>CM039480.1:8966192-9023225 GCA_022433065.1 Begonia loranthoides | reverse complement strand
AGATAGACAAATTGCCTGTGTATATATATATATATATATATATATATATGTATATATATATATATATATGTATATATATATGTATGGAGAGAGAGAGAGAGAGATACAGATAGAGAGAGAGAGGTTAACTATTGGAAATTGTGGCTGGAAATTCATGCTTAGGAGTGGTTGAAAATTTGGGTCTGTTATGGTGCATGCTAAGTTCACAATGCGGATGTTTGTGGCGGTGTAGGTATGTAAATGGCTAGGCATGACATTCGTGGTCTGGAGAGGGACATCCGTTGTCTGCCAAGAAGTAGCGTAGGTCAATATGAGGGGACCGTTGGATGAGGCTTGTGAAATGTCAGATGGAATGCTGACCGTTTGATCAGAAAGAGGGATGTCTGTTGTTTAAGAGGGACATTCGTTATCTAAGAGAGAGAGAGAGACATCCTATAGCAGCGAGGGGCGTCCAACGGTAAGAGAAGAAGGGGCCATGTGCAAGGCACATGGGAACTCATATGAGAAAGGACGCGTTGGATGATTGTCAGATGAGAACTAAGAAGGATCAGGCGGACTGTGGACCATCGGAGTAGCAAGAGGGACATCCATTGTCCAAGGGGGGACGTCTGTTATAGCAGTGAGTGTAACGACCCGAATTCTTATACCATTTCATAAGTACGTTAATATTTATTAAAACAAGTCTCGGAGTCAAATCTTTCTTTTTAAAAACAAATCTTTTCATAGAAGAATTATTAGAGTGCCAAAATTCGAGCATTACCAACTTACTAAAATCGACTGGTTTAAATCAAACAAAAAGGACAACTATGATTAATGAAATTAGCGAAAACGTAATTTAGAAGCGTCACAAAACCAACATTAATTAAAATTCTGAAAATCCTGATAAGTATCCAACTAGGGTTAAAATGGTAAATTAATGTATACAAACCATGTTCGACGTTAGACCATTTTCAAAATAAATTCTTATTTCTTAGCTGTGCCGCACTACTACTCTGCTTGCGTTTCCTCCGAAAACGCCACAGGCTCCACCGGAATGGCCTCCTCTACAGCTCCTGGCATAATCACTTCATGACCTACACCACAAGTAAGGACATGAGCTTTCACCCAGTAAGGTAATGGGGAAAATCAATTATGCGTATCTCTCTTAAATTCTTCTTGGAATGGGGGCCACCCAAATCAATTCTTTCATTACGTTATTTGGTTCTTGGTTATTTACTCGTACTTTGAGCTGGAGATTGGAGGTTGTCCTTTGAGATGGTCTAGTTTGATCGGCTTCTAACCTCCTGTGTGCATACTAGTCCCTTTCCCGACTTGGTGAGGGTGTATCATAGCTACCAGGCTAGATATGAACTACCCATCCACCCCAACTCCCTAGTCGTCCCCTTTTTCGGCGTATTCTGCCTTCAAGGTTCCTCCCCTTCTGGTGTATCCCGCCTTCAGGGTTTCTAGCCTTTTGGCGTATCCCGCCGGAGGGTTTCTTTCAGTGATGGGCGTATCCCGCCCATCCTGAAATATTCTTGTTCTTAGTATTTTTCCTCACTCATGCATGTGGGTACCACCCCGAGGGGGTAACTCCTACTTGGTTTCTATTAATGTAAACACGACATAGCACTTCCAATTCAAAAAACAATGCTTGATAGGGAGTTCACAATATATAACAAGTAACACAAGTAACAGAACATGCTTATATACACATCGAAGGTGATAACAATGCATAATCACTAGAAGGGAGCTGAACATGCAAATAATCATCCAATAAAATAAGAAGCAGAGCATGCTTTTATATAATGAAAGTAACGATAGCATAGAATGATGAATTAATATCGAATTAGAACAATGACCATACTTCATAAGCCTAAGGAAACAGCAGCGAACACATGTCAAATTTAAGATGGCATAACAGGCTTATTACCAACTAAAACAACAATAATAACATAGAGCAGAACATTAAAGCACACTAGCGAGAATACTAGAACGAGACAGTGAAAGCATCGGTAGGAAGTAAACACTAATCATACTTCGTCTAAGCATGCTTTTGTTCAACTATATGAACGTCTAAACGTGCTCATAATCGACTATCCAATAGAAAAATACGAACAAATAAGCATGCCTTTAATCGATCATATAACAGTAAAATAAATAAGATCATTTATCATGCTTTTAAATCGACTACACACCAAAACTAACATGCTTATATAATAACTAAGGGCAACAGCGAATTCACCTAAGAAACAGCAGTGAACTTCGTCGAATTAACACAGCAAAGCATGCATTTGAACATCTAAAAATAGCAACTAATATTAATCGAACGAACAACTAGAACGTGCTTTTTAACAACTAAACGAGCACTAGAGAATATGTACAGCTAAGCATGTTTTCGATCGTCTATAACAGCAAATCATTAGGATATCTAAACATATGTTTATTCTGACTAAAACAGTAGCAATATATCGAGAATAGAACAACAAGAATGTGCTAAAGTATAGTAGCGAATAACATTGAATTAAAAAAAATGACGAACATGCTTCTTAAAAAGGTATGAGCAACAATAGAATGTTTGAAATCTAACAATCATGTACAGCAAAATATGGAAGGCAGCATAACGAGCAAGCATATTATCGATTATCTACATCAGAGAAGTGAACATGCATTTATCAATTATATTCAACAGCGAATAAAGGCAGCGAGGTATTATCAATTTAAACAGAGAAACATGCTTTTGATAGTGATAAATACAATATCTCAAATCTATAAAAGAAAAATATAGACAGGTTTCCTGAATGATATCCAAGGCGGATAGGAGTCAATGAAAATGAACAGCGTAATCATGCTTGTTAAATGACTATGGGCAACAACGAAGACACAGAAACGGAGCAGCAGTAAGGCACATGGACGAGGTAACATGCAGTCTAATGAAAATAGCAAAGGAAATATCACAGAATAACAACAGTAAATGCTAACTTCTAGCTCAGTTCATTTCTGCATAACGGTTGCTAGGCGTGATTCATGTCTCGTAACTTTTCTACTAGGCTTGATAGTTTAGCTATGGAAATATACTACAAAGAAACTCAAACTTAACCTCCAGAACATTAAACCATGTAGCAGTTACTTACGAAAAATGATAAGCATTTTATGGACAACAAAAGAAACAGCAAGACATGTAATGTAACAACAACCAACTTCTATAGTAGAATAAAACACTCTTGAGATGACAGAGATTAGCATTTTCATGAGGACAAGGAAAAGAATCACAGTCAACAAATCACTCACACAAACGTATACTTGGGTGTAGGGCCTCCAAATGGCTAAGACAACCCATATCCTTACCCTTGAAAACTCTCCTTCCTCAGACAGCAGTTTCCCCCTTAGCTCTGGACAACAACTCTCATAGAAGTCATCTCCAGGAAGAACAACCAAGAGGAAGGGGAAGAAAGCTGAAGAAATAGGCTCTCCTTGGGGAAAAAATCGTACCATGGCAGAGGGGGACGCAGGCGACATGTCTCTGTGGTCGAGATCGTGGGAGTGAGAGGCATCGATCTGCGTCTTGATTGGTTTCCCTGTCGTTTTCATTCTGATTTTAATTTATCTTGTCGCTGAACTGTGATGATTCAGACGGGTGCGGATGACTTGATCTCGTCCGCAGTCGTCCACAAGACCAAAACCCGTAGGCTAAATCACGCTTGGGGACGAGGAGAGGCATCTCCACTTTCGTCCGTACCATCCACAGTCAGGGTTCGGACGCCATTTAGCATCCGTACATGTCGTCCGCACAAGTTTAAAAACCAAACAGATTCAATTCGGAGGAGCTCTTCCTCATCCACATCGTATGCACTCATCGTCCGAATGTGTTTAAGAATTGGTCAGATTCAATTCAGACGACTCTGCTCTTTGTCCGCAGGCATCCGCAATCATCCTAACGTCTCTAGATTTAAATAGATTCGATGCGGACGTGTCTGCGTACGCGTCCGCAACACCTCAACACAGTGAGGTCAGGACGCCAGATTCCGTCCTAAGTCGTCCCCAAGGCCTGGGGGACATTCCATGTGTTTTGCGGATGACACTTCTCGTCCGCAAAGGCATCTGTATGCGTCCTAATGGTTTAAAAAGTCCAATTGCTTTGCATTTTCAACCAAGTTTCTATCCGAATTGATTTTTACAAAAATTATATGTCACAACTTAACGCGTATATGGACGATGTACATATTTATTATGCCAATCTTTACTTCCAAAGTTTGATTACATCGTTTAACAGAAAGATTCAGGATCGGGTTGTCACAGTGAGAGACGTCCGTCATAGCAGCTAAGGACGTCCATTACTGAGAGAAAGAAGGGGGAGGTCACGTGAGTGGCACACGAGAAACTTAAACCAAAACGGAGTCGTTTGACAACCGTCGGATGAAGGAGAGAACGAGATTAGGACTGTAGGATTTACAAGATGTCCATTGTTTAAAAAGGACGTCTGTCCTAATGAGTGCTACATGTAATAAAAATGGACGCCTTTGACAACCATTGGATGAGAAGACGAGCGAAACAGGAATTGTAGGATACACTCAAAGGACAGCCATCAAGGGCTGGGGGATGTCCGACAGCAAATGGCGAGCTCGGTTCTGTTGAGTGACATCATCTCAAACGAAGAAAAACCCGTGGGAAATTTCTCGCCCTAGCAGAGCATATAAATAGCTAAAATTTAAAGGGAGAAGGGGGTGTTTTATCAAGGATGGTTGAAGCAATTTCTGAGGCAGACCATCGCCAAGGGATGAAGCCTGACGCTGGAGAATCGATCCGAGCTGAACCCCAGAGCTTTCTTCACGTTCTCCTATCAGGGAAGAAATGTTGCATGTGTTTTGGCATTTCAGCCCTAAAATGCAAAGTGCTAGGTGGGTTGTCTTGTTTCCTTGTCTTTCATTACTGTTTTGTTAACTGACAGTGGTCTGGAGATTTTGATGTGTGTTAGATGTTTCTATGCATGATAAATAGGTATTTGGAATTTGTGTTACTGTTTGAGCTCTCGAGGACATGTAGTGTAATATCTCAAATTTTCGTTGAGCTGAAAACATAACTTAAGTGATAATTTTGGGGATGATAGGAGCTGAGATGGACAAGTAAAGATATTGGTCAAGAGAAACGTAATTGGAACAAGTGAATTAGGATACCCGTTATGTTAGTAGTTAGATTAAGAGAAGGATTGAAGTTAATTGGAGAATTGTATGATGATACTTGAAGTTTTATTGGACGATACTAATTGGATTGATAGTCACTAGAGGTAGTAAGATGAAATATATTTGGATGCAATTGGATATTATAAGATTGAAGATATAGGATTTATAATATTTTAGGGGACATGTTGGATTTAATGATGGATAATGTGAAGATGGAATGGTGAAACATTTGGTATATGATGAAGTTTGGATAATTTGGAAAAGTGAATTTTGAATTATTAAGTGAAATATATATATATAAGGAATATACACATGGGTATATGCATATATATAAATAGGTATCACGAAATAATCTAGGCAATCAAATGATTTTCAGTGCTTGGAGTAGGCGATCGATTGGGGCGGTCGATCGACGAGGTGTTGATTGACCGACATGGAAAATTGGATATTCTGAATGATTTTTTGGGGTCAGTGGCCATGGAGGAGATCAACCGGTGTGATCATCTGCCATTGATGAAAGCCTTTTGGAGATGATAACGAATATATGGAGATGAAATGATTCACTGTTTGGAACGTTTGAAAATAAAAAGGAACGTCGTATGGAATGTCTGAACGTTGAAGGAGTTAATGGTCATTGATGGATTGTGTCCCATGGCCTTCTCTCTTCACGCTTATGGCATGGATGGACTGTAGCCTATAAATATGTGGTGAGGGCAAGGATGTTTCAAAGGAAGAGAATGTGTAGGGTTACTCTGCCAAATTGTTGGGTGAAATTGTGAGGGTTTGAAGATTGAGGTTCTTGGTGATTTTATGTGCGGGAGAGTGAAACTGTAAGTGTGAAGGTGTATGTGACAGTCCAGTGAGAAGGTTAGGAGGAGAAATAGTTTAGAGAGAGAGGCGAATACCAAAGAGTAAGTTATAGAGAAGTAAGACTGAAAGAAAATCTGAAGAATTCTTCTTGAGGTATGTATTCTTTAGTTTTGGTTATCACATGGTGAGCATGAACTGTTGTTTCTCGTCAGCTTAGTTTCTTCATGCGAAGTATATAGGATATTAGTTTTTCTGAATAATAGTCTGTGTGAAAGGAGATTAATAATAGGGTTTGTCTATAAGCAAATCAATGATTATTATATTGATTGGTAATCACCTCGATGGGTTATTGCTGAAGAATATTGTCTGGAAAATATTTGGGTTTTGGTTACTACCCTATGATTAGTGGGTACCCTGCTAGGTTAGTTTATGGTTAATAGACAATTAGTCTTTGGGAAAAATACTATGCATGCTTGGTTGCTAAGTTGGTTAATGAATATGGAATTTATTCATGCTATTGGATTTTATTATGTGGGATTATGGATGAAGTGTTAAATTATTGGATAAAGTGATTGTTGGAAAACAAGGTTATTTAATAGTTTGGACATAATAAGAAGTCATCCATTATTGGAAGTATGAGCATGTTAGTTGAAGTTAAGGGAATTTATTATTGAAAAAGTACTTATTAATAGCTATATGTGTTAATCATGATTAGGTTTATTTGTGAAGAATCTTAAAGTGTTAAATCATTAAAGCTAAGGGCTTCAGGTACGTGGTATTGCATGTGTTTTGTCCAAATGGTCCTACATCACGGGAATTAGGGGGTGTTTACTGTTTGTGTTATTGATTGTTATGCATTGTATGTTTATAGATTTAAGTTTAGTTCCTTAGTTATGACAGATCACGTTTTAAGGATACGATTAACGAACACGATAGATAGAATTGTATGTGCACAACAACATTAAGACTTAAAGTACTAAAGTACACAAAAATCGAATATACGTAAATAGCTGTGGTTCAATTTGTTATACCTGCCACAGAAATCAAAGTATATGAAAATGAAATGAACATAAATAGTTATTTTTTGTGGACCGGTAGGTTACGCCCGACACAGAAATCAAAGATAAGTAATAACTGTGGTCCAGATTGTCACGCCCGGCACAGATGTTTGTGTGGTCCAGTTCGATATGCCTAGCACATGAACAGTAAAAGACAGAAGCAGTATGAGACAACAGAATGAAACAGTAAGATACATAAATAGCTATTTTTGTGAACCAGTTAGAATGCCCGACACTGAAACCAAAGATAAGTAAACCAACTGGGGTCCGGTTAGTTACGGTAGACACAGATGTTTGTATGGTCCAGTTTGATACTCCCGGCATATAAATAGTAAAAAATAGAAACAGTAAACGGATGTTTGTGTAGACCGGTTTGATACCCCTGACACATAAGCATATGTAATTACAATAAAAGATAGAAACGATAAACAGATGTTTATGTTGTTCGGTTGGATACGTCCAACACATAAATAGATGAAATAACGATAAAAGACATGAACAGTAACTGAGAAATGAAATAGAAAAATGTATGCGATGCTATATAAATTATGTGTGAATTTTATGTTTTACATTAATGTCACGTACTCAGCGTTAGACTCATAGTTAGGTCTCGTTGATGTGGGTAAGGAGCCGATGATTGGATAAAGTTGTTAATGGACGTAGCTGATGGAGTATCACTGTGTGGGAGTTTGTGTTGTTGGCGACATTGACCTGTGGTTATGGCTCACAAAAATGAAATAAATGTTTTAAAGGCTTTTAAATGTTTTATGACTTCAAATAAATATTTTAAGTTTATTTAAATGTTATTTAAGAAATTAGTTTGTGGTATTTAAATGGAAAAGACCTCCACTTTATGTTTACTCTGAGACTTCCGTTGTATGTTTATGACTCTGGTTTTCAATTATGCAAATGATTTAAAGAAAAGAAAAAATTTTATACGGAAAAGGTTTTAGGATATTACAAATGGTATCAGAGCATAACCGGATCAAAATCATTTCTGTAGACTATCAACAGTGCAAACTCAACATGGGGATGCTTCATCAATTGTAAGTATTAAGTACAGTTCTTTATTAAGAATAGTATTTTATTGTAGAATTATTTGTAGGCAAATAAAAGGGAAAGAAGATGGTTAGGACTAAAAATAACTTGGTGGGATACTATTAAGACAACTCAGGGACAACTCAGGATGTAAGAGAAATGAGTTGGATAGGATTTAAGGATATTTTCCTTGATAAGCATTTGAACAAAATGGTTAGAACTTAGAAGTTAGGTGAGTTACTGAAGTTTGATGAGTTCGTTCAAGGATTAAAGGCTGAGATTTATCGAGGAATTAAGATATATGGTACTGAAGATGTGCCAAACTCTTGGATTGTATCAAAAGCTTAGGAGATCGAAGAGGCTAAATAGGCAAGAACACCAGTAGAATATGTTTTAGGTAAGAAGAAATACCTTTCGACTAGACAAATTTTGAAGACAAAATTTATATAACAGAGAAGGATTGTAATATTCCAAATTGTCGTTGAGCTAAAGGCATAGCTTAAGTGATAATTTTGGAGATGATAGGAGCTGAGATGGACAAGTAAAGATATTGGTCAAGAGAAACGTAATTGGAATAAGTGAATTAGGATACCCGTTATGTTAGTAGTTAGATTAAGGGAATGATTGAGGTTAATTGGAGAATTCAACGATGCTACTTAAAGTTTTATTGAACGATATCAATTGGATTGATAGTTAGTGGAGGTAGTAAGAGGAAATATATTTGGACACAATTGGATATTATAAGGTTGAAGATATAGGATTTATAATATTTTAGGGGACATATTGGATTTAATGAAGGATAATGTGAAGAGGGAATGGTGAAACATTTGGTATATGATGAAGTTTGAATAATTTGGAAAAGTGAATTATGAATTATTAAGTGAAATATATATATAAATATAAGGAATATATACATGGGTATATGGATATATATAAATAGGTATCACGAAATAACTAGGCAATTAAATGACTTTTAGTGTGTGAAGTCGGCGGCCCATCGGGGCGGTCGATCGACTGACGTGGAAAATTGATATTCTGAATGATTTTTTGTTGTCGGTCACCATGGAGGAGATCAACCGGCATGATCATCCATCATTTATGAAAGCTTTTTGGAGATGATAACGAATGTATGGAGATGAAACGATTCACTATCTGGAACGTCTGGAAATCAAAAGAAACATCGTATGGAATGTCTGAACGTTGAAGGAGTTGATGGTCATTGATGGATTGTGTCCCATGGCATTCTGTCTTCATGCGGATGGCATTGATGGACTGCAGCCTATAAATATGTGGTGAGGGTAGTGAGGTTTCGAAGGAAGAGAATGTGAGGGTTACTCTGCCAAATTGTTGGGTGAAATTGTGAGGGTTTGAAGATTGAGGTTTTCGTGATTTTATGTGAGGGAGAGTGAAACCGTAAGTGTGAAGGTGTATGTAACAGTTCAATGAGAAGGTTAGGAGGAGAAATAGTTTAGAGAGAGAGAGGCGAAGAGCAAAGAATAAGTTACAGAGAAGTAAGACTGAAAGAAAAACTGAAGAATTCTTCTAGCGTATACTTCAGTTTTGGTTATCACATGGTGAGCATGAACTATTGTTTCTCATCAGCTTAGTTTCTTTATGAGAAGTATATAGGATATTAGTTTTTCAGAATAATAGTTTGTGTGAAAGGAGATTAATAATAGGGTTTGTCTATAAGCAAATCAATGATTATTATATTGATTGGTAATCACCTCGACGGGTTATTGCTGAAGAATATTGTCTGGAAAATATTTGGGTTTTGGTTACTACCCTATGATTAGTGGGTACCATGCTAGGTTAGTTTATGGTTAATAGGCAATTAGTCTTTGGGAAAAATACTATGTATGCATGGTTGTTAAGTTGGTTAATGAATAGGGAATTTATTCATGCTATTGGATTTTATTATGTGAGATTATTGATGAAGTGATAAATTATTGGATAAAGTGATTGTTGGAAAACAAGGTTCTATAATAGTTTGGACAATAGGAAGTTATCCATTATTGGAATTATGAGCATGTTAGTTGAAGCTAAGGGAATTTATTATTGAAATGTAATTATTAATAGCTATATGTGTTAATCATTATTAGGTTTATTTGTGAAGAATCTTAAAGTGTTAAACCATTAAAGCTAAGGATTTCAGGTATGTGGTACTGCATGTGTTTTGTCCGAAAAGGCCTATATCACAAGAATTAGTAGGTGTTTACTATTTGTGTATTGATTTTTATGAATTGTATATTTATAGATTTAAGTTTAGTTCCTTATTTAGGACAGATTACGTTTTAAGGATACGATTAAAGAACACGATAGATAGGATTGTATGTGCACGACAACGTTAAGACTTGAAGTATTAAAGTACACGAAAATGAAATATACGTAAATAGTTGTAGTCCGGTTTGTTACACCCGGCACAAAAATCAAACTATACGAAAGTGAAATGAACGTAAATAGTTATTTTTGTAGACCGGTAAGTTACGCCCGACATAGAAACCAAAGATAAGTAATAACTGTGGTCGGATTCGTCATGCCTGGCACAGATGTTTGTGTGGTCCGGTTTGGTATGCTCGGCACATAAACAGTAAAAGACTGAAATAGTATGAGACAACAGAATGAAACAGTAAGATACGTAAATAGCTATTTTTGTGGATCTGTTCGATATGCCAACACATAAACCAAAGATAAGTAAACTAACTATGGTCCGGTTAGTTACGCCCAGCACAGATGTTTGTATGGTTCGATTTGATAGGCCCGACATATAAACAGTAAAAGACAGAAATAGTAAACCGATGTTTGTGTGGACCAGTTTGATATGCCCGACACATAAATAAATGTAATAACAATAAAAGATAGAAACGATAAACAGATGTTTATGTGGTCCGATTGGATACGTCTGGCACATAAACAGATAAAATGATGATAAAAGACATGAACAGTAACAGAGAAACGAAATAGAAAATCGTATGCGATGCTCTAGAATTTATATGTGAATTTCATGTTTTACATTTATATCACGTACTGAGCGTTAGACTCATAGTTAGGTCCCGTTGATATAGGTAAGGAGTCGATGATTGGATAAAGTTTTTAATGGACGTAGCTGATGGAGTATCACTATGTTTGTGTTTGTGCTGTTGGCGACATTGACCTTTGGTTATGACTCACAGAAATTAAATAAATGATTTAAAGGTCTTTAAATGTTTTATGACTTCAAATAAATGTTTTAAGTTTATCTAAGTGTTATTTAAGAAATTAGTTTGTGGTATTTATATGTAAAAGACCTTTGTTGTATGTTTACTCTGAGACTTCCGCTGTATGTTTATGACTCTGGTTTTCAATTATGCAAATGATTTAAAAAAAAAAATTTATAAGGAAAAGGTTACGGTATGTTACATGTTGTTATAATGGTATGTTTTTAGCTTAAGGGTAGTCTTCTGGAGATGCATTGTTTACTACTTTTTGATGGTTTTCTAGAGAATAAACTGCCTTGTTTACAACACTTACTTCCTTGTTCATTGATAATGATGATATGTTTTGGGGAGATTTCTTATAACTATTGATGGTTCCATTTTACGGTGTTGAGGACGTGTTGGATTCTGTCTTTCAAGATGTTTGCTTACTATTTTCTGTTGGATTTTCTTGGAGATGTTCTGCTTTGTTCAATGTGTTTATTTTATGCTCATTGAGAATTATTAGGTGTAACGACCATGTTTTTATTTACTTTCAAATCGCGTGAAATTTAAAACTTTTCTTTTCATTTAAACATCATAGTATTCTTCCTTTATAAAACGCGATCGTTAAACTATTTACTTAAAACACTTATCAATTGCAGCAGAAGTAATAAAATCCTTTTATGAAACGCAACGGAATTAAACAAAAATGTTAAAGAATATTAAGTAATTTAAAAACTCTTTTACAAATAATTTGTTTTTAAATTCTTTAGCCCAGCCAGCCACAAGATCCACCAGTATAAATCCTTTATCAACTGTCTTGACCTGCTCACCAGTTTCTCGTACATACCTACATCACAAGACTTAATCTAATGAGCCTAATGCTCAGTAAGTGATAGAATGAAATGCAATGCAGATGTGATGCATGATCATACAATGCATTACAGAAAAGAGCCGTATCTCTTCTAGAAACCAAAAGTGAGATACACCCAGGGTCATGTGGCCTAACCATTTCACTCCGACAAGGAGGTATATCCATCGGGGGTGTTCCACAAGCCGATATCACACTCCTTGTTAGAGATGTTGGGGATTTCAGAATGGAAGAAGGATGAGCCCAGATTCCATGTAGTTATCTCCTACCACACCGCTCCCTATATGGGAGCATTCTACCGATGGAATGTCACCGATCATCCCAAACCCCCACACGCCTATTTACACATATTAATCATGTCATGCAATATGTTCGTGAATTCATACAATCCTATATGATGATATAAATGTCTAGTAAACATATCATTAAAATAACACACAACATGCAATCATAATTCTTACGATGTAGGGTCTAAAGACGACAGCATAGTAATTATCAACTTATCTAGAGTCTTCAATGCGATAATATCATTCGTCTTAGTACCTTCAAAAACCATTAAATGAACAATTATTAAACCTTTATCAATCTTATTCATATAGTTCATTATTCTCACTACATTAATTAGAACTCACTCATAGAGAACAGAACAACTTAACACGCCGTAACAGTCCCATAGCCAACATGCGTAACTAAATAGCAACAACTCATGATTCACATAGTAGTAACCAAACAGGGATCAACTTCCATAAGTCAAAGTGTCCACATGTTTCCTAATAACCAATCAAGAATGCCAATAACCACTATACTTAACAGCTTACTAATAAACCTTTAATATCCAACTTAAACAATCAACAGCTTCCATCCATTTATTTTTATCCATATTAACAATCAACACTAATTTAATAGTGCAGACATCCAACAATACTCACAAAGTAACAGTCAACAAAGCTAACATCCATTATGGTTCTCATCCTTATTTCTAGCAAACAATAAACATCAAGAAACTGTTTCTATTAACAGGACATATTCCATCAACATTTATCTCATTATTTCTTCACAGTTTAGAAGCAACAACCAAAACAAGGAAAAGAAACATTCACAAATCTTCAAAACCGTAAACCAACATAAGGAAGTTCATCATTTAACTTCTACTTATAACATACTTAAAATCCATAAATTGATGACAGCAGAGGCATAGCTCCATGAAATCTGTAAATAGACAGGGAGGAATTTCTTACCTCAAGAACACTCGAGAAGTAGCCAACTCGAGTTGCCCTTCAACAAATCACCCAAGAAAGCCTCCAACTCCCTCACACTCTGTCATATTACAGAACACATCCCCTGCATTCCAGCATCACTGTCATGTCTATATAGGTAGAGAAAATGCGTCATAACAGAGAGGTCACACACTTGAAAGTTCTCTAGAGAGTTTCACTGCACATTCAAGGAGGAAATTCTCAACTTTAACCATCCTGTCTCTTATCCTTCATCAGCAGATTTTCTCGGCCCCTCATAGCGTGCTTTTCTCTCCATCACACTCTACAATATTCCAAAATACATCACCGACTATACATCATTTCTGCCATTCCTTTATAGCCGAGGAGAAAGCTGCCATAGACACAAGGCTGGAAGATAATTGCCCACTTCAAGGAGGGTAGTCCAACCAGCAATTGCCGCATGGAAAGCTTGCCATAGGAGGAGCTGTAGGAAGCCAGCTCTGGTCCAGTCCAGCGCGAACGTACGAGTTACGGTTTGCCCCTGCCATCGCTAATTTGTCCCTACCCAATCGCCACACCAAAAATGTTGAGCAACAAAAACACCAAGGAGAGGAGGAAATCGGCCAAGCGTACCTAGTCCCGACGCCGAAATCCACAACTAGCGGGAGCACATTCCAATTCGACCTATGGATATTACGGTCCTATCTGTGCCCTAGCTATCCCATGGTTCGTCATCTCCGAGCCGTTAGTGGCAACCCACCGCAAAGAACACCAGTTGACCCGAGCTTCTGCCATTGTCTCTCGCCCTCTCGTTGCCCTCTCGTCACCCTCTCACTTTCTCCTTTAGTTTCCTTCACCATCGCTCACCCTCTCTGTCTCTCCATTTCTTTCTCTCGCAAATGGTCGAATGCCAATTTCATTTAAAGTTAAGACCAAACCGGTTTGAACCGAACCAGTTTAACTGCCTCCCATTTTTCCTTAACCGATTTTTTCTTCCCTTTTCTCCTAATTTATTTCTTCCATTTATTTATAAATATTCTTCCTTCCATTTATTTAATTTCCCTTAATGAATTATTCCCAATTAATCCCATATTTTTCATCCTTAATTCGATTACCCAATATAATACTCTTCCTAATTTAGTCCTAATTATCATCCAATAAATTACTACAAATTATATTATAAAAATACGTTCTTGGTAATACCCCGATAATTATTCGACTAATTCAAATACCCCTAATTACTTTTCAATTTATCCTTTTTAAATCCTGATATAAAAGTCGGGGTATTACATTAGGTATGTTAGATGGTTTGGTTAATAATGAATAGGCATTTGGAGATTTTATTGTACTGTTACTAACATTGCATTTGATGCGAAGTGTTCTGGTTTCATAGTCTTGTATGTTCATGCATGAGTTAGCACATAAGAAAGATAAAACAAGGAACAATTACATGAGATATGATTGGGTGCCCATCCATACCAAGTGAATGAATTCTAGGCTGGTGGTATGGGATGCTAGCCCAAGAACAATTTCGTGCGGGCTAATCAACCAATCAGACTACCTACTTGGGCTTAATGTTTACCCATTTAATATCAAACGAAAGAAAGTACGTAAATAGTGACTGAGGATAGGCTGCCCCAAAGGTTGGGCCAGTGAGACATTAGCCTATTAGCTTGTTTCTAGCATAACCAAGGGGCAGACTGGCACAAAGGTTTGCTAGTTATTGTGCATCAAATGACGCAACAATTATTGGAGGACTTCCAAAGGTTGGAGTCTGACTCCCAAAGGTTGGAGTCTGACTCTCAAAGGTTGGAGCCTATCTCCCAAAGGTTAGAGGAAAGTAACGTGTGTGTCTCACTGTCGTGCCTACTCATGCTCAAAAGCAAAGGAAAGAAAAGAAAAAGGAAAGAAATTAAAGGGAAAGCAAAAGGGAAACGAAAGGAAAAGAAATGAAAAGATATGAAATGAAAAGAGAAGAAAAATGAAAGAAAAACAAAAGAGAAGAAAAGTGAAAGAAAAACAAAAGACAAGAAAAGTGAAAGAAATGAAAAGAAAAGGGAAAAAAGAAAGAAAAGAAAAGAAACTAAAAGAACAGAAAATGAAAAAAAATGTCACGACATGTCATGTTCATGGTCACATGCATTTCTTGCTATTTCTTAGACTTATAGATGATCTTTGCATTGTAGGCACAAGTATTACAAAGAAAAGGGCAAATGTGTTGACACGTTGAGGAAGTTTGCTCATGATGAAGACTTGGTAGTTGTTGGGTAATTCGACGATTTATTTTATTGTTTTATAAAATGAATATTTTATACAAAATTTGTAAAGGACTGTTATTAATTGTGTTTTGGCAAGAAATGTATTTAATTGACAAAGTCTTCCGCTACAAATATTTTATGAATGCATGGTTTAGTAATTGGTTTTAAAGTATGGGTTTATCGCAAAAGAATTTAAGGAACATCATTTTAGTACTATGGTTTTAAAGAAAAATATATATATCACAAGAATTTACTACAAAATAATGTTTTTAAAAAGGGGTTGTTACATAACTATTAAATGGTAGAGGCTTAAACTACACCGAGCAATATTTATTTTGACAGTTTAATATCCTAAGCAACAAGCATAACATGTCAATAATTAAATTAACAACTAATAATTGAGAATTGACAAGCCAGAGAGTAACCAAAAATCCAAACACACAGTTCATGCATTGCATGACAGGGAGCTATCCTATACAGAGAATAATATTGCACCATCCAACATATTAATGTTAACAATCAATAAAATAGACTACTTATGGTGTAGGCCTCCTCTGGCCAGGACACTCTCACTTCTTATCTCACTGTGAAGATTCCTCATGACCAAACTATTCACTTAGACTGCAACAGCTTACGGTTCTCACCAAAATCCCGACAACAACTTTGTCACATCCCGGTTATTCTTACAATTTAAGACTTATGATTTTGAAATTTTTTTTTTTAAATTACAGCGGAGGACTTTCATTTGAAAACTAGCTAAGTTAAGAAGTATATAACTAAACTTCTTTTCTTTAAACAATTTATTTCTTAAAAACATATCATGAATTAAAACTTTATAACTTTAAAACCTTTATAGCAGCGGAAGACTTGTATTTACAAAACCAAAAGAATCGAAATACAATTGAAAACCCTTTTTAATAAAACAATTACTATAATTAAGGTTCACTTTCTTTAAAAACATTATTACCAATCATTATATTTCCTCTTTAAGCTTTTAGGCTAACCAGCCACCAAGCCCGCAACCTACAAATGCCTCATCAACTACTTCAATCCTCGATCCTATGCATACCTACATCACATGACCTAACTATGAGCCTGACGCTTAGTAAGCAGTATAAAAATAAAAGTGTGCATGCAATGTTCTTTGAAACATATATAATTTTCTCAATGTTCATTATTACATTACTCTTTATAAAACAGTGATGAACTTTTTACTATAATAGTGAACTTATATTCGGGTGGTGAACTTGTACCTAATTGGTGAACTTAAACCAGATCGGTGAACTTATATTCTAGCGGTAAACTTGTACCTTACTGGTGAACTTAAACCAGATCGGTGAACTTATATCGCAATGGTGAACTTGTATCATGATGGTGAACTTATTTCATCATGATGAACTTAAACCGTTTCTATTTCTATTTGTACTTATACCGCAACAGTGAACTTGTATCATGATGGTAAACTTATTCCATCATGATGAACTTAAACCATTTCTATGTGTGTTTCTGGGTAACACGTTGAGTGAGAGCAACCTCTTCAGTATCCAAACTTGCCCGGCCGTTGGGTGAGAGCAACCTCTTTAGTATTCGAACTCACCCGCACGAGTTTGTTTCCACGTGGGAGCAACCTCTTCAGTATCTGAACTCACAAAGAAAGCGCCCATTTACGTTTATTCACTCTGTTTTGTTTAATTTAGTTATGTTTTTATTTTCATGTGCATTAGGAACAATTGCATGAATGCAAGCATACAATTCTATCTAACTTCTAACGTGTTCTATCCTCAAAACATGCTTTTCCTAACTAAGGAACTGAAATTAAATCTAATTAACATACAATTCACACCAAACAATCAACAATACATCTAGTAAATGCAAGCATCAAACAAACCCTAATTCTCATGATGTAAGTCATTTTGGACAAAACAAATGCAATACTACTTACTTGGAGTCCTTAGCTTTAATGAGTTAACACTTAAATTGTCCTTCATGAAACCTATTCACATTCAGATAAATATTTTACTTATCAATAACAATCCTCCAAAAACTATCATCTATCCGCAGGTTATAAATCCAACACTTCAAGGATTATTATTATCCCTAACTACAACTTAAATACAGCTTAATTCTCTCCATGGCAATATCCTCATTGGTTACATACTACCCAACATTATTTTATTTATTTTAAAACATGCAGAGAGCAATACATGGAAGAATTTACCAACAAAGAACACTTTTTATCCATACCCTAAATTATGCAGAGAGTAACACATGAAAGAACTCACCAATCGATGACCTATATTTCCAAGGAACAAGTTCACTAATAAGGAGAAACAATTCACAGAGGCATAGAGGTAATATATCAACAACCTATTCTTGCAGACAGTCATTCTAGGAGTCAAGTAAACATGCATAACCTCATCTCTATGTAACTGACTAATAACAAATTGGAGAAATCAAACAACATGAAACCCATGAACTGAAACCATTCACAAGGGTATGAAAATTATAGAGAGCAAACTAATCCAAGCGGAACAAAAAAATGAGCAGTTCATTAACAAAGTAAGAAATCTACAGGTTATGTCATGTCTAGACTATAGGAAAAAATCATGTTGAGGAACAACTAATCTTATAGAGAAAAACCTAAGCAGAAATCTATCACAAAGACTGAATAACAACTATTCATGCAGAACTCATCTTTACGCTATTGACTTCAGTTTGTTAACATCAATACTATTGGCAATCCTAACAACAGAGAACAACATGAGTAAGGAACCATTAATGAAGACATAAAATCCCAGAGAACATATCAAGGAAACAGATATGAAATCATAGAGAATATATTTGGCAATTTCATTCTTGCAGAAAGTAGTATAGGAAAAACACATAGGCAAATGAATACATGCAGCAATCAACCCTACTCCCATATAAATCCTTAAGAAAACATGAGTGAAGATCGAATTACTTGAACAACTACAGAGAATAACCTGCCTCAGAGATCTTCCTCCATTTATCACACTCTAGTTTCTCACAAGTCTAACTCAGGGTCTTCTCCTTCAGACCCCTTACTATCCCTCACAAAACATAGCAGCACATTAAGCATCTCTCCTCACAACCTCTCTCTCAGACTGCTCCATCTCTTCAGCAAAAAACCCTCACAAAATTCTGCTAGAGTTTCACCACGTTTTTCCCTCTTTGTCATTCTCGTTCATCTTTGCTTCTATTTATAGGCCACCCTTAGCAGCTCTTTAGTATCCACACGAATATGGAAGGTCAAGGGAAGGACATTCCATCATCCACACGCCTCCAATGTTGAGTCACTCCACCTTTAGGCGTAGGTTAAACATTTTCAAGCGACTTTCTAGATCGCCGGTCGATCGATTCTCCTTTGGACGATTGACCGCCAATCCAAATCAAACAGCCACTGAATTCAAAATCACCGGTCAATGACACCAAATGATCGACGCCATCGATGATCGGACGCACTTCTAAATCGATCGTCTGCCGCATACTTTATCTTCAAATATATATTTTCAATATATCAATATATATATACTTATATCCTTAATATATCACTTTTCCATACTATTCAAACCTAAATTTCCACATTATCCAAACCTCAATTTATCACCCCATAATCAAGGTATAATCCATAACTCCTCTTCCACCTTATTCTTTACTAAATTTAGTATACCCTAAAATATTATAAATCCTATACTTTCAACCTTATTATATCCAAGTATATTTTCTGTTACTAATTTCATCGATTGTTAATCTAGTGCATATTGTTCTATCTAACTCCAAATATCATCAAACAATTCGAGTATCCTCAAGGCCTTCCTCCCCTTCGTGGAATTGAGCATCAAATAGATCTTGTGCTGGGAGCTACTCTACCTAATAGGCCATACTATAGACTTAATCTGGAAGATCCCAAGGAGTTGCATAAGCAAGTCAATGAACTCCTTGAGAAAGGGTGCATTCGGGAGTCACTTATCCCATGCATCGTGCCATCATTTCTTGTGCCTAAGAAAGATGGTTCTATATGAATATACGTGGACACTAGGGCCATAAACCATATTATCATCAAATATAGGTTTCCAATACCTAGACTTGAGGACATCTTGGATGAGCTTAGCAGTGCTTCTATCTTTTCCAAAATTGATCTCGAAAGTAGTTATCACCAAATTTGAATGCGGGAAGGGGATGAATGGAAAACAATGTTCAAAACAAAGTATGGTTTATATGAGCGGATGGTTATACACTTTGGGTTACCAAATGCGTCGAGTAAGTTCATGAGGGTTATGCATCATATTCTTAAAGACTTTATGGGGTGGTTCATTGTAGTATACTTCGATGATATTCTTGTATATAGCATTGACCTTCCTTCATATGTGGAACACATTCGGCTTTTATTTGAGACCTCAAGTCTACCAAACTTTAGGGTAGTTTGAATAAGTGCTCCTTTGCTCAAGATAGGGTTTATTTCTTGGGGTCTATCATCACCAAACTCGATATGGAAGTTGATGAATCCAAAATTGAAGCCATCCAAGAGTGGCTGATTCCTAGAAGCATTTTCGAGGCGTCACACTCCAATTCAAACACCTTAGCAAAATCGGGTAAAGCTAGTACGGGAGCATGACATTGTTTCTCCTCGGGGTTAGGCATTGGTGCTGTTCTTATGCAAGAAGGAAGACCAATTGCCTACTTCAATTAGAAGCTCAAAGGGGCAGCCCTAAACTACTCCATGTATGACAAAGAGTGATACAAATCTATATTATCAAGTACAAAAAGGGTGATACAAATCTAGTGGCGGATGCACTTTCTTGGAGGTATGCTCTTTTGACCGAGCATAACACAGGACTTTTTGATTTTGGCTGGAGCAAAGAAATATATGCTAAGGATAAGGATTTTGGGAATATGTACCATTGTTGCTTAAAGAGGGCCGAGAACCCCTTTTATATTATGGACGGATTTCTTTTCAAAAGGGGCAAGATTTGTATCTCGGCTTGTAGTATACGGGAATCATTGGTGAGAGAAGCCTATAGTGGTAGGTTGGAAAGCCATTTTGGGTAGAAAAAGACTTTACAGGCTGTCAAAGAACATTTCCATTGGCCACATCTTCTCAAAGATGTTCAAAGAATCATTGTATTGTTTACAAGAAGGCCAAAAGCCATGTTTTGCCGCAAGGGTTGTATATGCCCTTGCCCGTACCCACTCACCCTTGGGTGGAAGTCAGGGTGGATTTTATTTTGGGGCTCCCTCAGAATTTCAAAGCGAAGGACTCAATTATGGTGGTCATGGATTGTTTCTAAAAAATGGCACATTTCATTGCATGCAACAAGTAAGATGATGCAAGCCATGTGGCGGATCTGTTTTTCAGGGACGTAGTAAGATTGCACGGAGTTACCCTCTCTATTGTCTCTGATCATGATGCTAAATTCCTAAGTTCCTTTTGGAATACCTTATAGAGAAAATTGGGTACTAAGTTGCTTTTCAGTATCTCCTTCCATCCTCAGAACGAAGGATAAACGAAAGTTGTCAATCATACATTGGGTGCCCTTTTGAGAACTATTGTCAACAAGCGTCTTTTAGATTGGGATTTGCAATTGCCCTATATAGAGTTTGTTTACAACCAAAGCATGCATAGAACAATGCAGCACACTCCTTTTGAGATTGTGCACGGGTTTAATCCCCTTACACCAATGGACCTCACTCCATTGCCCATTGATGACTTTGTAAATGAAGATGGAGCTTCCAAGGCTGAGATAGTCAAATTACTCCATGAAAGGATGGGCAAATCCATTGTGAAGAAGAATAAAACTTATGCTAGAAATGCCAACCTTGTAATACCCAAATAAATTGCTCTATGTATAATGTAAAAGATTTTACGGAGTAAATATTTTGATAAAAGAAATACGTTCTGTAATTGTGTAAGGTACACTTGATATAATACAATGAAATTTAATGAAGAAATGTTATTAGAGTTAATTTTGAAGCAGTAGAAATTGGGGGGAATAATTAAAGAAAAGAAGTATTTAATTAATCAAGGAAACAACTGGCAAAGGAGTGAGCGAAATAGCGGTCGAGACATCGGTTGACAAATTCCTGGTCGAGCGATCGACTATGCATGTCAACTGGGTTTTTACGATCGACATTAATGTCGACTGGTCCATGCAGTTTTACGTAAATTGTGTTTTTTTTCAACAACTAATTTTTCACCCGATGGCATTGATCTTCCTGAAGCGATAATGTTATTATATGACGACGTGGGATTGGACAACTTCCTTCGATGTTGGTGAGTGTCCATTAGCCTTGGCTTCCCTGTGAAGCTTATTCACTGTCTATAAAGCAAAGGCAGAAGGAAGGTGAAGCACGCCATACTTTGATATTCCAGAGAGTTGAAAGAGAAAGTTCGAGAGAGAGAGAAGAAAAGGAAGTGAGGAGTGTTCTGTCTTGTTCTAAAGAGTTGAGTGTGAGCGTGAGAGAAAGGGAACAATAGTGAGAAGAGTATTCTGGATTACTGAAGGTGAAAGTGTGGAGCTCAGTGACCTTAGGAGAGTGTCGTGGACTGCTGCAATTTGTTGGAGGTTGAAGAGGAACCCTGGGTGAACTTGGGAAGAGGTAAGAAATGGGATGTAAGGTTGGCCAGAGGAGGCCCTACTTCACAATATTTTATTATCTGTTTGAACGTTGCCTTGGTTAGTTGTTGTGATATGTAAATATGTTCTTGTTAGATGAATGTTAGCCACTTCCATTTATTTGGTTAAATGTTGCCAGGTTGTGAAATGTTCTCTTTGTGAAGTGTTATCTTGCTAATGATTGATTTTATCCTCTGTTAATTATAGTCTGATGGAAAGCTTGGAAAATGCCCGTGATTGTTGTTAACTATGAGGTGTAAGATGATAAGGAATCACTTGAAGTAATAATTTGCTATTGTTGGAGTGTTAACCACTGCCCTTTATAGTTGGATGGATAGCCAGGTAATATCTTTTGATTATGATCAACTGTAATTCTATGAATTGTGAGGATTGGTCAATGAAGAACATATGAAGCTGATTCTGTCAAATAATTCACTGAATGAATTCCTAATTAAAAGTTACATTGTTTATTGGTGTTTAACCTAGTTTAATAAATGGTGTGGTTTTGGATTACTATTTCAGAATTTGGTTTGCTTCACTCGGTTAGTGTTAAATTATCCCCTGCAGATTGAATATGGAAAGAGTGAATTGGTTGGTTAAATTAGTTGAGAAATTTATTAAGCTGGTTCTATTAATTTACACATGCAATATTTCCCCTATTAAAAATGGATCTTTACTTTGCCGTGGAAAATGGGTACCTGAAAGGATTAAAAGTGTGCTATTAATTCCTATAAGTGTTGTTGTTGTGCTTTAGTACATTGACTCTGTGTTGTGATTTAGTCTTGGTTAACATAACAATCATTCTCTTATATAGTTATTTTAATAATTATTCTCTAACATAATAAATCACTGGTTGTTTTCTCTATGTCATTGATAAATGCCACATGATTCACTACTTTAGCTTGATTCGTAACCTATTATTTATTTGTGTTAATGCCATGCTCCTAGTTAATTAATGTATAAACTGCTCTCTATTAATTAATGCATGAATTGCTCTTTGTTAATTAATATAGGGATTGCTCTCTGTTAGCAAATATATAGTTTAGTTTGATAGTCCTCTTAATTGTTTCCTATAAACTATTGATAAAATGCTCAATGACAGAAATAGATTGTTTTAGCTTAAGCCATGAACTGTTATCTCACTGTTTTAAATGCTATGTTCCCTTTGTATATTTTATATATTGTTGTGGACTGAATATGGCATCACATTTATGCATCATGATTAGGACTTATAAAAAATGTGACATATGCATGGCATGTAAATGAAATGACTGAAATGAACATAAACAGGCGTGTGAGGGTTTGAGAGATGGGTGACGGTCCTTGGTGGCTACACCCTAGATGGATAGCTCATCCCACGTAGGGATGGAGTTAGGATTATGTCACATTGGCCAATAGATGTATCCCTTCTCTTGTTTCAAAAATCCCTAATGTTTGGACTAATAAGTTAAATGTAAACGGAAAGACAGAGGAGTTAGGTTCTTCTTATTAGCTCTGATGTTGGATGTTACACTCTGCTAGTGGCTGTTGTAGTTTTTTTTTACATTGGTGTAGATGAATAATGCCTCTGTTGTTGGATTGATATTCTGTGAAATTTGATTTTTGTTCATGTGGGTTTATGCCGAGGGATAATGGTTAGTTTTGTGGTGGTCTTTGGTTCTGTTAGTTGATGGAATGTAATCTGTGGTTGGTTTGACTCTGCAACTATGATTATGTTGGGTAGCCTTGGTGTTTTGTGATAATAAATATTTAGCCTTTGTTAGTTGTGTTGAGTTGTAATTGCCTATTGAGTTATGGTGGTGCTTCTGTAGTAGTCATGTGAGTGCTATTGCTTGGATTGATGAATGCTAGCACCTTGTTAGTTGAAGCACGTTAGGACGACATATTAATTTTATGGATAGATATGTTGGACTGAATGACTCTGTTGTTGGGTGTTTTCTTTTGTAATGTTAATCCCCAGATATATTCATACCTTGTTGGTTAATTCTGAATGCATAAATCTGTTAAGATGAATTTCGATAGTGGAGTTTGGGTTAAGTTGCTGACTTGCATATTTGATAATGAAGGAGGAACCATGTAATCCTTTGTTGATGTTGGAATTGTAAACATGTTATGTTGGAAGTTGGTGAGTGTAGAACTAAGAAGTGTTATGTTGTTTAACAATAACTCGTTAAACTGCAGCCTTGGTTTTTATATTCTTGTGGTTTATGTTGAGCTATTAATTGGTCTAAAGAATTTAAATAATTGAAAAATGAATGTGAGGATTAATTAGTAAGCTAATGAGTAGAGTTAATGATTTTAGTAATGACTAGATATTTCTAAATTATGAAGGTACTAAAAAGAAGAAAAGTTAGCTTTAATCATTGAACGATGTGAGAAACGAGGTAAGTGATATGCATGTTTTTTGGTCTTCGAACCCTACATCGCAAGATTAGGAGATGCATGTTTCGTTGCTTACTGCTTTCCTAGCATGCTTCATTGTTTATAGTTTTAATCGCACGTTTCGTTGCTTACCGTTTTTCAAGCATGTCTACAGCTTTAAATGCACGTTTTGTTGTTTACCGCTTTAATAGCATGTTTCGTTGTTTACAGTTTTAACAACATGTTTCGTTGCTTACCATTTTCCAAGCATGTCTACAGCTTTAAATGTACGTTTCGTTGTTTAACGCTTTAATAGCATGTTTCGTTTTTTATAGTTTTAACTGTACGTTTCGTTGTTTACTGCTTTTACAGCACGTTTTGATGTTTATTTATGCTTTCAGAAATTGTATGCATTCACGAGTATTATACAAAACAGATACAAATAACGAACGAATAATAAGGCATAACGAAGGAACAAATCACGAACGAAGAAACAAATGATGAATGAAGAAATAGATAACGAACAAATAATAAGCTATAAAGAGTAAAGAGAAATGAGAAATAACTAACGCAATTAAAGTAAAGAAAAGAAAAAGGCAACGATATGATGCGAGATTGTCAAGTCCTTTGTGGACAACTCCTTCGTGGACATGGTCACTAGCAAGCTTTCGAATTATGCTATCGTCGCTAACAAGCTTTCGGATTATGTCATTGTTGTTTGTATCTATTGCAAGGTCCCTTGATTATGCCAGGCAAACGGCCAATGATTAACAGGCTTTTGGATTATGCCATCGCTGCTATATCGGAGGTCAACGATGAAAAGAACGATCAATGAAAGATAACAATTAAAATGCAAAAGACAAAAGATAAGGAGAAAAAGACGAAAATGACGATCTAAAACACAAAAGATAAAAAGATAAGAAGAAAACAACGAAAACGATGATTAAAACGTAAAAGATAAGAGGATAAGATAAAGACAAAAATTGAAACTGCATGTAGTATCATGATAGGTATTATCACTTACTGAGCATTAGGCTCATAACTTACGTCTTGTGATGTAGGAAAATAACGAACAGATTTAAGAGCAGTTGATGAAGGTTTTGCGCGGACGAGACTTGCAGCTGGTTGGCTAATTAAAGTAAAGATGAACATGCTGTAAATGTAAAGTAATATTTTATTAATTGTTTTAAGTGAATTAATTTTGCTTCCACTACGCTTTTAATTAAAAATAATTTTTATCAATTAAATTACTATTTACACTTTCGCTATATTTTCAAAGGAAAAGTAATTTACACTTCTGCTATGTTTTACATAAAAGATTTTATAACGCTTCTACATTTTATTAATTGGATTTTTCATAACGAGTTTAACGAAGGTTTAGTAGCGGTCCGGTTAGACGCATTCTGATATTTCTTTAAAAGAGTTTTAAATAAAGAGAGTTTTAGTGGTTAAATAAAAATTTTAAATTTTAGTGTATTTTTAAAAGGTTACGAAAAATCGGGTCATTACACATGTGGCCTAACCAGTCACTCCGACGATGAGATATATCCATCGAGGGTGTTCCTCATGCCGGTATCTTCACTTATGTTAAAGACGTTGGGGGTTTCAGAACAAGGAAAAGGTGAACCCTAGATTCTATGTAGCTAACTCTCTTCTTACACTGCTCCCTACATGGGAGTATCCTACTGTATGGAAAGTCACCAATCACCCGAACCCCCACATGCCTATTTACATTTATTAATTATGTCGTGCAATATGCTCGTGAATACATACATCCCTATATGATGATATAAATGTCTAGTAAATATATTATTAAAAAAACCTAAATCTAGTAAACACAAAGCATACAATCCTAATTCTTGCGATGTAGGGTCCAAAGACCAAAACACAGTAACTATCAACTTAGCTGGCGTCCTTAGCGTGGTTCAGAAATTAACGTTGTCCTTATTTCCTTTTATACCTTTAAAATAATTATAATTTATTTATTAATATTTCTATCAATCATAAATCTTAACTTTGATCTTATTTATTATTTAATAATTTAATTATCGCTTAACAAATTTCTATTAATTTATCTTCATTAATTTCATGGTCAATAATGCATAACCTTAATTTATAGTTTTTCCCCGAAATCACAACTGTCCAATTTAAGCGATATTTATCATTAATAACAATTGTTGAATTTCCATAATTTCTAACGCTTAACAAATCTCATTAGTCAACCTAATTACTTAGCAACAACGCAATAATAATCTCAATATCTTAACATATGCAACAGGATAACAATAAACCACAATAGTTGCTCATTCCATCAATGTGACCTGATAATAGAGAGAATTTACTTCACAATAAAATTCATTATCTTTTAATGAAAAATCCATTGGAACCAACAAAACATTTATTTAACTTTATTATCCAAAATCACGCCCTACACATTTAGGCCATCCAGCACCCAACTAATCACTCAACAATATTCCAAAATCAAGACTTAAAAGAAAACTAGCAATTAATTGGCATTCAAACAGTCCAACCATCTAACCATTATCTCAACTACTCGAAATCTCTCGAATCTTTCTTTAATTTATAGCTCAATGTAAACAAAATATAACATCCAAAGAAACAAATCATCAACATATCCAAGTATCCCAATTTAGTAGCATAAGTCCAACTCCAACTTAACAACCGACA
Organism: Begonia loranthoides; assembly: GCA_022433065.1. Lineage (NCBI taxonomy): Eukaryota > Viridiplantae > Streptophyta > Magnoliopsida > Cucurbitales > Begoniaceae > Begonia > Begonia loranthoides. Next base: position 8,995,954 of record CM039480.1, on the reverse strand, counting down.
TCCAACAATAATTCTTCAAGATAGATTCAATATTAACGAATGTAACTATCAACAAGGCTACCAACAGAAACACCATTCAACAAAATCATCCATTAACATAGCATAATTCAAGGAGAGCATATGTATTTTCTATCCTTCAGAACCAATAACTAACATATAGAATCTGACTTCCATGAACAAGGCATATTTATCATATTGAATCCAACATAGACATATTTCTAATGTATTCAAATATTTCTAAGGCAGCAATTAATCACGACACTATTTCCAAGCTACATAACATAAACAATCTGAAATCCATAATAAACAGAGAGCACTCATCCAAATATCAAGAATTGGGCTTCATCAACAGACCAATGAGTCTCAAGAATGGCTCACGGGCAAAACCAACATTCAACAGGTTAATCAGCCCTACAATCCCACAAGGTAATACAGAGAATGTCATCCTCACCAGAATAACCCGAAGACTTCAAGGAGGAACACCAGAGCACCACGGCCATCACTCCATTTCCAACATTTGTTCACGGTTCACAGAGTAATTCAAGAACAAAATCTCACCTTCCTATTTTTCTCCTTTCTTTCTCCCAGACACGGCCACTCACTACCAATTCCATTCCCTGCCATTCCTAAATAGGCAGGGAAAGCTGCAACCTGAAATGCTGATGGAGGATCGCCCACTTCAAGGAAAGTGGTCCACACAGATCACACCACATGGAAAGCTGCAATCGTTTTGGGAGGAGAAATAAACCGGTTCATCTGTGGACCAACAGAAACGGACCAATCCAAATCTCCAGCGAACTGAAGCCCTGCCTCCAGCCATCACCGTTTGCTTCGCCAAATCGCCGTTGCCAATGCCCATAATCGGAAGTCAGGAAGATGAATGTTAAATGTAGAGCATCGACTTACCTCCACCGGCGAATCGTAGCTCCAATTCCGACTCTGAGAGTCGCGGCACACCAAACCCTAGCTCGCCGTTCATCGCGTTGCCCGCATCCCCACCGTCGTTGCCATGCGCTAGACAACGCACACCCGAGCCTCGCCGTCGTCTCACGCTCCCGATCGCCCTCTCTTCTCTCTCGATCTCCCTCTCCTCTCTTCTGTTCTGCTCGCCAGTGAAGGAAGGCCGAAGGCCAATTAAATTTCTTCCCCACATGTTTTCAATTGAATCGTGACCCATGGACCAGCCGATTCACAAGCTGAACTGGTTCAGCTTCCTTCAATCCTTTATATTTTAATTTTCTTCCATTTAATTTATTTCTTCATTTCTTTTTCTTTAAATAATTAAATTCTTCATTTAATTATTTTTATCTCAATTCTAATTTTCTTTTCTTCAAATATTACTTGATGATAATTATCGGTCCAATTTAAATTATTCGATTCGATTTTCCAAATTAATTTCTCGCTAAATAAATGCTTGATTATTATCCAAATATTCATCAATTAAATTTATCATCAAATAAATATCTAATTATCTTTAATTAATTTTGTGACAAAAATCGGGGTATTACAATCCGTGCAAATTCTTCATCAACTGTCTTTGACCTGTTCACCTGTTTCACGTACGTACCTACATCACAAGACCTAAACTAATGAGTCTAATGCTCAGTAAGTGATAGAATGAAATACAATCCAGATGATATGCATGATCATACAATGCATTACAGAAGAGAGCCGTATCTCTTCTGGAAGTCAGGGTGGAATACTCCCTAGGGTCATATGGCCTAACCAGTTACTCCGACGAGGAGATATATCCATCGGGGGAGTTCCACATGTCGGTATCCTCACTTTTGTTAAAGACGTTGGGGGTTTCAGAACGGGGGAAAGGTGAACCCTAGAATCCACGTAGCCAACTGCTAACCTACTGCTCCCTACGTGGGAGGAATCTACCTTATGGAAAGTCACAATTTTACCCGAACCTCCACACACATATTTACATATATTAGGATGACATACATAATGCAAACAAATTCATAAGCCCTAGGATGATGCATGATTGCCACAAAATAAACCATAGAAACAATGCACGAAAGAAATACAATTATTGCTAAAATAATTCATGAAACTGTAAAGCAGCACAATTTAAAGACAATGTATTAATTCCATTATCATTTCATCCTATTAACTAGCTTTAGTGTCCGGCAAGACATTACAACTTTGAAGCATTCTTTATTCACTAAGAGCAAAGAAAACATATCCAGTTTAAATTAAAGACAGGGCCCAACTGATCTCTATTTTAACTATTCCATGTGGTATTTAGATTTAATCCGGTTGATCAACTTGCTAAACCTACCTACAATGTAATTACGCCCAATTAAAGCAGTTCATAACATCTAGCATCCTACCATCTTATCATTTAATCTATCCTTTCTCTCTTGGCAATAACAATAATGGTAACTTCAAACAGGATTTCATGTTTTTCATAGTTGATGAGAACTATCATAATTAACATCAAATAGTCCAGGATTTCATCAATCATCAATTCAAACCTCCAATGCTTTACCAGATTGAACTTAATGATTCCATGATTGTCACTAAAAAGGGAATCCAAGCTTGACAGTTTAAAACCAATTTCTAGCAGCTCAACAGCAATTAACGGAATACTGAACCAACATTTATGCTTCACAATAATTGATAAAATTATTGAAATCAACATCAAGCATGTATTCTAATATTTAGCAGGTTATATCTCCAATTGAATTACTTATCATGCTTCACACTCAACAGAAAATATCAGGAATACTGAACCAACATCAAGCACTGGACAAAAACATCAATAACTAGCAAACATACCCGTAATGCAGGGCCTCCCTTGGCCAACTACAATTCTAATCCTTACCTCAATTCTCCAGCAGTTATACTTTAGCAAAATCAGTAGCCAATGTGCACTCACTATCCTTCAACTCCCAAAATTCCTAAGCAAAGATAACATTCAGATTCAATGCTCACCATTAATTTAAACTTAACACAGGGACTCATAACCAGACCAGTAAATCCCAAAATTTAACCTTTACCTTCACGATGGCAAGTTCCACACAACAAATCCTTCAAAGCAATATAGTTGTCCAATTACTCTCCACCCTCACAATACTCTTCTTTTCACACAACTCACACTTAACTCATAACAATTTCGTATTTTCCAGTTGCTAGAGTAAACAAGGATACAGGACTTACCATTTATAGACGAATGAAAGAGGGGGAAGGCTGCAACAGGGAAGAGGATAAGCTGCCAATCACCAAACTCAAGAAGAAGTGGTCCAATGATCCATTACCACGTGGAAAAGCCTCCGCAGCTCAGGGAAAAAGCTAGACACAGTAGCAGGAGACTGAGGGAGGGAAGCTTTGTCGAGTGCAGCACGAAATCGGAAGAAAGAGAAGAAATATAAAATGGGTTTCTTGAATTTTCCCAATAATTCGGACGAGTTAAGTTGTCCGCCGACTCGTCCGCAGTAGTCCGAAACCCAGTTTGGGATGAGAAAATGCGTCCCAAAGTGTCGTCCGTACCATCTGCAGGTGACATTCGGACACGATGTCTCGTCCGAATCTTCGTCTGCGATTCGTCCAAATGTGTCATAAAATTATCCAGAGTCAAATCGGACGCGAGCCATCTTCGTTCGCACTCGTCTGTAACTCGTCCGAAATAAGTCCTGAATTGTACAGATTCAAATCGGACGTGAACCATCCTCGTCCACATCGTCCACAAGTCGTCTGAAACTCCACTGTTATGTATTTTTCCTTAAATTTCCACACTTAACTTATTTTCAGATATTGACTCTGTACTTTCCGAGCATAATTGACGCGTTCCATCACACAACATGAGATACTATTTATATATTCAAATTCTCAGATTTAATACATCAACAAAATGGGAAAATATTTTCGGGATATTATAGTACATGATCGCACATTTATCGCAGAATCAGAATATTGATCTATGGTTGTTACAACTAGTGAGCTGATATGGTTACATCGTCTACTAGCTAATCTTTCTTTGTCACATTCTCAACCAATGTTTTTACACTGCGATAATCAAGCAGCTTTGTATAAATCCTTTGGTTTGTAATAGAAGGTATATAGAGGTGAAATTTATATTTTCTTTTACCTTTTTTTTGTGATTCTGATGTAGAGATGTTAACAAGCTGGCCGGCCGAGCCAAGCTTAGCCTGTGATTGCCCGGCTCACTGAACCTGCCGAGCCTAATGAGCCGAGCCCAAAAATTTTTTAACCTGAGCCGACTTGGGAGCCACGAGCCTAGCTGGTCCAACGAGCCAAACCTAACGACCCGAGCATACATAAATAAAATTATTTTATATAAATATGTTATATATTTTTTTAAAATTTTAGCTATTAAAACTATAATAAATATTATTATTGTAATGTTAAAATATGATAGAATTAGACGATAGTTAGTTATATAAATAATAAAATTATTTAATTAATATAAAAATGACATGTAATAACTAGTAAGTAAGTATAAAAAAATTATTTAAGACAAATATATAAAAAAAATATATCATTCATTATCAATTTGACACTTGCATCACTATAAATTAGATGCATCTCAACTAGGTTGACACTCATCCAATTGTCAATCATATGCAAAATGTCCAAAAAATTTGAAGTTAAAAAAATACTTCAAAATTCAAATTACAATTACTTCCAAATTTAAATCAATATCTAATTTTCAACGTCCAAAATTTTAAATTATTCTAGTATTTCGTCATCTCATTGCTGATTTCTCGTAATGACGTCGTTTCAATCCTTCATGCGAATGAGTGCCTCCACGAGATCGGGTGCAAGTCTTCCTTGGCGTTCATCGTACACATATCCATCTGCACTAAAAGCAGACTCTAATGCTATGGTAGAGACTTGAGGTGTAAGTAGATCACGTGGCATTATAGAAATAATAGGATATGTAGTTGACAACTTTTTTCCACCAATCTAAAATATCAAAGTTTTCATTGCGAGAAAATTGATATCGAGTGTCAAAATAAATATATAGTTAATTTCGCATAAAACTAGAATAAACATTTGTACATAATTTATTCCAACTACAATGAATACCAAATTGTAGAGTTATTGTAGCTCCACCACCATTATTAGAACTAGCATGTGGAGAAGGACGTGAACGACTAACATTAGAATATTTAATTTCATAAGAAGAATACAAACTAATAATTTCATATGTTATTTGATCACTAGAAAGTAAATGAATAGTACATAAATTAGTAGAAATTATATTAATCATGAGATTCACTCCTCTTAATTTATACCTAGGATCCATTATGCATGCTTAACAAAAAATAGGTGGAATGTCAAACCAATATTTTTTAAATTTTTTTTCCATTTTATTAATTATATCTCTAAATTCATTTATTTGTCGATATTATACAAAATTACCCAATAAATTTACAAAAATTGGGAGAAGTGGGATAATAAATTCTTGAACATTCATTTGTATCATCAAAAAATGGTTTTAAAAAATCAAGAAATGTATTAACTACATCACAACTAAATTTATCAAGATTAATACTTTGTGTTTTCTCATTAATAAAAGTATAAATAACTTGCCAATGTGACCTAACATTTTCCAATATTAAATTAGTTAAATTCCACCTATTATCTATATCGATTTTTAATTTTCTTAGTTTAAGTTAGGGGCAGCTTTACAAAAATCTATGTATTATTGTTGTCTTGAATTAGATCCAATGATATAAGAAATTGTGGATCTAATTAATTCAATATGATGCGAAATATATGTCATACCATCTTTAATAACTAAAGTCAAAATATGACATACGCATTTCATATGGAAAAGAGAATCATGAGTAGTATCTAATTGAAAATAGTTTTTAAAATGAGAAATAATAATATTGTTAGCACTAGCATTATCAAGAGTTAAGCTAAATACTCTATCTCTAATAGAATATTTTTGTAATATTGCTACAATATATCTATAAATAGTAATACTAGTGTGAGGATATTCACAATTAAGAAATCATAAAATTCTTTTATTTAATTGCCAAGATTCATCAATAAAATGAGAAGTTACAACAACATAGCTTATAGCATTACATGTACTCCATAAATTAGAGGTAATACAAATAAACATTGATGAGGCGTTTGAAAAAAATGAAATTAGTTCATTTTTCATATCATGAAACATTTTAATAATATCATTTCTAATTGTACTTCCAAGAATACGTTTAAAATTAGGAATAACATATTCTTTCATAAATTTTTCAAATTCGTCACTATTGGTGAACGATAAAGGCAACTCGCATTGTGTTACAAGTTTTGTTAGTCATTCTTTCATTTTGTTTTGTGAATATAAAAAAGTGTCATTACCACTAGCATTCAATAATATTTTTGTACAATCTCTTACTTACTCATTTAAGTGACATTTTATATAATATCTACCAAGTGTGCTAGTTAAACTACCAGTAACATATGCATAATTTTTAATACAATATTTGTATTGAGCTCTAAATTCTATTTTTTCACCAATTTTTATTTTTTTCATTTCAAAATGTTTTCATACCTCAGATGTTTTGTTCTTTTTTTTTTAGGTAAAGAAGTGAATTTTTGTGTTGATGTTTGTCCTATTGAAAATGTAGGATTTAACTCCCTATTTTTCTCAATATTATTATCAATATTCTCAATATCATAATTACGTGGATCCATTCAAAATAAATTTCAAATAACAAATTGATATCACAAATCCAATTGATCAACAATACTTTGTAGGTGGTGTTAATTTTGTGATCATCTCCACATATACAAAACCTACAAAAATTTACACAAACTGTTAAATCATACACGTAAAATTAACAACAATATAAAAATACATTAAATAATAAATTGTAATATATACCTTGTTGAATGAATGGAATGAGTACGAAAATTGGTAAAAACATGAGAGATCAATTGAGAACTAGAAAATCAAAATTATAGAATAAGATATTGAAATAAAATTTGATGAAAAAATTTGAAGATATTTGAAAATATTTATAGGGGGGGGGGGACATCCCCCTCCCCCAGCCCAGCCCAAGGGACAACGGTCAAGGGGGAGGTGGGTCTTGGATCGGGTTGGCCCGCTTGGTTATGGAGCCTGCTCACCTGGCCCGATCTTCGATGGGCTTGCGAACCAAAAACACAAGGCTTGACTCGACCCGTCACCTTGGCCCAGGTCAGGCCCAAACTCAGCCCGTTATAGTGACAAACCGTCAGCCTGCCCGTTTAACATCTCTATCATGATGAAGCTGCAATGCAACAAATCCAAGAACTGGAGCAAGCTTTTGAGGTCCGACAAGCTAGCTCATACCAAACATCAATGGAGCTAACCAGCAGGATGTTAGTAGAGGTGGAGGGGTTGTTGACTCGTTTACGAAGCAAACCAGTCGTAAACGGGCTGGACCTTTTTGAATGAGTGAAGTAGCTTGACCATTAATCAAAGAAAATATTATATGAATAAGTGAAGTAAGTATTACAATGCATTGATTTAATCAAAATAGGTGGGGATGATTTGAAAGAGAACAACATTGTTTCCCTCAGCCGTCGATTTAAGAGAATGAAAGTGAAAACGCAATGAACAGTTTTATTGTTCAGTTTTGCTTAAAAAATTATTAGCAAAATCATTGGTGAAAACAAGATACGCTTGGGCTTTTAATATACTTTCAATTTTGATAAAAGAAAAACAAATAAAACATAGTATTTATCCACAAACAGAGACATGAGAACAGATCCTGTCATCATTCTAAATTGTGAAAATATTCTCCAAGAAATCAACAAAACGTTTCGCATAAAGCTCGGGTTCTACAACAGAAACAGAGACGGAGTCATACCGGATTGCTTTGTATGCGCGTTCAAGTTTCTTTTTGAGGTTGTATCCCTGCAATATATCGATTATGCCCATGTAAAGAACCACATCGTATACCTCAAAAAGTTCCACTTCTGCACAATCATCTTCATCCCCCTCAACCTTCCTGGTAGCTTTGGCCGGCATGTTCACTCCTAATTGCACCTGTAATCTGCGTCAACGCATAGAAAAATAACTCTTTTTAACAAACAAGTTAAAATTAACAAATCCAACTAATACTGCCAGTGCTTCATAGGCAGTGAAACTAACCTTGCCGTCCCAGGCAGTAAAAGATCAACTTCTTTATCACCAAGTGAGTATGCCTTTAAAACGCTTCCTCTTATGTGAGGACCGTGAGCAATGCTATTGCTTCCAAAACTGGGTTCATGGGTAACTAGTATTAAGCCATTGGCACTTACCATTTTATCTCTTTCAGAACTCGAACCTGACCGAAACAGTGGAAACTAAATTTTATAAATTAGTCTTAAAGTTAAAACAAAACTAAAAGAACTGGATTCTTATATGCCAAAAAAATGGATAATTTATATGACAAGAAAGTTTTCAAAATGTTTACCTTCTTGAGCAAATGAATAATCCTGATTATGCGTTGCATTGACAGGCTTTAAGAAGGTCTTCAGATGTTGTGGAGCTCTAAAATGTAATCCCAGCAAAAGACTATAGTCTATTATTTTCTGTGACTTCAAGAATGAACAGTCGAGGGAAATTTGTCTGCAACATAGACCCAAAAAAGGATCATAGATTTACAGTTGGGTAAGGATACATCCCAGATAAATTATTCTCCTGTAAAATATCGTACTCTCTTTAGGTTTTAATCAGACGTTCAGTCACTAAAAACTCTACAAAATGAGAATGGCACAACAATTTAGAGACTATTTCAAAAAAAAAAGAGTTAGAGGCTAAGAAAATCGTCAGAATGAAAATATTTACTTGAAAAGGGATTCCCTCAATGACTTGTCCATGTGAAAGTCATACGACAAATCAAGATCTTTCAATGTTGTACCCTCTGCAATTTTATCTTGTCTTGTAAATCTGCCATGCGTTGAACCCTTCAAGTCATAGCAACGATGGATGTGTAATTCTGTGCAAAACATGTTGCCCATCACCACAAAGCGTACCTGTAAAAAGGACAACAAACATCGAGCTTGGTCATACATAAGTGAACTTCGTACGCGTAAAACAATTCGCTCATAGAGGGTATTAACTACCTTTTTGCCTCTTTTCAATTTTATGCGATGGAGCCCGAAAATTTTTGTTATGAGAGTGTTTTCATGATTTCTTACGTGATCATAATAGCTTGGTAACATCTTCAGTAAAACCTACATCAAAAAAGAAAAATTAGAAACAAAAAGATAGCTCCTTTCAACAAATGTTTTCTTTATTGGTGCAGCGAAATATTTGTTTGAAATCAAAACAAAAAAGTAAACTACCAGCAGAAAATAAATTCTCATAATGACAATAATTATATTAATTGTTAAAAGTCTTTCTAAAACTCACAAGTTTGTTTTTAAATAGACTTGAAAAACAATCTCTTCAGAAAATAATCCAACATTAAAAAATAATTAATTAGAAAAACAAATAGAAATGTTAATATAATAGAAAATTCAATAAAATATGAAATGTTGGCTTGTAGAACATCACTTATAGATTCCTCGTGAAAAAAAAACTTCATTCAAAATTTTTTGGACGAAAGATTCGTGGGAAATTGAGAAGACAGCCAACAAATGCGATTAAATTGACTTTCAAACCTTCAGCTCAGATTTTTTTAACGTCTTAATAACAAATCTATCATCTTGAGAAAGATAAAAGATACTGCCACTTTTCCCAGGCGAAGAAAGTTCCCTTAGACCATCATCACCACACATGGACATCATGTACTCTGCTGCATCCAATTTGAACATCTCTCTCAGATTCCTGAATTGTTCATCAATTTTGACGTCATTTTAAAAAAAAAATAAGTGTAGAATCACAACGGAAATGCCCAGAATCAAAGAATTTAGCCGTAAAAAAAATATTCGTTAACTTTCAAAATGCATAATCCAAAAAGTAAAATAATATCATTCCTCGGAAGTAACATTTTCTGTGGTGAGGCACTAGTTTCAGACCATCAAATTTGAATAAATTTGTTCCTCCACAGAATAGAATACTTCTATTGATTAACCTTTGTCCAAATAAATTGATAGATCATCATGAATGTTGTACAATACAAAATTAGATACCTAAAAACCATTGGACAATAGTCTTTCCAATGGAAATCCACCGACGAATGTGGAGGAGTATACTGAGAGCCTTTTCGGGGAAAACACATTCTTATTCGAGCTCCTTCTCCAAAATCAGAAGATCGAACTTCACGCATTGGTACAGGTGTAATCTTCCCTACAGTGTACCTGATAACTATGAACATACAACTGAGCAAGTGTAACAAAATCCAATCCTTCTTATTGAAATTTGCAAAGAAGAAGAGAACTCCAAATATTTATAAATTCAAAATGGAATTATAAAGCATCAATTAAAAATTTCAGCAGAGGAAACAAATATGAGGTTAAACAATTTAAGGTGATTATTTGCTTAACACCTTTTCAAATTAAAAATAGGGATTGTAATATATTTCTTGAGAGTGATACGTTTTTACCGACAATAAACCATGTAATAACCACTTTGCTTTGCGGAAAAATCAATATTAAACATGGTTGTAACAAAAACTATTTTTTTTTTCAAAAGCATGACTCATGATACCAACAACAATGATGTTTGTTTATATTTAATGTTGAATGTACTGGAAAATTTTAACGAAGGAAGAACTTCAGCATTCTTCTTCTGAGTCGCTGCAATGATTGGTATCATTTACATTTGCAAGTTGGATGTGAACTAAATGAATCTCTTTTAGCATAATTCAATGTTATTTTAAGCCGCCAAGCACTTGTACTATTCCTGGATGATAAAGAAAACCAGCCATTTTTCTTAAGAACAATAAAAGGGAAGTTCATCATTGCAAATTTAATAGATGAAGCAGAAAAAGCAAGAAGAGAACGATCTGTCCACAAAGTTTTCTAAAATCTGGGCGAACAGATGGAGAAAGTTCTCATTGCCAACAGAAACAGATCATTTAAATTTTGCCTAAACTGAAGGGATCCAGTATCAACAACACTGTAAATTCAAACATAATATAAAAGGCATTATTCAATGAACCTGATACCAAGTTGCAAGTTAAGCATTAGATAATAGCTATGATGGCCTTCATCAATGTCAACAATTGACTTCTTCAGTGATGTTTTGAGGGAAAGTTTGTTTTGACGTTTATATTTACGAACCATCTCTGCAAAACTCCTAATCCTCTCTTTCATTAGAACTCCCTGCATGTATTCTTTTTCATAAACTAAACTATCTTTGCCACAAACAGCATCACTACCATCATCCGAGGCATGGAACAACGTGCATGATGACTCTTTACAGGAACACATAGTTTCTTTAGAGTCATTATCACTAAGGCCAAATTTTTCACCTATTGGAGCTCTGTCTGATATTCGACCTGATGTTCTTAAAATTCTCCAAAGAGGGCTCCCATAAAAAAGGCTGGTTTTATTCACTTTTGAAATGGATACTTCGCTTTGCTCAAAATGTTGTGATGAACTAAAGGACGAAGCAAAATTTTCATTATCATTGTGTACTAACAAACTCGACCACTTCCCAAAAATTAGAGGTTGGGTTCCAGAAGGATAAAATATTCCTTTTCCATCCTTGAGACCTCTATTCCATGTTCCCAAGTAAAAGCCCCCATCCCCAAACTTATAAATTCCACATCCATGTTTGAACCCTTCAAACCAGAAGCCACTAAACATATCTCCATTTACATATTTCATAACCCCTTTACCACACATTTTACCCCCCTTCCAATTCCCAGCGTATGAATTTCCAGAGTTCCACAAGTAATGACCACAACCATCACGCTCTCCTTCTTTCCAAGACCCTTCATAAATATCTAAATTAGCATAATGCTTTTTCCCAATTCCATGGTTAATATTCATCCTCCAAGCTCCTTTATAAAAGGAACCATCGGTGTTTTTAAATTCACCAAGACCGTTGAGATAACTACTAGAGATATCACCCTCATACTTTGCTCCAGAAGGCCAAATTATCTGTCCCCCACCGGTCATTTTGCCTTCTTCCCAATTACCATAATAGACTGTTCCATCAGCCCATATATACTTCCCCTTACCTTGCGGCAATGCTCCGTTGAAATTACCAATATATACATCTCCATTTGAGAAGGTCCTCTGTCGCATCATGAAACTAAACAAATGCAACTAAAGAAAATTAGTATAATTTGTTTTCAGGAGCAAAATCAAAAAAGCAAAGCATAATTCTTAAGTGGGTCAAAAATTTTAAGTGTCAAAAGAAATTTACCTTTTAGTATCCTCCATAACCACTGGATTGCAAGTGTTCAAGGTCAATGCCCACCAGTCATAACAATTGTCATTTGAACATCAGTACCATGCAACCTATAAAAAAGAAACATTAACATTTCCAATCATGAGATTTCAGGGAAAAAAAACAATCATTATATCTGATATCTTTTGTTAATATTATTAAAGCATTTCAGAAGTTACAATTTCAAGATTTATTTTATGCACTGGACTGATCCTCATACTTCTATATCCCCAATTTTAGACATAATAACTTCTAATAGATCATAATTGTTGTTGTGTCCCATACAATATTAAGAAATATGTATGAGAGCAATTGAAGAAATTAGACGGTGCTTTTATTCTGGCTTCCATTCAAAATGTATATCCTACGATATATTTCCTTGTTTCATTGTCAAGATTTCAAAAAACACCCAACCCAATGTTTTGCATGAAAGGAAGATTATACGTTGATCTCTTTTTTGAAAAAATCAAATTAAAAAATTTCAAAAACATGTATTTAGATTTGATCATTCATCAGATCATTAAAAACAAAGCTCTATTCCTTTTCTTTAGCAATCCATCGATCAACATGAATAAGTGGCCCATTAGGATAGACGTAGATCTCCTCCCCAAAAACCATTAGATTTTCATCTCATATGCTCCTCCTATGATCCTTATGTGATGCACATAATAAAATGAGGGAGATAAAAACAACAAATGAGTAAAAGAAGACACAAATTGTAGCTGTCTACCGTTTATCATCCAAAACAAAAGAAATCAATTCATCTCCATTCAATGAAGTGGGTGTTGTATAGAAAACGAGGGCTTAGAATCCTAAATGATGAAGACAGTGGTAGGGAAACTGAATAATTATAAGTACATTTAATAGAAAAACAAGAGTAAGGGAATGATGACATGGAAGCTGTCTTCTGAGTTCAAGGTATGGGATAAAAATGTTTCTGCAGAGATAGCGCAAATCAAGGAACTTTGCTGCACATTCACTACCACCACAACCCTTTACTGCCACTCACTCCCACCCCACGTTATGCTTATTGCTTGGTGCTAAATAACCTTAGGAATTTGAATTTAGGTTTCCAAACAATCAATCACAGAGCATGCTCTCGAACTCGAATACAATTACATAGCAATCATCATAACTGAGAGAGAGAGAGAGAGAGAGAGAGAGAGAGAGAGAGAGAGAGAATCACCTGGCTGTGCTCTAACCATTGCAAAAATCTCTTCCAAGTAATCTCGCAGGTGAAAATTTGGCCAGATGAAGTGATTGAAAGCAGAAGAATAAACCCAGAAAAGGTTTCCAACGAACGAAGAAGAAAACCCTTTTTCTTTCAGAATTTTCGAACCCACCGGAGTCTAACCATCAAATAGTAGCCACAACTAAAGAGCAACAAAAATCAGAAAACCGATGTTAAAAGACAAATGGCCGCCTAGTTATCGTCTCGGCAAGAATTCAGATTCCATGCTTGAATTGACACTTCACCAATGTTCTTGTGTATTTATGTCAATTTGACACGTTGAAGACAGCAGATCCACGTGCACCGACCGAATTCTATATTGATGAATCACTTAAAAACAAAGCCAAAAGGGTAAATGATAAATCAACCATCGTGGTTTGTGATCAATGACAAGTTAACCACTAGGGTATTATTTTTAATGAATTAACTACTGATGTATGGAAAAATAACAAAGCAAACATCGCAGTTACGTTTTTCGTTCTCTGTTAACAAGTTAAAAACGTGGTGTGTGGTCAAGACACCGCGTTTTTACGCAGTGTCTCGCGCTAGACACCCCGTCCAGGCTTGTTTGCATCCAGGCTTCTTTGTCATGCATGGCATTTTCAATCAATTGTGTTTCATGGTTACTTCGAATTCGTTATGTATATGTTTTACGAATGCAAGGTTTTTATTGGGTTTTTGACCTCTGCACCTTTTGCTATGGATGTCGGAATTGGGCGTAGATGGTATCAAATCGAAGCTCTCTCAGAGCTCTATAATTATCATGGGAAGAAGCCCATGACTGCCTTTCTCAGCCCCAAAATCGATCGTTTAAGCCCTCAAATTTGCGATCAAACATTTGCTTAGTCTGAAAAAATGTTTGATCTCAAATTTGAGGGCTTAAACGATTGATTTTGAGGCTGAGAAAGGCAGACATAGAATTTACCCTATGAAGATTATAGAGCTCTGAGAGAGCTTCGATTTAATACCTTATGCGCCCAATTCCAACATCCGTAGCAAAAGTTATGCTAGTTTGAAGGTGCAGAGGTCAAAAATCCAATAAAAACCTTGCATTCGTAAAACATATACATAACGAATTCGAAGTAACCATGAAAAACAATTGATCGAGAACGCCATGCATGACAAAGAAGCATGGATGCAAACAAGCCTGGACGGGGTGTCTGGCGCGAGACACCGCGTAAAAACGCGGTGCCTCGCGTAAAAACGCGGTGTCTTGACCACACACCACGTTTTTAAGTTGTTAACGGAGAATGAAAGACGTAACTACAATATTTGCTTTGTTATTTTCCCATATGTCAGTGGTTAATTTGTTAAAAAAAATACCCTGTGGTTGACTTGTCATTAACCACAAACCACAATGGTTGATTTGTCATTTACCCAAGCCAAAATCAAAATCCAACTGGATCTTTTTATGGTTAGTGACAAAATAATTTTCATCATTTTTTTATTAATAAATTAATCACTTAATTATAAACAAATGACATCGTTTATATCACTATCACGTCTACTATTAAACACTTTAACGACGAATCGCGGTAGCTTTGATGGCGAACTGCGACAGCTTTGACGACAAATCGCGACAACTTTTATAACGAATCGATGCGGCGCTTCCAAAAAGATGTTGCGACACTTCCAAAAAGCTGCAGTGGCTCGTCAAAAAGCTGAAACACAGAAAACTCAATTAAAATTCAATCAAAATTCAGAAAACTCCATCTATTGAGAAATACGAAATATTCGGCGAATTAAGTTAAATGAATTATAGGAACGTTCGTTTTATGTTTGAGGGACGTCCTTCGTGATTAAAAGACAGATTTAGTGTTCAGAGAAGTCACTCGGCCATTAAACGGACGTCCCTCGGCCAAATACGGATGCCCGTTTCCGCCTGAACAATATAGTCTTAAGACTATGGATGTCCGTTGTGAGACTATGGACCCAATATAGTTTCAAGTTGAGGGATGTATTTGTTTGTACGAGGGACATCCGATATAGGGAAAGGGACGTCCGTTGTTTACAGAGGGACGTCCGTCTTAATTGAGATAGCCTGTCTTTTAAAAAAACAAGTGAGTTGCATGTGAGCTAAATCCATCCTAGCCATCAATTCCAATCAAGGGACGTCCGTCCTCGATCTAACGACTAAAAACCATCTGTAAGGACCTGGTTTTTCTTTTCCTTAAAAATGTGTTAAATTTAAAATTTCTATAAAACAACTAAAATCTTATTTAAACCTGTTAAATTAATATCAGAGTTCTTTTCTAAAAACCAAACCGTTAAAACTCTTTTCTTGACCTTGTTACTTAAATCGTTATACACAATGAAATACTTAATTATAAAAACTCTTTTCTCGATTTACAGCGAAAAACTTTATTTATAAAAATTATTTTTCTTTAAAACGTAGCGGAAACATAAATCGTTCATTATAAGATTAATAAACAAACTAAAACTTAATTTCCTTTTTAACTTCATTAGCCTAACTAGCCCACAAGACTCGCCCATGTAAATCCTTTGTCAATTGATCTTTAATCTGTTCCTCATTTTCTCTTATACTTGTACCTACATCGCAAGTAGTGAACTATGAGTCTAAGGCTCCGTAAGTGATAATACCTAATATGTTACATGCACATGTTGTGCCATTTTAAACTGTATACATTTTCTTTCTTTCATCTTTTATCTTTTCTTGCTTACATATTTCCTTTCTATTTCTGTTCCTATTTCTGTTTCTGTATCTGTTTCGGTATCCATGATAGTATGCATTTCCGTATCTGTTCTCGTGTTTGTTTCCATATTTGTATCTGTATTCGTATCTGTATCTGTTTCCATTTCTGGAAACTCGTTTCCGTTTCTGTTTCTATTTCAGTTTCAGTTTCCATTTTCCTATCTATGCTCATGTCATTTCCGTATCCATTTCCATTTTTGTTTTCGTATCCGTATCTGTTTATCTTTTTATGTTTTTTTCTTTTACTTATCTTTTCTTTTACTCATCTTTTGTTTCTTTTGTCTTTTGTCTCTGTGTCGGGCGTGGCATTCCGGACCACAGAAACCTTATCTTTTCGTTATCTTTTGTTCTTGTAACCGCCGTGACATACCGGACTACAAGAATCTTTATCTTTCATATTTCTTAATCGTTCTTTATACTTTCTTTCCATTACTATTTCTCATCTCAAAACTATGCGTGAAAACCATTTTCGTAATATCTTGAAAATCGTGATGCATGATGCTCATGAATGCATACAACTTTTAACGTCTAAATAAGAAAGCTAATTAAACATCCAACATTGACATACTATAAAAACAGTAAACAACGAAACATGCTATTTAAAATGGTAAACAACAAAACTTGCTGTTAATAATTGTAAACATCGAAACGTGCTGTTAAATACTATAGACTTACTCAATAATCTGCTAATAAAGCTGTAAACAACGAAACGTGCAATTAAAAACTGTAAACAACGAAACTTGCATCTCCTATTCTTGCGATGTAGGGCCCGAAAACCAAGACACATGCATATCACTTACCTCGATTGCTTAAAGCGTTCAATGCTTATTCGTTATCCTTTTTCTTCTTTCTTTAGTACTTTCACAATTTAACAACATTTAATTATTGATCTAATCACTTTAATCAACTTATTAATCTCACCATCTTTTATATTTTTATTTCTTATACGTCATCTACTATAGTTTCCCAAACGAAATCAATTTATTATTTACAACTCAACTTAATAAATTAATCTCGATTGATAGCGTTTAGAGCAAATCTTAAGATGTAACGAAAACCAACGTAATCTCATTTATGAATTATAGACCCATAATTACCAACGCTTTGTTAGCCTAAGTGTGTTAGGCATATTTATATTTTGATGATGAATAATAAAATTAAGTTTTATAAGTTGTTTATTCGTTGAATTTATAATTCTCGTATTTAGCTCATAAATTGGAAATACCCTTGCTAAGGGTATTGGTAATGTCTAATGTGTTGTCCTAAGTCCTTGCAGTGAGTAGAAAGATTCGTGTGACTTAGAGGATGCGTCTCATGCAACTCTGAACTTTGCTGAATACATGCGGAGGATTGCGAACTATGTGCGGACGAGACAGAGTCGTCCGCAGAAAGCCAACCTTGCGTCCCCAAGATGAGACTGAGGACGCGATTTTGCGTCCCCATAAGCAGCATGATGTCATGGACGGTTGCAGACGATAGCGGACGAAGGAGAGTATCGTCCATTCTGAATCTATCCATTTTGACGGACAATTCGGACGATACATGCGGACTGATGCGGACTCTAAATGGCATCCGGACCTCTTCAGGATTGTGAACTCGAAGACGTGATTGAGGACAAGATGTTGCATCCTCAGGAGAAGCGTGATTTCGTTAACGACTGCAGACGATAGCGGACTAAGAAGGATTGCGTCTGCTTTGAATCTGTACAAAATATTGGACAATTTGGACGATACAGTGCAGACGGTGCGGACGATGAATTGGCGTCCGCAAATACATAGTTTTCTGTAATGGCTAGTTTTCAACATTCGGATGCGGACGATCCTAAAGGAGATTAGGACGTCCACACTTCGCAGATTTATAAATAGGTGAACTTTGAAGAAGACAATAACCAAAGCAATATTAAGTGAAGCTCTACCGAATTTTTGACTCGACTATTGTGCACAAAATATAGTAGCAATCACATCCTCAAAATAAATCGAGTGAGATTAATTGTTGTTGTTAGGATTGTTGCATTTGTGAGCTTGAGAATTTTCCGAGAGAAGGGTAACGCCCTAAGAAATAGTTGTTTGTAACGGTTTGATTGATACCCGCTCAAGATCAATCAAATTGAGGAATATACCTTCAAGGGAGAACCTTGAAGCACGGACATAGGCGAGCTTGGCTGAACTGCGTTAACAACTCGGTGTCAAATTCTCTAACCTTGTCTCTTAGAGGATGCGTCTCATACAACTCTGAACTTTGCTGAATAAATGCGGAGGATTGCGGACTATGTGCGGACAAGACAGAGTCGTCCGCAGAAAGCCAACCTTGCGTCCCTAAGATGAGACTAAGGACGCAATTTTGCATCCCCATAAGCAGCATGATGTCGCTGACGGTTGCGGACGATAGCAGACGAAGGAGAGTATCGTCAATTCTGAATCTATCCATTTTGACAGACAATTCGGACGATACATGCGGACTGATGCGGACTCTAAATGGCATCCAGACCTCTTCAGGATTGCGAACTCGAAGACGTGATTGAGGACAAGATGTTGCATCCTCAGGAGAAGCGTGATTTCTTGGATGACTGCGGACGATAGCGGACAAAGAAGGATTGCGTCTGCTTTGAATCTGTACAAAATATTGGATAATTTGAATGATACAGTGCGGACGGTGCAGACGATGAATTGGCGTAAGCAAATATATAGTTTTCTGTAACGGCTAGTTTTCAACATTCGGATGCAGACGATCCTAAAGGAGATTAGGACGTCCACACTTCGCAGATTTATAAATAGGTGAACTTTGAAGAAGACAATAACCAAAGCAATATTAAGTGAAGCTCTACCGAATTTTTGACTCGACTATTGTGCACGAAATATAGTAGCAATCACATCCTCAAAAGAAATCGAGTGAGATTAATTGTTGTTGTGAGGATTGTTGCATTTGTGAGCTTGAGAATTTTCCGAGAGAAAATTGTATTCGAGAGAAAAGGATAACGCCCTAAGAAATAGTTGTTTGTAACGGTTCGATTGACACCCGCTCAAGATCAATCAAATCGAGGAATATATCTTCAAGGGAGAACCTTGAAGCGCGGACATAGGCGAGCTTGGCCGAACTGCGTTAACAACTCGGTGTCGAATTCTCTAACCTTGTCTCTTATTATTATTGCTATAGTGATTTCTTAATCTCATTATTGTGATAAATTTACTATTGGTTAGAAAATTTATAATTGCACGAAAAAGTTAATAAACCTAATTCACCCCCCCCCCCCCCCCCCTCTCTTAGGTTAATTTCGATCCTATAATTGGTATCAGAGCAGGTTAGAATTATTTCATTGTGATTATTTGTGAATTAGTTGAATTTTTAAATTCGAACGATATGACATATAATTCCAATAGCGTAAACATGGAAGGACAAGCTTCAAATAGGCCACCCTTCTTTAATGGTGATAATTATTCTCATTGGAAGTCTAGAATGACTATTTATATTCAAGCATTGATTTCGAAATGTGGAGAATAGTAAAAAATGGACCTTATATTCCTACTAAAGATGTAAATGGGGTGAAAGTACCTAAGTTAGAAGATGAAATTGATGAGGCGGAAGGTCGCAAAGAAGAAGAAGAATTGGAGAAAAATGATGTTGATGAGGATGATGAAGAAGAACTAGCTCTCATCACATGGAAAATCAAGATTCTTCAACGGAGAAAGCAACAAGGGAAGGGTAAATACAAAGGAGAGAAGTCTCACTACAATAAGGGGATAACATGTTTCGGTTATGGAAAAATGGAGCATGTGAAAGCTGATTGTTTCCTTGAGAAAAAGAAGAATCCTAAAGAGGCAAAGAAGAAAGCTTTCAAAGCAACGTAGGATGATAGTGAAGAGGAACCCTCATCCGAGACGGAAGAAGTGGCCAACATGTGTTTCATGGCCAACGACAAAGAGGTATGTAGCTCTTCTCATAGTGATAGTGATAATGATAGCACTAATAATGATGATAATGAAATGGTGATGAATTTGATGAGTTACTTGAAGAATTCAATTTATTAACTCTTAAGTATAAAAGGATGAAGAAAGAAAATGAACTTCTAGTGAAAAAGCATGCATGTAGTGCGAAAATGGTTAAAGATGAAAATGCTTGCTTGAAACTAAAAAATAATGAATTGAATGAGCATGTTAAGTCAATTGAAAATGAAAATAGCATGTTAAAAGAGGAAAATGTTGATTTGAATAAGATGGTGCTTAAGTTTACAAATGAGAGCAAGAATTTGAATATGCTCCTAGGTAAACAAAAGATGACGTTTGGTAACGCCATTTTGGGATATCAATCGTTTCAAAAGAAAAAGTGCTATAGAAATTTCTTTGTTAAACCTATTACTTGTCATACTTGCAATGAGATAGGGCATAAGTCTTTCGCTTGTCCATCTAGAAGCATTAAAAATAGAAGAGTTGATAAATTTGTGTGGGTTTCGAAAAGAACCGAATTTAACCCCAAAGGACCAAAAAAGATTTGGGTACCCAAGAAATCAACTTGATCTATTTTTTGTAAGTTGAAGCTCCTCCCGCTAAGGATCAATGGTACTTGGACAACGGTTGTTCAAGACATATGACGGGAGACTTCTTAAGATTTACCTCCATCAAGGACAAAAAAAGGAAATGTGACATTTGGAGGTGACCAAAAAGGAAAAATTATAGGTATTGGCAATATAGGTAATGCTTCTAACCCTATAATTGAAGATGTCTTACTTGTTGATGGGTTAAAGCATAATTTGTTGAGTATTAGTCAATTATGTGATAAAGGATACAAAGTTATTTTTGAACCTAAATCATGCATTATCATTGATGATTTGAATGGTAAAGTTTTATTTTTGGGTTATAGACATGAAAATATCTATGGTATTGACTTGTCTAGTATTTCCAGTGATGTTGAAAAATGTTTTAAAGTGAGTGACTCTTTTAGTTCATGGACTTGGCATAGGAGATTAGGACACGTAGGTATGGATACTTTAGCTAGGATCTCGAAAAACAATCTAGTTAGGGGTCTTCCAAAAATTGCGTTTGAAAAAGATAGAGTTTGTGAAGCTTGCCAAAAAGGAAAGCAAACAAATAGCTCTTTTGCTTCCAAACAATATATCTCTACGTCTAAGCCTCTCTAATTACTTCACATGGATCTTTTTGGTCCTTCTAAGGTTTCAAGCTTAGGAGGAAAACATTATGCATATGTAATTGTGGACGATTTCTCACGTTACACATGAGTTTTCTTCTTAAGAACTAAGGATGAAACCTTTGAAGTATTTTCTAGCTTTAGAAAGAAAGTCAAAAATGAGAAAGAGCTTACCATTGTCACGATTAGGAGTGATCATGGTGGCGAATTTGAAAACGATCAATTTGATGTCTTTCGTCAAAAATATGGCATTGAACACAACTTCTCTTCTCCTAGAACCCCTCAACAAAATGGAGTTGTTGAGAAAAAGAACCGATCCCTCCAAGAGCTTGCTCGAACCATGCTCAATGAGAATGATCTTCCCAAATATTTTTGGGCAGAAGCCATTGCCACGGCATGTTATGTTCTCAATCGTGTCTCTATCCGTCCTACTCTAGAAAAGACTCCTTATGAACTTTGAAATTGTAGAACTCCAAATGTTAGCTACTTCAAAGCTTTTGGTTTCAAATGCTTTATTCTCAATACTAAGGACAATCTAGGAAAATTCGATTCCAAGACAGATGTGGGAATATTTCTTGGATACTCTCTATCTAGCAAAGCCTATAGGGTCTTCAACAAAAGGACACTAGTGGTGGAAGAATCCATGCATGTCACTTTTAACGAATCCACTCCAACTCATAATGTTGAGAGACCAATTCTAGATTTAGAAAACCTTTCTATAGGTGATAAAGGGAAAGAGATTCTAGAAAGTTCTCCTCAAGAATCTCAAGATCAACTCTTAGAAGGAACTTCAAGGGTAGAAAATTATAGTGACTTACCAAAGGATTTGAGGTATGCCAAGAGTCATCCTATGGTTGATATTCTAGGTGATCCTAACCTAGATGTGAAAACTAGAGCTTCCCTTATAAATATGTGTGCGAATACGGCATTCATTTCCCAAGTGGAGCCCAAAAATTTTGATGAGGCCGAATTCGATGAAAATTGGGTATTAACCATGCAAAAGGAATTGAACCAATTTGAGAGGAAAAATATATGGGAACTTGTTCCTAGGCCTAAGAATTATTCAATTATTGGAAAAAAACGGGTTTTCAAAAATAAGCTAGATGAGAGTAGGGTTGTTGTTAGGAATAAAGCAAGACTTGTTGCAAAAGGTTATAAACAAGAAGAAAAAATTGATTTTGAGGAAACTTTTGCATCGGTCGCTAGGTTAGAGTCGGTTAGAATGCTTTTGGCCTTTGCTTGCTATAAGAATTTCACTCTTTATCAAATGGATGTAAAAAGTGCTTTTCTTAACGGTTTTATTGAAGAAGAAGCCTATGTTGAGCAACCCTTAGGATTTGAAGTTTATGATAAATTAGATCATGTTTATAAACTTCACAAAACCCTTTATGGACTTAAGCAAGCACCAAGAGCTTGGTATGAGAGATTGAGCAAATTTTTGAAAGAAAGAGATTTCATGATAAGAAAAGTAGATTCCACCCTATTTGTCAAGCACAATGGTAATGATATTTTGATTGTGCAAATCTGTGTTGATGATATCATTTTTGGTTCTACCAATGACACACTTTGCGAAGAATTTGCGAATTTAATGCAAAGTGAATTTGAAATGAGTATGATGGGTGAATTGAAATATTTTCTTGGTTTGCAAGTAAGACAATCTCAAGATGAGATTTTCTTGAATCAAGAAAAGTATGTCAAAGAGCTTATCAAACGTTTTGGGATGGACTCTTCAAAACCTTCTAGAACTCCCATGAGTACATCCACAAAATTGGATAATGAGGAAAAAGGAAAAGATGTGGATATAAATAAATATCGTGGTATGATTGGATCTCTTTTATATTTAACCGCAAGTAGACCCGATATTCTCTTTAGCGTGTGCTTATGTGCTAGGTTTCAATCATCACCCAAAGAGTCACACTTGAATGTCGTTAAAAGGATTCTAAAATATTTAAGTGAGACTATTAGTCTTAGATTGTGGTATCCCAAGGGTACAAATTTTGATTTAATTGGATACACCGATTCGAACTATGCGGGTAGCCTTGTCGATAGGAAAAGCACAAGTGGTACTTGTCAATTTCTTGGAGAATCATTAATTTCATGGTTTTCTAAGAAACAAAATTTGGTTACACTTTCTATCACCGAAAGTCAATATATTGCAGCCGAGAGTTGTTGCGCTCAATTGCTTTGGATGAAGCAAACCTTGGAAGGTTATGGACAATTTTTCAAGAATATACCAATTAAGTGCGACAAAAAAAGTGCCATCAATATTTTGAAAAATCCTATTCTTCACTCACGGACAAAACACATTGAGATTCGACATCATTTCATTTGTGATCAAGTTTTTAAAGGTGACATCTCTTTAGAATTCGTTTCCACCAAAAATCAACTTGCCGATATTTTTACAAAACCATTAGACGAGAAAACATTTTGTGGAATTCAAATTAGATTAGGATTGATGATCTTAGACCAATCTTCTTAGAAATCTTTTATATGAATTTGGTTAAGTCAATCCTATATAGTTTTTGAAATAAAGTTAAGGTGAATTGAGTTTGGACACGCAATTCCTCAAGAGTTGTCTCAGATTGGATACTGTGGACACAAATGTGCCATCCCTAATCATCCTCAAGTTCTAAAAATCTAATTCTGCTTCTTTCCCGCTAGTTTCGGACGATTCAGGACGCCATAATCTTGCCCGCAGGCGTCCGAATCGCATTTTAAAACAGACTGGGGATCTTCCGAACCCTAGTTTCTGTCATCCGCTCCTCGACTCCCGCCTTCTCCAGCGAGCTCTGGCAATTCTTCACATGTTTTTCGGCTATTCTCCATCGATTTCAGCTTGTCTTCAAGTCTTCCTCCAGTATATTACTATTCTCTCTTGTCTCTCTAGAGCTTTCCTATGTTTTTATCTAAGATTTTCTCAATACTCTCAATGGCAAATCATCCCTCTAGAAAACGTACTACACTTCAAAATTCCAAGGACGCAAGTGCTCCTCATGTGTATAGGACTAGGTTATTTCCAAATGATGATAGTAAAAAGCGATATGATGAGGAGTTCAAGAACCGATCCTTGATCCCCTCTCGAAAAATTTATTTTGCACATTTAGCTAATCTTAACCTAGAGGATGTCTATAATTGTTTAGGATTACGTAAACTATTTTCTCTTGATGGTCCTTATGCGGAGAAATCCATTCGAATGTTTTATGCCAATGCCACTTTTTCTAAACATCTTTTGGTTATTAAAAGTTTTCTATATGGGAGGGAAATCAAAATCACCCCCACCTTCTTAATGTGTTTCTTGAATGTCAAGTGGGTCTCCTATCCGAAGAATATTTCAATGGTCATGTTCCTCCTCGTTTTCATAAAACAGAAATTGGGAACGAATTTCTATGTCAAATTCTTAGAGATCCAATCAATAATTTCAAAAAGTGACCTAAAACCAAAGATCTAAATGTTCATGCTCGAGTGATTTATCATTCCCTTCAATAAATGTTTTTCCCCGTGGTGGCCATCATGTGTTGGGAGTAATATGTCCAACAAGCAAATGTAATAGAACAATTTTATAATATATGAATAAATTTATATTGATTAATATTATGTTAGCATTTTAGATTATGTTTTATAAAATTCATAGAAAATTCTTTGATTATTTATGCTAACTTTATATTAACATATATATTGTATATATGTGAGATAAAATATAAAGAGTAATAACCAGAATATGTCTATGACTTATATTTGAAGTATAGAATTTTCAAATAGTTCATAGTCATAAATATAGTTTATTCCATTAAGAATGTATAGTCATATCCCTACTAAATATGTAGTGACATAAGATAAATATGTTTTATGTAATATGATTGTATAGGCTGGACCAGATAAAATTATATTGTTCTGATAATTTCCATTAAATATAGAATAATTAATTTTATCATTAATTCGTTGCATTTAATAAACTCCTATTTTATTTTAATTTATTCTTTGATTTATTCGGTAAAGTTTTGTACGAGTTACGATTCGTATACCTTGTATATTGGAAGTAAAATAAAATGAATAGCTGAGAATATTAATATTGATACAACGAAATCCATTTCTATAGATTCCCTTGTTTGTTAGTTCAAAGATTGAATAATTAGCGCCCAATTCATAATCGTTATGAATTAATTATTCAATTAAGAACTAATGGTAATTAAGGATAAAGAAACAATATTAAAGGTTAACGGATTATAAACCTAGCTCTATTGCGAATCTAAATAGAGGGTTAATACATATGTAATGACTATATCAATGGACATTACTTTAAGTAAATATACTCTATAGTTTTGAGAGTGCAACTCTAAGTATTTAGTGGAATTACTTTAGAGTTAATAATTATGTTAATTAATATAAAGAGTTTATATTAATTAATGAAATATTATTGGAGCTTAAAACTATAGGTCCATCGGTCCCTTCGTCACCTTTTATCATTATTCGAATAATAGAAAAATGAACAAAGAAGATTAAATAATTAATTATCAATTAATTATTTAATACACTCAATATTAAGTTTATTATTATTTTTTCATTAGATGAAATAATTAAATTATTGATTATTCAATTAATTAAGACAAAATGACAAAAGTTGTCAAAGTTAATATATTTGTTATATTTCATTAAATGAAATAATTGAATTATTGTAATTAAAAAATATAAAGTAACTTTTAAAAATAGTTTTTAAAATGGATTTTGTCAAATTTGAATTAGTGTCAAATTTGATTTAATGTCATGACCTTTTGTTTTCCGTAACATTTTTGTTATAAATGTGTTATAACTTAAATGTGCTAAGTGTTGAGTTATGGTGACAAGACTTTTGATTTCCATAACATTTTTATAAATATATGAAATCAATGATAACTTTAATGAGGAATTTATAGTGTCTTTCTCTAAATGCCATAATGGCCATTATGGAGAAATACCACTATAAATAAAGGTCCAACCTCATTAGATGAAGGTTGGAAGAAATAAAGGGAAGAAAAAGTTGAAGTTGAGGTTGAAATATTTGAGATTAAGAAATTCATTTTGAGAGCAAAATTTGTGTCTTCCGTGTTGGCTTTAGAAAAGTGTTTTCTAAATTCAAATAGATCGTCTCATGTATTGAGAATACGATCTATCATAAATTGAGTGTGATCTTGTTTCATTCATCACGCCCACACGTGCTTATTCGAGGCAAGGAGGATTGGCGGAGAAGATCGAAAGTTGGTTTTGTACTCGTGTGAAGTAAGCTAGAAAGGTAACATTCTTCATATTTTAGATTAGATCTAAATAGAGATTTTAAATATATATTATTATTAATATATTATAACAACGATCCGTTTTATGTTCATGTTAAAATTATTTTTCATGATACATAGGTTACGCACGTTACCGTTGTTATGAACATTGGTAATTCTGTCGTGCGAGGGAACCTAAAAACCAACATCATGGCCACGTTAGCTATATGGACTTGTATGTCCCCCAACATCTTTACACAGATACTCCATTCAATTTAGGCTATATCATTGTCTATCAAATTGCTAATGCTGCGAATAGCGTTACTCAATCACTTCCGTTTAATATTCTTCTCTCAAATCTTTTCCAAGTATTGGAAATTCCAATTCCAGCCGTTTCAAAGAAACTCGTTATTCGGAGTTTGGATATTTATTCCCCTCAAACACTTGGTCGTATGAGACTTATGCAAGATCCCAATGGAAATTGGATAGTGCGACGAGCCAATGCACCTCCTCCTTCTCACGATTCTCCCCCCTGGAAGCCCTCGGTGCCAATGCTCTTCCTACCATCTACGGAGCCCAGTCCTTAAACCGATCATGAAGCTGGTCCATCATTTCACCATGCGGCTGGACCCTCCTCTTGCACTATGGATGGTTCTTCCTCCTCATATGGACCCTCTGTTACAATAGACAATTTTGCTCGTGGTCTATGGCACACTGGAGTTCCTTCTCCACCAGCTCCTCAAGATGTCCCGTCATCATCTGCTCCACCTCCTCACGATTTGGATGATGAAGAGATTCCTGATGCTTAGATTAGTTCGATCTTTTTGGTTACGATTAGATGCTATGTAATTTTTCTTTTTAGAGTTTAAGAATTGTGAACAAAAACATGTTTGTAACCTTTAAGTTTGTTTGGGTGTTTTGATTATATCTTCAGAAATAGTTCAATTTGGATACTATTTTTGTAATCCTTACACATGTTGCTTGTATTTCACTCTTATCTTTTCAATGATGTAGCTCTTTCTCTTATTTCACTCTTGAATTCTATACTTGATGGTTGTTTGAACTATTTTGGATGTTTTGGAGTACTTTAGTTTGGATTCATGGTTGGATTACTTTGCATGAAGTTTGGAATACTTAAAAATGTGTTTACAGGTTTGAATTTGCCTTTGTGGGGGAGTCTATAAACAAACAAAACCATGCGAAATTTTTCATCACCCTTGTTTTTCATCTCTATTTAGTAAGGGGGAGTGTTTATAATTTGTTGATTGCCTCTTTCCTCTATTCTTTTTTATTGTGACAAAAAAGGGGAGAGATACATTAAGTTGATGTGAAAATACTTGAAATGTGATGCATATATTGAGGGGGAGTATTTTTAAATCTCTTGGTTTACAATTTCAAGATCTTGTTTTTCAACTTTTGATATTTGCTTGGAATTGGATATAAACAACTCAACATATTTTGTCATCATAAAAAAGGGGGAGACGCTTAATAACAATATCCATCCATTTAAGGTATTTCATAGTCCAACCCAATATTAATCTTTACTTTTAGAAAAACAACAGCCATTTCTAAAATAGAACTCAACAACTGATACTTCGCAGCGAGACAAAATCCAACGTAATCATACTTTTCGCGATAATAAACAGAGGGCATGAACAATACAGTATCTTCAACCTAATCCCTTTATCTTCTACTTATCATAGACAACACAAGTACTTTAACCAACAGAGCGTATATATTAAAGCTGTCAATACACAAGCTCATTTCCAGGCAACGAAACACATCCATAATTATTAACGTCTAACAATAATATCAACACAAGGCTCACAGATTATTAATCACATTGCAAAACATATCCAAGCCTAGCAGAGTATAGACAAACTTCAGTCCAACGTACATAACATTTTTACCTCACAAATTGAACCGTATTCCATAACTGAGTAACCAATTCCAACATAATAACAGAGCTTAATCTTAAAGTAATAGAGGCAAAACCAGAACTCAACCACAAAGGCAGAAACAAAACCCATCAGTAGATTAATATTTCCTAATAAATTTTTATTAATCTAATTAACATAGAACATAACCAAACTGTCGACATGTCCTCACAAGAAAATACAGGGCAGACCCAAACTAGTCCAGCAGCTCCAGAACACCCCTGCATTCACACCCATCACGACCTCTAGCTCCAGAGAGTATTACACACTCAACCCTCTCCTCTAATTTTCCTCTAGAGTACTCGGCCTTCAGCTCTTCACAGAGAAGAGTTCTCTGAAATTCCTTTTCTCTCAATTTCTCTTTGCCAATTTATCCACCAGCCTCAATTATTTCCCCACGACAGCCTCCTTAATTCATTCTGCTTTACAATTACTCCCTTGACAACTTCTTCAATTGGCCAACAAATACTGCTCCCCATCATGCGTGTTGGTAGAACAACCTATCTAGAAGGGAGAAGAAATGTGGAAGATTTGCCCATGCCAAAGGACGGTTCAACCAGACCCAGGTCAAACCGGGTTCGGTCATACCCGGGTCAGAGCATCCGATTGCAGCCCGGCGCATCGCAAGAAATTGCCCATGCCCATCGCGAGCTCGCTGGATTCCATCCCTACAACATGCGATCACCATAATTCCATGGAGAAGGAAGGAATGATTGGGCTTACCATGACTCGACGCCTGAATTGCAGCCGGCGGAGAAAACCAAAGCTTCTCGGTTTGTCTTTCTCGTCGCTCGGCCGTTTCCGAGCCCTAGCTCCAAGCACCTACACTAGCAGCCCATCGGACAACCAGCGACGTCACCTGGCGTCGCATCCCCAAAGCTCGCGTCGCTCATCTCCCTCTCGGTCTCCATCTTCCTCTCTCGGTATCTCACCCTCTCACTCTGTCGATCTCTCTCTCTCACTCTGCCTAATTTTGCAGACCAAAATCCTTACCCCTTTCTAATTTCTTCTTTCATTTGTTCTCTAAAAGAAAACTGAACCAGACCACATTCAGAACCGGTTCTCCATCCCAATTTTTCCATTTTAATTTTCTTTTAATCTAATCTTCCACAATTAATCTTCAATAAATTCTAATTAATCCATCTAAATAAATCATCTTTTATCCTATTAAATTTCTTTTTAGTAATTTAATTAA
>CM039480.1:8923525-8965850 GCA_022433065.1 Begonia loranthoides | reverse complement strand
ATTGGGGATTAGAATGGATTAGGATTAAAAAGGAAAATTTTTAAATAGAGTTGGAGATGGGCTGAACCGGTTCACTTAGTGAACACGTTTGATCAATTAAACAATGGCCTTTGGCCATTTCCGACTTCGTAGATAGAAATGAAAGGGAGAGGAAGAGTGACAGGGAGAGAGCGATGGAGAGGAGGAAGGGGGAGGCACAAACGAACTGCGACGGGCGAGCGACGAGCAGCAAATGGCACCAGGAGCTGCTGCGACGTGACGTCCAGGCAAAGCGGAGCGGCCATTTCGCACTACTGTTGGTTTGGGAAATGATATTGACTGCTCGCTGTAAAGTGTATTGTGCCATTATTAACGATTATCATTGCAGCCATACATTAGGAATTGATGTGTTGAATATATGGCTTATAAACCATGATTCATAACTTGTTGGACTGGGTTGATAGTTTGGGGTTTTGTCCTATGTTGGATGTTATGTTTCGTTTAGGTATTAAGGGATTCCTAGGATTTTTACGTAATTAAGGGTAGGGAAGTTTACAAGTCATAATTATTAATTATAAGTGCTACTAATTTGTGAAGGTATCAAAAGGGGGAGAAAACGATAACGGTTAAGCACCAAAACGTGTTAAAGCTTCGAGGTAAAGGATTTGGGTGTGTCTTGGCCATTTGGAGGCCCTACACTACAAGTAGAGTGCATGAGTTTACGTTATGTGTTATGTAGCTTATTGTAGTTTTGTGATATTCCTTGATAGTTCTGTGATTTAAATTTTTTATTATGCTAAATGTTTTCCCTCATTATAGTGAAGATTTATTAGCACTTAGTAGTTCTAGGTTGATTGTTCTCTTTACTCGTGTTGCTTCTCTTTGAGTGATGGTTCCTGCCATTATATATATATATATATGCTGCTGAAATTTGCTGTAAATGATTTCCTTGACTGTGTATGAGTTCCGTAATTTCTAGCGATAAATGGTGATAATGCTGAAAATGTGAATGATCAATGGGTATGAATGAGAATGACAAGTTTGGAAATGAGCTAGGAGTTTTTATGATGTTGCTGAATGTTTATAATGTAATTATTTCTTTTGATTGTTCTGCCATTTAACTAAATGTTCATCAATAATTTCTAAACCATTAAGCATGTTAAATATAATCAAATGAGCATGTAACCTATTTAGTAGTCAAAGCCTGTAAACCACTTGAATTGCCATTTATTTACTAGCATGTTAATAAGTACTTAACTAGCATGTTTAATCAACTTGAGCATACAATTGATTAGAATAATGTAAAAGCACGTTAATTTACTTAATTAGAATAATTGAATTGAATAATAAATATGCGAGCATGTTATGTAAATTTCCCGTTGAATATGTTAGTTAGTAGTTGATTAGGTATAATTTGCAAGCTCCTATTTGCAAGCATGTCCTCATTATGCTTCTGTTAATTATTGTCTTTGTCTGAACATGTTAATCGAATAGAGTAATTAACTTAATTAGACGTTGAGCATGTAAATGAACTAGCATAATTAATTAAAGTAATTGATTGGGCATGTTTAATTAGCTTGTAATTGGCATGATCAATTAGCATGTTCAATTAACTAGGCTAATAAGTAATAATTGGACTCAGGCATGTTAAAGAACTTCGATAATGATGGTAGTCTGTTAATAAACTAGTGTAAGTAACGAAAGAAATCAAACTTGAGTATGTTAATTTCTTTGAACATGCTCAATCACTTAGAAGGCATGTTAACCTAACTAATGTAATTCGTTTCACTCAAGTATGTTAATTAATCTGAGTAGATGAAGAATAGACTTAAACATGTTAAGTGACTAAATTAGTGTTATATAACTTGAGCATGTAAACTTATTAGGATAACTAACAGATTTAATAAGTGTATTCTACTTGAGCATCTTTAGCTTCGCACGTTTACCCTATCGTCTCTTATAATCCATATGTTGCTTTCGATTCGGGTTTATAATTGTTCCCTGTTATTCATTATCTTGTTGTGCGCTTTCAGTTACTATTACTTTTTATATGTGCTTCCAATTTCAGCTACTTTACTTTCAATGCAACTGTCGTTTACTTTTCTTATATGCACAATTATTGTTAATGTTATGATATAAGCATCATACATCATGTTAGGTTGAGAATGTATAAGCATGCATCATGTTAATAGAATCCGTAGGGAGTGCCACTTTGGGGTGGTACTCACACATGTATGAGTGAGAAAAAATGTTAAAGAATAAGGAAGTAGAAAACATTCAAGATGGACGGGATATGTCTATTACTGGAATAAAGCCAGGAGGGCAGGATATGCCCGAAGGAAAAATAACGTTTAGGATGGGCGTGATACGTCTATCAGTGAGAAACAGCCTTGAGGGCGGGATATGCCTAAAAGGAAAGAAAATGAAAAGGGTGTTGGGGGCAGATGGGTAACGGATCTAGTCTGCGGATAGGCGAAGCCCACTACCTTGACGGGACCGGAAACTTAG
This sequence comes from Begonia loranthoides, assembly GCA_022433065.1. Taxonomy (NCBI): domain Eukaryota; kingdom Viridiplantae; phylum Streptophyta; class Magnoliopsida; order Cucurbitales; family Begoniaceae; genus Begonia; species Begonia loranthoides. The sequence continues at coordinate 8,963,363 of CM039480.1, read as the reverse complement.
TCGCAAGTAAAGGATTAGGTCCAATCAAATATTCCATCTCTTAAGACCCCTCCAATCTCTAGCTCGATGTACGAGTAACGAACGAGGTAAGGAACAAACAAATAAACGTAATGAAAGGATTGGTTTGGGTAGCCCCCATTCCAAAAGAACTAAAGAGAGTCATAAGCATAATTGTATGAACCTTTTTTTCCTTACTGAGCCATTAGGCTCACGTATTACTTGTGGTGTAGGTACAAACAACAAACAGATAATAATAGGCTCATATACGAGAACGACGAACAAATAATAAAGTAGAGGTGAAGGATTTGCATGGACGAGGTTGGGGCTAGCCAGGCTAAAGAGTAAATTGAGAAACAGTTGTAATCATATAACTTTTATTATATTGTATTCTATTTTTTTTAAATGATTCATTTACGCTTCTGCCATGTTTTACAAGGATTTTTTTATAACGCTTCTGCACATTTTATCAATTGGTTTTCATAACGAGTTTACAAAAAAAGTCAGTAGCGATCTGATTAGACGCACTCTGGTATGTTTTGCTTTAAGAAGAAAAACTATGTCCTTACAGCTTAGATGGAGTTTGTCATTTTCTCAAGTTGATGGCGGATGATGGTTTTGGTCATTGGATCGAGGATGGATGTCCCTCGATCATAATTGACAACTAGGATGGATTTAGCTCGCGAGCAACTCACTTGCTGTTTTAAAAGGCAGACTTTCTCAATTAAGACGGAAGTCCCTCGATAAACAACATACGTCCCTTTACCCATATCGAACATCACTCATACAGACATGGACGTCCCTCACCTTGAAACTACGTCATTCTGCCCATAACAGACGGCCATAGTCTCACAACGGACGTCCATAGTCTTAAGACTACATCGTTCAGGCTGAAATGGACGACCATATTTGTCCGAGGGGCGTCCATTGTATGGCCGAGTGACTTCTTTGAACGTTAAATCTACCTTTTAATTGTGAAGGACGTCCCTCAAACATAAAACGAACGTCCCTATAATTCATTGAACTTAGTTTGCCAAAGATTTCGTATTTCTTGGTAGATAGAGTTTTTTGAATTTTCATTGAATTTTGGTTGAATTTTGATTGAGTTTTCTGTGTTTCAGCCCTCTGATGAGCTGCTGCTGCTTTTTGGAAGTGCCGCAACAATTTGTCATCAAAGCTATTGCTATTCGTCGTCAAAGCCGCCACAGTTCATAATCAAAGCCGACGCGGTTCTGTAACGACCAGATTTTTTCTTCGTAAAATCCCTTTTTAAAAACGCGTTAAAAATTCAAAGTTTTTCTGAAAGAAATATCAGAGTGCAAGCCGGGCCATTAGAAACACTTAAAAAATTTCTTACGGAAGTAAAACGTTCATGGTGGAAGCGTAAATAATTTAAAGAAAATAAACTAATGTTTAATTACAATTTAAGGAAGAAAACTTAATTTAAATTACGTTGCAACCCAAAATTTCTTTTACTTGTCGTAGCCTAGCCAACAACAAGGTCCCGCGTGCAAATTCCTCATCCACTGCTTCTAATTTGACGCTATCTTCTCCTGCAGGTACCTACACCACGAGTAAACTGTAAGCCTAAAAAGAATTAGTAAGGAAAGTGTTAACAATCAAGAATAGAATTTAATTACAATTATTAACCTAGATGATTTGAACATGCTTTTAGTAACTAACTCGTTTAGGTTAACTAAATCGATTAGATTAATATTCTGGATAGATTAATAACTTGATTAACATTCTCCATTTACTAGTTAATTACACTAATTATAATTACTCATTTTAGATAACATGCTCAAGAGGTTGCTTAACCATTTCTAATTAAAATTACTTAATCAACAACTAGAAAGTAGTAAGCTATTTAACATGGAATTTCCTGCAAGCATTAAGCACACAACACCTGTAGAAATACCCGTGAGCCTACAAAGCGTTTGTACTCTAACAAATACAACAAAGAAAGATTTTAGAGAACTAATGAAGGGTCCAAGTGTAGAACCATACAGACAATACAATGAGGAACATCCGAGGCATTAACAGAGAGAATATCACAAAGCAATATAAACTCTAACTTTCTACCCTATCAACACAAATAGTGAGTACTTCCAGGAATTATCAACTAACGACGAATGAATAATAGGAAGCACAACAACAATATAATAACACCCAAGTTTATATGGCATTCACAAGTTTATAAAACCAATCCAGAATGTCAACTAGTAACTAACAGCAGCAAAGACATGAAAAATAGCTATACACAGAACATATAGAATATCTAATACAGAACATACGCCAGATGAACATATAAACACAATCCAGAGAGCATACTGAGCACTATCTATACAATCTAGAGAACTACACACAATTATCCAGTAGAGAAATCACAAACAGAGAAGCTAACGACAGAAATCATCAAACCATACACAATGCACGCACACATACTCATGGGTAGGGCTTAGACGGCTGGACACTACCCATTCCTTACCATTACCGAAGACACAATCAGGACATCCAACTCCATGGTGGCTCACGGATGACAGCTCCTCCTCCAGGTCATGGACAACAGCTCACGGTGCAAATCCTGGACAGCAGCTCACTCCACAACTCCAAGCCATCCCTTGCCTTCCATCTCTCTGTCTCAACCTTCAGGAGAAAACGCCCGAGAGCTTCCAGCTCTCCGCCAATTTATCCTCCTCCAGAAGACAGCATCTTGAAGCACGTCTGACCAACATTGCCCTACTTTGTCTCTCTTCAGTCCCCTACATGTCCTTGTTGTCGGTTTCCAACACAAGGAAACCACGCCCCCAGTTTGACCCAAACGACAAGCTGGACCAAGGCCTTCAGCCAGTACAGCACGAACCATCGGTTCCAGCGCTCCCATGCAAAATCGCCCAACCGAATCCCCCTGCCAACGCCAGCCATCATCGTCAGAAAGCACAAATGAAGGAGGAGGATAGAAATTTTTGACTTACCTCTTCCTGTTGCCAGAATACACGACCTGCGAGAGTCCCGATTCGTCCCGCAGAAAACGCCCAAATCGTGCCCTAGCCGGGACCTGTGCCATCACCGCCGCCTCTACTAGACGTCGTGCACTCTGGACCCAATGCCATGCTCGCTGTCTCTGTTGCTCACTCGCTCCCAGCATGTCCCCTGCTCGTTGTCCTGTCTCTGTCTCGCGTCGTTTGCGAACCACCAGCAAATGAACACCGGAATGGCCAAAGGCCATTCCGTGTTTTAACATGCTGAACCGGTTTGGTTAGCTGAACCAGTTCAGCGTATACCTCCACTCCTCTTCATTAATTTATCCACTTAATTTTTCCAATCCCATTTCAATTAAATCATTTACTAATTAAATTCAATTTATTAAATTTAATCCAATTTATCCAATTAACTTTAAAATACCCCTAGACTTAATGGTCCTAGTACGCCCTCTGTAATGTCCCGATAATTAAAAGTATCAGGGTATTATAGGTTCATCGTCAAAGTGTTTAATGGCAAATGTGACAGTGATGTTAGAGACGTCATTTTCCTATAATTTAGTGGTTAATTTATTAGAAAAAAATGATGATAATTGTTTTGTCACTAACCATAAAATATGGTTGGTTTGTCATTTTCCCAAAAACAAACCACAACAAGCATTGATGGAGAGGCAGTAAAACTTGGGCAGGCTTTGCACGCGACGAATCTTCTTCAAAGAGAGAGTCTCTTTGGTAACCCAAACACAAATAGTGCATCTTCAGCTCGTCTTAAGTTACTGGGTCAAGCATCACCATTAGTGCGATTCTCGTGTCTAGTTAGAATCCTTAACAAACTACCACTCATAAATCAAAAGAAAGTGAGAATAACGACAAATCATCATGATCTCACTCACATCCCTACTCCTACTACAAAGGGTCATGCCTCATTAGCAGGTTGGGTTGGTTCTAAGGTCAGTGAAACGACCTTGACTTGAACAGCCCAGAAATCTTGAATCTTCTAATTGACCTTTGCGCTAGCTCTTAAGTCTATCCATATGTCTATTATTTTTCTTTTCACGTGGCAATGTTATTTTATAAAATCAGTGTTCTCTTTAAAAAAGCTAATCCGTTGGCTGATTTTTCAATCTGACATTTAGACGATTCATTTGCCGAAGAGAAATAATTCGGCCCAACTGTAAGACATGGCCATTTAATGACCTTGAGCTTAGATCCCTCAAGCATGAGTTAACTTGGAAAATTCATCCCCAATTTAAATTGTATTCAATAATTCTCCTACACGTTGCCAATAATCGATGATTAGTCATTAAGTAGCAAATTCACTATCTGGCCTTGTAGTATGCCACTGTATTTCTTCAACATACTTGAACCATTTAGAGCAAATTGGGTGATACATGTAATCAAACTGGTAATGTATTTGTCATCTTATAGTTATATTGTTGTTTATTCTTTCATTGGAGGTCAATATCAAATTATAACTAGCATTTTAGGTGTGTTGTCTCATATTTTTCTTGTTTTTCCACATAATCAAATAGAAAGTATCTCTTCCTCTTTTACTTTAATTTTTTAATCACCAAAAGTTTTCCAAAGAATCTATTTGAATTACACTTGAATGCCTTAAAATAAAGTATACTAAAATTAATAGTTTATAATAAAGTATACGCAAATGCAGTGCATGTCACTCCTGAGTCTCAGGACGACTCAGGATGCCATTTCACGTCCTATCCTCATATGGATCATGAAGTTCCGGATGAGCTCGGACGAATGCGGATGTGGGTGGAATCGTCCACTTTGAATCTGTCTAATTTCTGGACACTTTCGGATGCGTGCAGACGCATTATGCGACGCCAAATCGGGTCCGAATGTCGCATTCGGACAGTACAGACGGGATAAGGATGCCATTTCTCGTCCTTAAACATCATTCTGCCTTGGGTATTTTACACATGCGGACGAGACGGGCACGTCCGCCATTGTTTGAAATAGCCTAAACCTGCGTTAAGTTTGGGATTTAAAATTTGAAAAATTGACATGTAGCCAAACGCGATCCCCCGACAGCGAATCCTCCCCCCCCCCCCCCCTAGGTCTAGATCCACGCTGAGCCGCCCTCCTGTTTTTCAAGCCATTTCTTCCAGTGAGAGAGAGGAACCAGCAAGAGAGGGAGCTCCTACATGTGAGTCCTTGTGAGTGAGAGAGTACCTGTGCAAGAAAAACAGTGAGCTTGTGAGTGAGTGTGATACGTGGGTTGCTGGAGGTTGGAGCTCGTGAGCTAGGAGCTATGGAGTTGTTGCGTTAGGGGCTGCTGTCCGTGTAGGAGCTGCTGTCTGCGAGTGAGTTCGTCATTGAGGGTAAGGAAAATGGGTGTGTCTTGGCCTGTGGAGGCCTACCCACAAGTAGAGTGCGTGAATGTAGATTATTGTTAGCTCTGTGACATTTCCTTGTTGATAGTCCATAGATTCCTTGCTGGTTGTTAGTTCTGTTGCTTTGTTATTAGCTTTGATATTTCCTTTATTATTAGTTTTGTTAGCAATGCTTCAATTGGTCACTTAGATAGATGATTGATGAATGTTCACTGCTTAGATAAATGATTTAAGTCCGAAGGTATTATGATGACTTAAAATGAATGAGTTGGGAGCTCATTGAGAATGACCCTGTTTATTATTGTTTATTGGCTGTCTATTTTACTTGCTGTTTAGTTAAATCTTTAATGCTCCTTATTGTTTAGTCAAACATCTCTATGACTATCATAAGTATTAAATAAACTGTCAACTTCCCTCATTCACGATGCACATATTGTTATGTTGTTGTCATTGTTTAATATCTAAACATTAACTAACCCTTAACCGAGTATGTGGAACCATCTTGAGCATGTTTAACTTGTAATCTTCTATGAACATCCAAATCAATTTATTGTAGTTTATTAACTAATTAAGCATGTAAACAATTTAATTAATCTAATCATGTGAACAAATGTCTAATTAGCTAATTAACGGTAATTAATTGGAGTATGCTTAAGTAAGTGTAATTACTTCTCGGATATGTAAAGTGACAAATAATTAACTAGAATAATAATCGTAGCATGTAATTAGCATAATTAATCAAGCAGCATGTTTAGTTTCTTAAGTATGTTTAATTAACTAGACTAGTTTGTGGCATTAATTAGCATAATTAATTAAGTAGCATGTTTAGTTTCTTAAGCACGATTAATTAACTAGACTTGAGCATGTTAAATTACTAGAGTAATTAACTAGAATCACAATTATAATCTTATTTGAGCATGTTAATCCGAGTGTGGTTAATTAACGATAACTAATTCAAGTATGCTTAATTAACTAGAATAATTAGCATGTTTAATTAACTAATTAGCATGTTAATTAATTAAGTTATGCCATATTAAATTAGCATGTTTAATTGACTAACTATAATAATATTAGCATGTTAATTAACTAAGTTATACCATATTAAATCAGCATGTTTAATTGACTAACTAGAATAATATTAGCATATCAATTAACTAAGTTATCTGAATATGTTTGCAATTAATCTTCACGCATGTTAGTTGACTATTACTTGTTCAATCTTCCAGCATGTTAATTAACTATTAATCTTCACGCATGTTAATTGACTATTAGAGTTGTTTGATATTAACTCATCCATTGTTAGTTTTCTGCAATTCCTGCAATTTCTCTTAATTTCCTATATTACAAATGCTTTACTTTGATAGAGATTTTATAGAGATCAATGCTATGGTGAAAGCTTAAAGATGGAATGTGATAAATGCTTAGTGCTTGAACGATGAAAGTTTCCTTAACAATGCTTCTGTTCTGTACATTTATTATTTAGTCGTGGTAATGACAGTTTCCTTATATTGTAGTGATAATATTACTCTTCTTTTGTTAGATTAGAATCCAACACATGTCAATAACCTAAATCTGAACATGTTAATTTACTAGGATAACTAAGAACAGTAATTGTAATATATTTTGAGCATGTAAATTATCTAGTATAACTAACTAAATAACAATGGTGATCTTTCTTGAGTATGCTAAGTAACTAAGATAACTAATTAGAATAATGAATGCAAATCTTTCTAGAGTATGTAAATTGACTAGGAAATTAACTAGGATAACTACATGGCTACTAATAGTATGTTCCGATCTCACTTCGTTTATTATTACGTTCTATAAGTTCAAGAATGTCATTCGTTGTGTAATTCATTACATATTATGTTGATGTGTGTGTTTAAATTTCCTTATTTCCTTCATGATTTGCTATTTAAATTCCTTAACGTTCATCGTTTGATTTCCTCATGTGCTTAGTCATTTCCAATTCAATATTTAATTGCTCTCCAACGTGCGCTTTCAATTTCTGTATCCAATTACCTTCCTTATATGCGCTATTCAATTGTTATGTCATCATGCATCATGGTTATAGTTACGTTGTATTGCATCATGTATCATGTTAATAGAAACCACAAGGGAGTGCCACCAGGCGGTACTCATACATGCATTATGTGAGGAAAAATGTTAAAGAAGAAAAAGAGAGTTGGAGGCGGATAAGTAGTTCGGATCTAGCCTGACAGCTAGACCAAGCCCCTATCTTATCGTAAAAGGGACTAGTTTGTACACAGGAGGTTAAAAGCTAATCAAACTATACCATTCCATTCGGGTCCTCCAATCTCCAACTCGATGTACGGGTAAAGAACCAAAGAACCAACGACTTAACGAAAAGATTTGTTTGAGTGGCCCCATTCCAAAAAGAACTAAAGAGAGGCATATCATATTGCATAAACCTTTTTTCTTACGAAGCCTTTAGGCTTACAGTTTACTTGTGGTGTAGGTATAGGTACTTGTATGCGAATGAACATAATTAGGAATCATGGCAAAAACAATACACAAATCAAAAAGCAGGGATGAAGGATTTGCACGCGCGAAACTCATGGCTAGTTTGACTGAAGAGAGTAAAAGAGAATGGTTATAATTGAGTTGTATTTAATTGTTTAGTATTCTTTTAACACTTCTTCCTTAAATGATTTATTTACGTTTCCACTATGTTTTAATAAATCCATTATGTTTTCACAAAAGATTTTACAGCTACTTCCGCTATGTTTTAACGAAAAAGGTTTTGATGGTCCGGGTTTGCACTCTGATATAATCTTAAAAATGGGTTTTGATAAAGGTTTTAGTGGTTTGATAAAAGTTTGAAAATTTAACAAATTTTTAAAAAGGAAAAAGAAATTCTGGGTCGTTACAGAAACTGATTGCATCAAAGGTGTTTTCTTATGAGGATGATACAATTATGATGGATTTCAGGTGTGTTGAATTAGTATTTTGACATGTAAATATATTTTTGGTGCGATTAAGATGGATAAGGTACGGTGGTTAGTAATATTATTGGATTAAGGGAAAGAAATCCTTTGGATAATAAGTGTTAGAGATGATTACGCTAAGTAAATTTTGAGGAAAAAATTTATATAAGGAGGGAAGAATGTAATACCCCGACTTTTTATATCAAAATTTAATAAGGATAATTAGAAAGTAATTAGGGATATTTAGATTAATTGAAAAATTTTTGGAGTATTACTAAGGACTAATTGTTAGATTATAATTTATGAGAAAGTATATATTGGATAATAAAATGAAATTTAAATAAAAGGGGATTAGTTATAAAATAAAGGGAAATTAAATGGAGTTGGAGGGAAAAACCAGTTCGGGTTATGGCTTTTAGGTTCGATTCACGCAGGTTCACTGGTTTGGTTCAGAAATCAAATGGGAAGGGGAAATTTTAAGTGGCCTTCGGCCATTCGTGTAGAGAGAAAACATAAGAGATAAGAGAGAGAGAGAGAGAGAGAGAGAGAGAGAGCAGGGAGAGAAGGAGAATGAGGAGATGTGAGTGGGGGAGACGGCGATGGATCGGGCTCGGGCTGCTGGCGACGTTGCTAGGCAACTTCATGTATGTGGGCAGTCCAGCATCAGCAGGCGACGAAGTGAGGCGTAGGCCGTGGTGCGAGTCGCGCCGGTGGATCGCTTGGGTTGAAGACGATTTCTTCCACGGGTTGGCTGTGATTTCCAATATTGGTCAAGCTAAGTTTCGTGACTCTTGTTGTTGATTTATGCTACTATGAATTTCAACGGGGATCGTGATGGTGAGGTGCAGGGACGGATTGGTCGGGGCATTGGTTCGGTTGAAAGCTGCGGTCTGGATTTTCAAATCAGTCCAAATCAGTCCTTGCTATTCTTTCTCCAGGAGAAACGATAGCATAGAAGAGTGGGGATAGTGAAGAGAATGGTGATGACAGGGCAAGGTTTGGGACACCCATGCACGTTCGTGGTAGTGGTACGATAAGTGTGCTTGTCTGGAGAGAAAATTGAAAGGCATAGAGGGATAGGGAGGTTGGTAGAGTGCTTTGGGAGAGCTGGGGCTGCGAGAGTGAAATGCTCTCTAGATGCAGGGCCTTGAGAAAAAAAAGAAAGAAAGAGTGAGAGTTGGAGTCAGGACAGAAGAGGAATGATCGAAAGGTGCTTTCGGGTCTCTATGATTCTTCAAGTAAATACTCTTTGTTCCTTTGAGTTCTACTCTATTCATTGGATGCCACTTATGTTGCTTGCTACTAATTCCCCTTTGTTGATTGATGAATTGTAGCGAATTGGATGGAGGTTGGATTGTTGGCCGAGAATTGTGAAGGGTGGAGCTCCTAGCTATTCTCGGATGCCCTGTTTGGTGAGGTTTCTCCTCTGCTGTTTAGTTATTTGAATTTTGTTTGGATGTTGTCTTGGATGTTGTTGGCCGATTACAGTAGGGTTATTTGTTTGCAGCTTGTGAAATTATGTAATTAGTCAACTGGTCTTTGTTGTTCTAGTTATAATGAATTTGAATTGGGTTTTGAGGCTGAATAATGGGTTTGTGATTCTGCTGCCTTAGATATTTGAATTATATTTACTGGTTTTGATTGTTTGATAAGGAATTAACTGGTTAATGCCTCTATTGGGTTTCTGTCGATGGTTCTGTGAAGTGTAGTCAATTAAGTGCTCTATATGTTTGGATTCTACTTTTTTGCCTTCTACGGTTTTAAGAATTATGCAGTGTATATACTTTGTTGGATTCTGAATGAATTTATTGGGTGGAATAATCTGTTAACTATAAGTGTGTAATGTTATGTTAGATTTGCTCTCTGTTGTAGTTATCAGAAATGTTAAAAAGAAATAGTTAATTTGTTGTTGGATGTCAAATGTGTTATGTTGTTGGAAGTAGAGACTTATAGAAGTAATTAGCTCTCATTTAGTCCTTGAATTTCATTGAATGAGCATAATTCATATTGAATTGTCGATCTATTGTAGTTTAGTTGTCAAACGCTTAGTAGATTAATTTCCATGCTCCTTGTTCTTTAATATCATGATTCGTCTCTTTATTGCCATAAAATCTGTATTTAGAATTGGTTAAATTAATAAGCATGAAATCGATATTAGTTTCCTTTTCGGTCACAAGCATGTATGTATGTTCTTGTTCGCTATCATATCTCTTCGTTGCTGGCGGTTTATAAAGCCTGCGTGCATGTTCTTATTAGACGTCATATTTACTAGTTTACTATCAAGATGTTATTCATGTACATAAGTTTCATTTCGCTGTCATATTTGTATGCGTTGTTAATGCATAAAGCACTCATGTTCATGTCTATTCCAATGCCATAATTAGTATTTGTTGTCAATATATAAAGCATGTATGCTCATTTCTATTTCACTGTTATTTGTACTCATTGTCGGGTTATAAAACCTGTACGCACATCTTATTTTGCTGTCATATTGGGTATTCACTGTTAGTTTATAAAGCATGTATATTCGTTATTAACTCACTGTTCTATTTTGCTAATTCCTGCTCAAATTGTTAAGCATGTTGTATATTTTAGTTCGCTGTTATATGTCGTTAACTCATTGTAGATCCTGTGTTCGTTAGCATTTTGTTGGCTATTTATTCAATGTACGCATGATTACTCCTTGCTAGTATGAAGTGCGGTAATTCGTTGTTTGTTAGTGAATGTAGTTCCGTGATTGAATTCCGTAGTTTATTCCATTGTTATTCTGAGATGTTTGGTAGTATAGACTTGTGAATTCGTTGAATTGATGATATTGTTCGTAGTTATATTTCCGTATTGCATTTACATGCATTTTGATAATAGACATTATAGGAAATACCACCAAAAGGGGGTCGGTATTCATGTGTGAGAAGAAAATGAATATAAGAAAAGAAAATAAGGGTATTGGAGCTTGGAGAGATGGTCCGGACCTAACCAGTAGACTCAAACCCTTTTTTTACCCTTCCCTATACGGGTTGTGTGAGCTTGTTTACTGTAAGGTGTTAGGTGCCAGATACCCGCCATGTTCTCCCGCAAGAATCTCCAATCTTCCAACTCGATACACGAGTTTATGTTATATGTAACTGTGAGTAAAGAGTGGTTTGGTGCGGATCCATTTCTGACATAATGAGTTAGAGGCATTCATGTTGCATTCCTCAATTCCTTAATAAGCCATTGGGCTTACAGTTTACTAGTTGATGTAGGTACTTGTATGCGAAAATGACGAACATATAGTAAAACAGAGATGAAGGATTTACACGTGAAGAAGCTTGTGGTTGGCCGAACTAAGTGAGTAAAAGAGACAATGGGTTGTAATTTAAAGTATATTTAATTGTTTAGTGTCAGTAGAGCAAAAAAAAGATTTTATAAACAATTTATGCTTCCGCTAAGTTTTATTAAATTAAGTTTTATTGTTTTGTATACCGCAATGTTTAAACAAAGGATTTTTAAAATGCTTCCGCAACTTCGAATTTTGTAATGATTTTAATGAAATGTTAGTAGCGGTCTGGTTTAGACGCAATCTAATAATTGTTTTAAAAGAAATTTCAATAGTTTTGTAAAAGTTTTAAATTTCACGCATTTTAAGGATTTACGAAAAACCAGGTCGTTACAGATGTAGGTACAAGTACGAGAGAAAAATGACGAACAGATTTAGGAGCAGCTGATGAAAGATTTGTATGCGCGAGACTTGCTGCTGGTTAGGCTAACTAATATAAAGAGGATTTGTAAAATATAAAGTAATACTTTTATTAATTGTCCTTAAATAAATTAATTATGATTCCGCTACGCTTTTAAAGAAAAAGAATTTTATCAAATCAATTATACGATGTTCAATATTTCTTAACTGAGTTATTTACGCTTCCGCTATATTTTGAGAAAAGATCTTATAACTATAGTTTTCTACAATTTTGATAACGAGTCAAAGAAAAAGGGTTTTAACGGTCCAGTTATAAGAAGAGCACTCTGATTTCATTTTAAAAGGTTTTAACAAAAATTTACAAAGTTTTAAATTTTATCGCATTTCAAAAACATTAATAAATAGCCAAGTCATTACATCGAGTGTCAGATTGTTGGTAGATTTGGATTGTCGAACACTTGATCTTCCACCTATGTTTTAGTTTGAATATATTAAGGTCATAATTGAAAACCTTAATACCCCTTTCCCCTTGAGTACCTACAAAGAAAACACTTGAAAAAAATTAAACTATTTTTTCCATTTGATTGATCTTGAGAGGATTCTGTGGTGCAACATCCTCCCTGGGTGATTGAGGATTTGACCTCAAATCTGGATTGGTCTCCCTTTCTCCTTCTTCTAACTTCTTCACCCAAATAAGGAGATAATTCTTTGAATGTGGCAGTGACAAAGACTTCAAAATCTTCAGCATACTCAAGGTTGTTTGCATCATCATTAAACTGTTCCAATATCTCTGAAAACCAAATGGATTATAGCAAAAATTAGGTTTCAATTGATTGGCAAAAAACTTCTTCCTTAAGTGTAATAAAACTAAGCTTTCCTTGCTGTAAATCAAAGGATTATCTACCTTAACATAAGTCCTTCCTTTCCAAATATTGGCACCATGTTCAACATCAATAAATATTAGGATCAACAACACTCATCTAGTCCTTCCACTTGGCATGCCAAATTTGCCATCCACAAATTGTTCATCGTAATTAAAGAAATCAACATCAGCCAAATTATCAAAATTGACATCCCAAAGTCCCAAATCAGTATCGATATCATTAAGTTCTTTAATCCATCAAATTCTAATAATCCATGAAATTAATGTATTTAATGGCATATACCTCTTTGACATAGTACCGATTATTTTGCTTATTTCTCCATTCTTGTAACTTAGGATGTAAAGAAAGACTTCAATACTCTCTTCACACCTTGCATTACTTCTCAAGAGTTGTTCTTGACTTACAAGATTTGCAAGAATTAAAGTTTTATTGTCATTGCATATCCCAAAGCATACTTGGTATTGATGCAAATGTTTTGGACTAACAAGCTTCATTGAACTTTCCTAATGTTTTGGTTTCATGTTCTTTTCTACAATCTCTTTTCGAAGCCTCTTCAAAACTAATGGGTCTTTTCTTTTCATCTCTGGATATGTATTGCTCGACTCATTCTTGTTTTCTATATGTGTGTGCAAAGACGTGTTGATCAAATCCAAATTTAATATCAGGTTTGCTAAGAAAACTTTTTCTTCGTATACTTCTTCTCTCTCATGGATTGTTAAAGACTTCGAATCCATTTTGAGTAGTGGACCCTCATGTGGATAGATGATCTCCATTTCCAACTCTTCAACTTTCCCATTAGTAAATGCCAAGGATATATCTTCACATTCCTCTTCAACTATTTCGTCAAAATCAAATGGTTGCATAGGTTGAGAGTTTGAAGACCTTATTGAAGTCGAGAGATTGTTAGGTTGTTGAGTTACATATTGCAATGAGCCCTTTATGTCAAACACTTGGGCTTGCTGGCTTTTGGAAACAATCTTCTTGGATTGGGCTGGTGGTGGAGAAAATGTGACCACCTTTGTAAGTTTCAAAGCAACCTTTTCCTCAAGAATATTTTAATCAATTCTCATGTTTAGATGTCTCCTTCTCCGTCTTCTTTTCGATTGGTAATCAATTCATTCCACCATCTTGAATCTCTCCCTCTAAGCTTTGAAGAAATAAGTCTTGCCTTAGTCTTCTCCGAAAATTAGGATTTTTGAAAAAAATTCTCAACTTTGTCTTCCCAATCCAAATAATCTTTTGTAAAATCCGAACCGCTAAAAGTAGGAATGGAAGCCAATAACTCATTTTCTTCATCACTATAATTCATAGTATAACTACAGCCTCTTGTCATCATAATGTAAGATAAAATTCAGCAAATAACATAGTATAAGCAAGGGAAATAGGCTCTGATACCAAATGACGCACCACGGGGTGCAACATTTGACAAAGAATCAGACAATGCAGTTTTCAGACTTGAAAACATAATACCAGTTTTGTCAACAATGTAACTTACTCTCTAGAAGTTCAATCAATGCCAAATTTGGAAGACAATCAATATATCAAGAATAAAATGTGGCCTCCAAAATTCATGCAATAATTCAAAAAGGGGACGAAGATATGCGTTCATACAACTACTCCCCCTGAAAGGGTACCAACAGAAAACAGTTTATAGTCCAAAAAGAAACAATCACAACTTATGCATCCCTGAACCAAATGACATGAAAATTTAACCACACTCTCCTCCTTGTGCGTATAGAGGATCCTCCAAAAATCAGACCTCTATTAAAAAAGGAGCAGAAGTTATATGAATGCAAAATAACCTTCTTAGAATAGGCACCAATAATACACTTTCCAAGCAAAAATTGAATAACGTACAACTTTCAGTTCACTAAACCAAATAATGCAAAATTCGAAACCAAGCACCCTAAAAATGTTACCAGACAACCCTTAAAATTACAGAACCAAAATCGTTCAGGAAAAGAAATGGTACTCGAACACTTACAAGCTGGTTTGAAAGGCACTATGTTTGCACTCTTTGACTTCAGACGAACTCTCTCAAGGAATCCACTCCAACTTGGTTGCAGCAAGTCCTCTAACCCTTCTCTATGGACTTCCAACTCTAGATGAAGTGGAGGAAGGAGCTAGTGTAGAAGATACACCTCAAGGAAAGCCAAGAACGGTGATGAATCAACTTGTGGTTACATAATCTCTTAGATTCTCACCAAGAAAAGGGGGCCGATTTTGGAGAGAACTCCAATCCTTCAAAGAGGGTTTTTTTTTCAACAAAAACTGACTGAAAAACAGCCCTAAAGGAGCTTAAAATATCCTCATAAAATTAGGGTTTGTGTCTTAATGGGAGATTACAAAAATGCTCTCATAACACACTTAGTTGACTAGAACATGTTCTAGCCAAGTGACACCAACACATGACACTTTTTTAAAACTAATACAAATTAGAATAAAATAACTAAAACTAATTTTCAAACAATCCCCCAAATCTTGTATGCATTAATGAGTTCATGGGAATTATCTTCACATTCATTCTCCAAGTGCATTTGGCTTCAACTCCGACTTGGGATTCTCGGGCTTCTTTTACAAAATTGAAGCTCTCTATTTAGGGCTTTGTTGGCATAGCAAATGATCTTCAATTTTAACAAAAGTGCCCATTCTAGAAAGCTTTGGATGTCCCCTACAATCTTTGTGAAGAAACAAATTCAATATAGGATTGTATAGGCTGCCAAAAAAAGCACATATAGCTCGGTGGTCAGATTGTTGGCAGAACTGGATTGTGGAACACTTGATCTTCCACCTATGTTTTAGTTTGAATATATTAAGGTCATAATTGAAAACCTTAATACCCATTTCCCCTTGAGTACCTACAAAGAAATTACTTGAAAAATAACTAAACAAATTTTTTCATTTAATCGATCTTGAGAGGATTCTGTGGTGCATCAGTTCAGGATTTAATTTAAATTTATTCTAAAAAAAAATTTACGCATAAAAAAATTGGACATTTTTTTTTTTGTATATTACATAATCATTTCTTGATTTAATGGGTAAATCATTTAAATTATTTCAGTTCCTCCAAAGAACTCTTTGGTGTGAGTAGTATGTATTTACTGCTGTCACGAACTTGTACTGCATATATGTGTACTATATCTGAATAGTATTTAATGTACTACAAAGTTGATATTATCAAGAATAATACCACAGACATTAGGAGAATTATTTTATTCATCATGTCAACATCTTTATTCGATCGATCTATACAATGACTTAAAGGACACCGTTCTTTCTTCTTTGAAATATTTATCCCTCTCTGCCTTTCTGCCTCTCTGCCATTATCTTTCTTTCTAAAACCATATCACTTTCAGATGAGAATAAGACATTGACTTTGTACAGTGTCTGTGTGTCGCATCTTTATTTGTTGATGAAATAATTAATGAGGAAGGGAGGATGCCATCTGAAAGGGGCATTTAGATGTATTTGACCTTGTTAATTGTCTTATTCATCAACGTCTTTAACGTCCTTCTTCAATTCCTGGCCATGCTGCAGATGACCATAAGGTAACCTCTATCCCACTCTCTCTCTCTCTCTCTCTCTCTCTCTCTCTCTCTCTCCCTCTCCCCCTCTCTCCCTCTCTCTCCCCCACATTTTTAAGCTTACAACCATAGTTTTTCATTGTCTCACAGGAACCTGTATCGAGCTTCCCATTTCTATTTTAGTTTTGATTTCGTTCCTGTAAATTTTCTTCTCTTCTAGTTCGAAATGCCTGAAACTTCATTCCATTTGTTGTTCTTTCTCTCTCTTTAAGTTAGTCGTTTGAGGGTTTTTTTCCATGGATTAGTGTTTCATTTTCCCCCACACAATAATATTTGAACTCCAAAAAACCATTTACACTACTCAAAGCAATTCAAAACATAAATTGATCATCAAGAAAACTTCTTGTTGCTCATCCAAAAATTGTTCTTTTAGGAAACATAGCTAATTTGCAAGACAAACAATTTAGGTGTTTGAATCAACCAGCTCCTAAATCGCAGCTACTATAAAACTTTGTTAGCTTCTGAATCACAGTTTCTACCTTTTAAAAACATTTCAAAATCTATTTTTCGAGGCAAACATGTAGAGAGTCAATCGAGGGTTTCAGAACTACTTATCAACCAGAAAATCTAAATTAGGGTTCTCAGTAGAAGTCCTTTCAGGCATTAAAATAATTTTAAGTGCTCCTTCTTGGTGGAATAACAGTTGAATAATAATCTGGGAACGCCCAAACATGTCATCTCCTCCATTAAGCAGACCAATAAACTCAGATGATAATCATCTACATTTGCAACAAAAAAGTCCCATGTCATGGCAGCTTTTTGGGGAAGAAGGCAGCAGTATATCGCTACCGGCATTATATACGGATGCTAACATTTTCTTTGAAATGTTTGTCGACCGAGATATCTCATCGCCTTCAAAGGCCATTGTAAATTCGGATCAATACGATTTGTGGCCATTGGTACACCAAATAAACACATCATTGTCGTTGGATGAGCAAGACCGTAATGTCATTGTAAACCAAGGTGGAGTTGTATTGGATTCAGACATTCTTTTCCATCAGGAAAATTCAAGATTATTGGAAGCAGTCAATCATGAGAAATTACCAGACAACGTGAAGAATGTTTCTTCTATGGCTAGGGAGAAAACCTTTACGGTCACCAAAAGCTTTAGTGTAAAATCTAATGTCAATGCAGAAGAAGATTCAACCCTGAAGAAACAAGAACACAATGCTAGAGAGAGGGAGAGGAGGATGAGGCTTCGTTCATCTTACTTGACTCTTAGTTCTTTGTTGCCGAATTCTCGACGATCAAAGGTATGGTTGCGTTTATTTAGTGCCTAGCAAAATTAACAAAAACTATATTCAATTCTGTGAATTTGCTTTGAACTTAATATTTTCTTCAAGCTGATCATGCTAAGGTGGGAGAACCATTTTTTTAAATTAATGTACTAGAATAGAGAGTTTGGAGTTAAAACTTCTTAACGATGTCAATCTAGTTAAGATATGCTACAAGTTTTTTATGCTAATTACTTTTGTCTATACTACAAGGCCAAAATCAAATAAATTAATTGACCATAGGGGAAACTAGGAACGAAGTAGTATATTTTTTTTGCGATGAAATTAATTAACCTTAATTTAAATCTACATAATTTTATTTACTGCAGAAGAGATGGAGTTCATCAACCATAATAGAGAAAGTTCTTGAACACATTCCATGTCTAGAAAAAGAGATCGAAGACTTGACTCACAAGAAAAAAGAAATTCTTGCCACAATCCAAAGTGATAAAAAAATTATCGACAAAAACGAAAAACGAGAAAAACTAGATGATCGTCATGAATCAGCTCCTGCAGTTTCGGTAGTAGAAATAAAAGGCATTGAAGTGATAGTACAAGTATTCATGAAGAGTTGGTCACATGGAGAAGATGCATTCTCAAGTGTGATAAAAAAGTTGGAAGAACAAGGCCTGAATATTCTCAGTGCTTCAACTGTGTTAGTTTCTGATCACCGACTCATCTGCCATTTACATATTCAGGTACTCTTTACTTTATATTTCACATAACATGAGAAAATCACATTCATTTTTCCAGTTTATTTTCTTATAGAGTCCTAGTTAACTACATTTAGCTTTAATATTTGAGTTAAAATGTTTTTGTCTAAAATTAAGTTATCACTTGGATAAACTTGTTGGAAATAAAGAACGAATAATTTTAGATTGAAAAAAATGATGAAAAGAGAGATAACAAAAATTTTTCTCTAATTCAATTGGCTCTTGCCTATTGCCCGAACCACAAGACCTACATGGTATTTATAAGATTATTTGGTAGCACAAAATATCAAACACTTGAGTACATGAACTATTTGAATATATATACCCACGTATACATGAAATAACCGAATATATGTACCTAAAAATATGTCAAGATGACTTTTCAATCACATATGAGCCAATCAAAAGTTAGTATATTAAAAAGAGATAAAAGACATACAATATTATTTGAATGAAGTTTATTTCCAATCCTTTAAGCTTAATTCATTTTAACTTCAAGTGTAAAGACTGCTATTTTTTTATAATAATTTTCATCTGTAAATTTTTTGTTTAATATTTTGTCAATGTATTTAGAGTTTATAAATTTTGTCGCTTAGCGACCACGTGTAAATTTTTTGGTCAATTAGTCAAATCGGTGAATTGTGTGTTACCACGTAAATAAATTGCATTTGGTAAATTTATGTTACCTTAGGATGGATTTCAGGTAACGTCCACACTTTGGCCAATTCCGAAGTATTTAATATATTTTATATTACATATAATACATATTAAATTATAAATTTTTTTTAATCTTTTTTAAAATGTAAGGGAATAAGAGATAACTCTCATTCCCCTATGTTCGGCTGCCACAAGGAGGGAGAGAGGGAAAGAGATCGGTTTGTGTGAGTGACGATTTGAGCTCCAATTTTAAGTTCACAATGTCGAGATCTCCAACATTTGAGAAGACATGTAATATCCCAATTTTTTGTAAAGCTAAGCACAAGACTTAAGTGATAATTTTGGGATGATGAGAGTTGAATTGGACGAATTGAAGATATTGATCAAGTGAAACGTATTTGGAATAAGTGAATTATGATACCCCATTATGTTCATAATTAACTTCTGGGAAGAATTGAGGTTACTTGAAGAATTGTTTGATGGTGTTGTGATATCAATTAGATTGACAGTCAGTGCAATTAATAAGAGAAAAATGTACTTTGATATAATAATGTTGAAGGTATAGGATTTATACTATTTTAGGGCATACTGGATTTAGTGAAGAATAATGTGAAGGAGGAATGGTGAAAGATATGGTATATGTTGAAGTTTGGATAATTTGGAGAAGTAAATTATGGTTTATTAAGGGTAATATATATATATATATTACAGAAATGAAATGTATACGTGAAATAACATAATAATTCACCAATTTATATGGCAGTCATTCGGGACGATCGATTGGCAAAGTGTTGATTGACTGACGCGATCGTCTACCATTATGGAGCATGGAATTTCATAGTCAATCGATTGCATGGTGGTTGATCGCCTACTGAAGAAAATTGATCGATCGCCAAAAATTATGAGTAATCTGAAGATGATAACCGACGTGAAGATGAAATGGTTCTGTCACCTGAAACATCTGGACGTTGAAGAGTTGCGTCCCGTGGCTTTCTATCTTCAGTGGGACGATGAAGGGTCGATTTTCTGTGCCTATAAATAGAGGGAAAGGAGAGATGATTGAGAGTAAAAGAAAGCACTACGGAAGCTCTGCCGAAATGTTGGGAGAAATTTTTTTTTCTGGAAGAGAGGTCTATGAAGATGCTGTGATGTTGTGAATGAAAGTCCGTATGTTTAGAAAGAAGGGTTGTGAGTAAGATAAGAGGAATGAAAGAATACAGAGGAGAAAGTGAGGCCGCGAGGTGAAACTGTAAGCTTTGGAATTTTTGGAGAATGAGGTTCTGGAGTTTTGTATCTTTGAGAAATTGAGGGAGAGAGAGAGAGAGAGAGTAAGGATACTCTTTGAAAGAATTCTGTGAAGGATAAATAGTTCTGTAGGAGAAGAAAGTTGCTGGGTTCCCTATGTTCGTGAGTCTACTGGTAAGCAAAACTACTTCTATTATTCTTATATGGTTGGTTAGTGATAGAGTTTAGTAATTACCTGTAAGGTATGTCATTGGATTATTATATTGGTTGGTAATCGTTTTGGATGGTTTATTACTAAAGGATGTTGTTTGGAAAATAATTTAGTTTGATTGTTCAATCTTTGGGGATCTCTGCTGAGTGATATTATTAGAAATGAGTTTTAGTTCCATATTGTCGTTCTAATAAGCATGTGAAGATCATGCTTTATAATTAGATTGGTTAATATTCTATTAAGCTGGTTTAATTTCCTACTATATTGGATGTTAAGGTTCAAGGTAACAAATTGGGAAATAATATTAGAATTGGAAACTTGATAGACTGTTTAGCAATTGGTGAAGTGATAAGTTGTTGGACAATGTCGGAAATAATTTAAGGAATATTGGTTGAAGATTATAATTATTAAGTTGATCTTTGGATGATATTAGACGAGCATTACTCACTGTTTGTAGTTTGTTAGTGTAGATTTATTATTAATAGCTATATATGTTAATCATGGATAGGTTTTGCCAATGAGAAACTTTAAGTGGTAACCCATTTAAGCTAAGGACTCCAGGTAAGTGGTATTGCATGTGTTTTGTCAGAAAGGCCCTACATCACGGGAATTAGGGGGTATTTATTGTTTGTTATAAATTGTATGTTCATTAGATTTAAGTTTAGTTCCTTAGTTAGGATGGATCACGTTTTAAGGATATGATCGAGGAACACGTTAGATAGGATTGTATGTGCACGACAACGTTAAGATTTTGAATCCTAAAGTACACAGAAAATAAAATGAACGTAAATAGTTATTCTTGTGGTCCAGTTGGAAACGCTCGACATAGAAACTAAAGATAAATAAATACCTGTGGTCTAGTTAGATACGCCCGACACAGAAACCAAAGATAAGTAAATAGTTGTGGTCTAGTTGGATACATCCAACACAAAAATCAAAGATAAGTAAACAAATATTTGTTTGGTCCGGTTGGATACGCCTAACACATAAACAGATTAAATAACAGTAAAAGACAGGAACAGTAAATAATAGTATATGTGGTCCAGTTGGTTATACCAGTAACAAAAACCAAAGATAAGTAAATAGTTGTTGTGCAATTGGTTACGCCAGACACAGAAACCAAAGATAAGTAAATAGATGTGGTCCAGTTGATCATTTTATACTTATCCCTAATCGGTTCCTATCTATCTTTTTGAAATTTAAAATAACTTATATTTAAAAGATCTGGGAAAACTTAAAATAATTTAAAAACTAACTAACTAAAGATTTAATTGAATTTAAACTTTACTCAACAATTTGAATGAATTCAAATTCGTGGCATCATGCTTCAAATCTGTAGCTTTCCTTCTCTTTAGTGGATTTCTCTTCGTCTTGCCAAGTAGGCATATGTTTTGGTATTTCTTGGTCTACTTCATTATGTGTGCTTTCCAACTCATCTTGTACCTTTGAATCTAAAAAATAAAAAATCACATGATAATTTGAAAGTCTCTTTGATTGAGATCTTGTAAAAACTCATTGTGGCCCATCAAATTCCGAGTGAACAAGAATGGGCTTCCTTGGCAGAAACATAGCTCTCTATTCGTAGACCTTTAGGCATAACAAAAAAATTTCAAATTTAACGAAACACCCTATTCTAGAAAGATTGAGATGTCAGCTACAATCTTTATGAAGAATATTTTTTGATATAAAATAGTTAAGGTTGTTGAATTTGCTAAATAGTATTCAAAGGTTAGATCATAGATTTTTCATTTTTCCATAAGTCTCTTAATCTTGTACTTGATTTTCCACTTATGTTTTATCTTGAATAATACCACAATATATTTAAATGTTTGATGAATGTTATTCATTCACTTTCCCCTTTAAACACCTTCAAAATAAACATTAAAAATATCGTTAGACAATCTCCATGCTCGATTATGAAAAGAGGGAATACGTGGCACATCATCAAGTCTCTTCAAGTTTTGGTGGAGTACCAAGTTAGGATCGCTACCCATTAGCTAGAGAGGTTAGCACTAAGATGGTGGAATGCAATGTGGTCAGGGTTTGATGTTCAATCTATAGAGTGGAAGGACTTCATTGAGGTGTCTAGAGGTCAGTATAGTAGTAGGAGTTATCATGAGTTGATGACGAGGGCTTTTAACCAATCGACCCAAGAATCAATGACTTTAATGAAGTATTACACTTGGTTATATAAGTTTCTGCCTATTTTGAAGGTTTTTTTGATCGGGGACAAATTATGAAGTTCTAGTAGGGTCTGAGGACAAAACTACAGTAGAGTGGAGTTGTTATGCAGTATGATTCTCTTCTAGAGGTCTTTAAGGCTGCATAGAGAACAGGGAGGATCTACAATGCCAACTATGGAAGTTTTTAGGATAAGCAGGCTAAGAAATAGAAAAGAAAGGCAATCAAGAACAATCAAGGAAAGTTTCAAGGACAAGGGTCTAGTGGGGGTTCGATCTTAGGTGCCAGCAATGGATCATCTGGTAGTGATCAATATAGCCCTCATACTTGCCATAATTGTAGGTAGCCATGGTATTGGAGGAAGAATTTCCCACAGAATCAGCAACTGCTCAGTCCTTCTCATCTTCCCAAGGTAGTGCTGATCAAACTACTCTTGGAGATAGATGTTGTTTTGGCAGGCCATCCTTCCAGTGCTATCAAGGGCATCTAGTTTTTACTCCTCAGTAGCCGAACTGTCCAGATTTTCAAAGGTCAACTGGTTATCAGTAGAGCTACAAGTCTAGTCCCTAGCCGCAACAGAGGTCTAGTGAGTTTGGGGAACAGTCTTTCTAGGGAAATGATGCTAGGTCCAATTTTGCCAAGGGTGGTCGTGAAAAAAATGACAAGGGCAAGGAGAAGTTCTCAAGTTAGGCTTATGTAGTCGGTGGGATCGAGTATTTCTTTGGCCAACAGAATTAGGGAATCATTTATAGTATCATCCTTATTTCTCACTCTTTTTCTCGGGTGTAATTCAATATTAGGTCGACACACTCTTCTATTTCTTTATGTGTTTGCATTATTTTTTGGTTTCTTAATGGAAGAGATGGAACCTCTATTGGTAGTTAGCACTTCATTAGTTGTTTAGAATGGAGTTTCTTCTATATGCAGGTTCGTTTGTGTGGTTATAGATGACTGTAAATTTTCTACAAATTTAATTATTCTGCCGATGAGTCAGTTCGATATGATTTTGGGCATGGATTGGCTGAGAAAGTATAGGGCGACTGTGGAATGTCACCTGAAGATTGTCACAATTATTTCAAAGGATGGACAGGTTGTCTTTTACTGCAATAGTCCTAATACGATGATGACTGACTTTATTCTACGGGCTTCTATGGGTGGCCACAATGGATTGGACCAATATGAAACCTTTGGTTTATCAATGTTGATTGCAAAACTGCGGGTTATGATATGGAAATCTTGGTTGTGAGGGAGTTTCCAGATGTGTTTCCCAATGAGTTACTAAGATTGCAAAAATAAGATGGATCCTGCCGAGTTGTCAGAGTTGAGAAAATAGTTGGATGAATTGAGTGATCGAGGATTCATCCATGAGAGCATGTTACCCTAGGGTGCTCCTGTTTTGTTTGCAAAGAAAGCTAATGGTTCAACTAACTGGGTGGTTCTTGGTATTTTTCTAAGATTGATTTGAGGTTTGGTTATCACCAAATGAAAATTCATGAGAAGAATATTCTAAAGATAGCTTTTCAGGCAAGATATGAGCATTTTGAGCTCCTGGTTTTACCTTTCTATAACGCACTGAATTTATTTCATTCCAAAAACTTGCGTTATATGAAATCTCTTTCATTTTGAATATTTTAAAACCTTCTAAAAAGGCGCACATATAAAGCTTTAAACATTTCTTATACTTTGAAACCATTTTTATAGCCGAAGACTTTTCATTTTACTATAAGTAAATAATCAACTCTTATAATATTTGAACAGCGAAAACACATTTCTCAAAGAACACTAAATATAAATCATAAATAAAAGCATTTTCTTACAATTGAACACTTTCCATAAATCACTGTTTTCATTAAAAAAAACATTAATTGTTCTTCAAACTTTACCCATGTGTCTATCCTTGTTGTAACAACATTAAGTCTTCATTATCATGGAGATATTTCCTCAATTACATCTATTATTCAGCTCCTTATTCTATGAATCTTTTTGTGAAGTCCTTTAACTACCCCACAAAACTCATCTATAAGTCTATTGCTTAGTAAGAAATGTATAATGAACATGTTAATGCAACTTTCGTAAGAATAACATTAGTCTTATTCTTTCTTTCTTCTATTCTGTTCTGATATTGGAACACATTACCAAAGCTGTTTTGTTTATTTGTTAGGGTCATCAACCACCCAAACCTCTATTGGTACTGTATCGCCAAAGCTTTTTGATGTGCCATGGATTCCCTCAAAACACCATCGAGTATGAAGGTTTGCTAACATTAATTTTAGTGCTCTTTTTATATATCTCCACCAGGAAGAATGCACTGTCAATGTCCTTACCTTCCATCCAACATCCATTGCTACATGGTCTTGTTCAAAGTGAAGCATAAGTGGAAGTTCAAGCACAAATATAGGAGATATATTAAACATTCTAAAACTGCCAACAATTTGACCCCCGAGGAGTATTTGACATATTCAACAGCCTAAACAATCTTATATCAAAATGTGCTCTTAATGTAAAATGTAGCTGACATCACAAGATTTCTAGAACAGGGTGTGTTGCCAACATTGAAGATGATTTGACTGATCAAATGGTCTTTGAATAGAAAACTACTTCTGCTTGAAGTCCAACTTCTTTCAATCGGAGTTGACGACAAACAACTTGAAAAGAGGACTTTGAAGTAGAACATGTTTGTTCAATTGATGTGTCCAAGGCTTAAATAATATTTATGTTTTATGTTTTAATTCAATTATGTTAAGATGTATGTTGTTTAAAGACAAATATTTGAGTCACTTAGCTAGAGCTTGTTCTAGCCGAGCATGTTTCTTTATGAGGGTATTTTAGTAAGTTGTTTTTAGAAAGCTTGCCCTAATTTTGTGGGGTATTTAGACCCTCTCGAAGGTCTGTCTTAAGGGTAGAACATTTTCAGCTAAAGAAGAATCTTTAAAAGTTTGGAGCTTCCCTCCATTCAGCCATCTCATTTTGGTGTTCATCCGATTGAGTTTTGGTGTAAAGATTGGTTTCAACTTGTTTGTGAGTTTTAGGTGATTCCTCTAATTGCTATACATTTCTCCACCTCCATCCATAGAGGTAGAAATCTCCAGCAAAGGTGTAGAAAACTTGCAAAGAACTAAGTTGGAGAGTTTCCATCCCAGGAAACCATTGAAGTCAATAGGCACAACAGAGGTGCCTATTAGGACCAGCTTGCACCCATTCAACGATAACTTCTTCTCCCGAACGATTTTTCCTTTGATTTTTGGACAGTCTCATTCTTACTTATAGAGTAAGGTGTGGTTCTAAATTGTATGTCAAGAGATTACAAATTGACCAAGATAGACATTCTTTAATTTTGGGTCCATTCTTTCCTTACTAGGCGCTTGCATCAAGGGTTTTTCGTTTTCACCCCTTAAGGTGGTGCATCATTTGGTATCAGAGCCTATTTTAGCTCTATTAGCCCCTATTTTATGTGTATTCTTGAATCATAAATGATGATTAGAAGTTGGGTTATGGCCTCTCAAAATCGTGAGTCTAATGTTCAACTATCGAGCCAACCTCCATTGACAGAAGCCAATTCAAGCACTCAAGGGCAACATGATGAACTTAAAGCCTCTCTTGCTGCCATTACTCAACAACTTCATGGAATTATGAACATGAATGTAAGCACTTCAAGAATCCCTAGACAAAGTGGTCCTGGTAGTGTTAGAAGACGGAAACAAGAATGGGAAACAATATGAGAAGAGTTTGAAGAGGAAACCAATTGTGATAAAGCATCAAGTCCAAGGTACCAAAACAATTCTTGTGTTGACTTGAAACATTTAAAGCTCTCCATTCCTATTTTTTAAGGTTCTAGAAATGGTGATGATTTTCTTTATTGGTTGAAAATAGTAGAGAAGACTTTTGAATGTTATAACTATTTGGAGAGGAAGAAAATCTAACTAGTTTCTTTGAAGTTAACCTGGTATGCTCAAGAGTGGTGGAAGAATTTAAAATCTCAAAGAAGGTGTGATGGTGAAGATGAAATTCATTCTTGGAATATGATGAAGAATGTGATGAGAAGGAGATTTGTTCCAAGTCATTATAGACATGAGCTTTCTCTAGAAGTGCAAAGTTTGAGACGAGGGTCACTTAATGTGAAGGTCTCTATTGTCGAGTTTCAATCTATCAAATTAAGGAGTGGAGTTGATGAGTTGGAGAAACAAAAAATTACAAGGTTTATCAAGGGCCTAAATAAGGATATTACTGATGTGGTGGAGTTTCAACCTCATAGTTCCATTAATGAACTAATACAATTAGCAGTTAAAGTTGAAAGGCAACATAAGAGACTCTCCAAGTCTTTCAACAATCGGCTTCCACGTAGTCAATCAAAAACTTTCAAGCCTCTATCAAAGAAAATTGTTAAAGTCTATCCAAGCAAAAATTTGGCATCAAAAAGGGTAGAAGAAATGAATAATTTTGTTGAGACATCTCGTCTAAGAGATAAGGAGATAAAATGCACAAAGTGCCTAGGGTTTGGGCACACTGTTTCACAATATCTGAACCAAAAAGTTATGATGTTATTAGAGGGCTCGGTTGATAAAGGAAGCAAAGATGACTCTTTGGTAGCATCTAATGAAGAAGAAGAATTGGAAGAAGAACTTGTTTATGCTCACGAGGGGCCATTACTCATGATATAGTCTTCAATGGATGAGGAAAATTGTCTGAAAGAAGAAATCTTCTAAGAAACTTATGAAGAAGGTGAAGATGAATTGTTGGCAGTGACTAATGAAGAAAAAGAGCCACAAGATGTAGTACTTGTTGCTCAAGAGGAACCTCTCAATATGTTGCTTCAAAGGGCTCTAATTCCCTAATATTAAGAATATAAATTTCAAATGGAGCAAAATTTTCATAGCAAATGTTTGATCAAGGACAAAGTTTGTTTTTTGATGATTGATGAAGGAAGTTTTGACATTATGGCTTCCTTGGTTATGGTTGAGAATATTGGCTTGGGGGCTATGTTGCATTCAAATCTTTATATCCTAAAATGCAAGAATGAAGAGCCAAACACAATAGCCGATGCTATCTCAAAGAGGTTACCATTAACTAATTTGATTGCTTGGATTCTTAGAATTGCATGGATTGGAGATTTTGATGTCATTGGTACTAAATATCTTGTTGGAAAGACAACTTTGATAATGTGGGTCCATTCTGCATAACTTAGCTTAGTTTATAAGAGTAGGATTGAGATGAACATTGCTATAAACCATAGATTGGATGAGGATGAGTTCTTTAATTATAATAGAAGTTCATTTGTGGTTAACAACTTTTGCATTCCAAGTTTTGGAGTTAGAGAGTTGTTGAGATGAAAGTTTCTTGGTGTTAAGCTTGCTATGTATTTTTGTGATAGAAGAACAATTTACATCTAGAGGAAGCCTTTGATTTTTCATAATATTGATATTGATTTGGTTCTTTGGCAAGACTCTTGTGACATTAAGGTTGAGGATGATTTTGTTTAGCTTGATTGTGGTTTGTTTAGTGGTTTCAAACACTATTGACCTAGTTGTGCATATATGGGAGTTATTGATAAATTGAAAGAGATGGTCTACATTACATCTAGCTCTATGACATGGAATGGGAATCAAGTATCTAAGTTATTCTTAAAGCATGAGAATAAGTTGTATAAAAAGAGCCATTGCAAGATGCATGAGAATGCATTTTTGGAAAACTTAAGAGTTCCGACCTACTTCAACAAGCAAGACTTGTCTTCTTATTTCACTCATGATGATTTTGAAGTCATTGCAATTTTCATGGTCCATAACTTATCTCCTTATTTTGGTGAAGAAGAGTATGAAGGAAAAATTTAGATTTGAGGTTAAATCCTTTCCAATCTTGGGACGATGACGTGACCATCCAGTATGGAGGTTTGCTAACGTTAATTTTAATGCTCTTTTCATAGGTCTCCATGAGGAAGAATATACTCTCAATGTCCTTACCTTCCATCCAACATCCATGTGTCACATGGCCTTGTTTAAAGTGAAGCATAAGTGAATGTTCAAATTAGAGATTGTTAGCAAACTAAAAATTCTTTATTATATAATATATAGGAAGGTTTTTGAGGTTTACCATTCGAATTTAGAGTTATTATTTGAAGTGAAGAGTCACTGTTTTCTCCTCACTCGTAAATCATGTCCTGATTCATCCTCAACCTTTCTGTTGATCTCACCCCTTTAGCCTAAAAGTCACCACCTTTCATTTTTCAAGTGGATGTATGAACACAACAGGGGACTTCCATGGGTATTAATATTTCTACAGCTCAAACATGGATGGGTGTCCACGTTATTGTTCATATGACATCATTCTTCTCATTTGCAAACACCTTCACTATCCAAATATATTATCACAAACGAGTAAGTTTTTATTGCGGAAGCCTAAGCTATTGCAATGGATACACTTGTGTCTGCAGCAAATATTCACTCCCCTCAACATAAACATGCCATCTACCTTTTTCCACGCCATCCCACAGACGTGTTCTCTTCCACGGTTGCAGTGTACCTTTTGCCATGTCATCCTGCGTTCCCTTTTATGGCTTGATTGTTCAATGTACGCCCTTCATCAAAACAATGATGTTTCCCTTATTTTCTTTCTAGCAGCAAATGTATTCACATCCATAGATGCCTATTCAAATGTTCTTCCTCTAAATATGATGTCGTTTGTTTTTACTAATTTTTCTACAATAGCATATTCCTCTCCACGGGTAAATTTGTTTTCGCAGACACATTTCCTCTTACGACTTCACTATTCAACGTACACCCTTCATCAAAATGATGATGTTTCCTCCTATTTTCTTACCTACTATGGACACATTCGCATAAGTGGATGCCTACTCGAAAGTCTTTCCTTTAAATATGGCGTCCATTTGTTTGCACTAATTTTTCTACAATGACATATTCCTTTCCATAGATACATTTATTTTGCATACGGATTCCCTTCCATGACTTCACTATTCAACGTAGACCCTTAATCAAAACGATGATGTGTCCTTCTCTTTTCTTACCTGTCATGAAAACATTTTCCTCTGTGGGTGCATTCTCTTACGCAGTCACTATATACGGTGTCCTTTACCTTACATGACATCATTCTTCTTTACAGCAAACATTCTTTTCTCAAAACGGACATCCTTTATCCTTATACGACATCGTTCTTTGTCATAACAGATGTTCTATCTATTTATTATGGACATCTTATTCCATGCAAGATTCAAATATCCATTGTGGTTGCATTCCTTTTTCATAGTGCCAAATCATTAGCGGATACCTCACAAATTTGTGAATTCAACTTCACATGATCTACAGTTCCACTTTAATGATTTTCTAGAAAATGGTTCTCCAACATGACCCTTAGACAATCACAGTGCTAAAATGAGGAAAAATTCTAGGTGTTACACTTTATATTTAACCAAAGCCCCAACAGCTTCATGAACCTTATGAACCAAGTTTTTAGATTGTAATAGGATCAGTTTGTTGTGGTCTTCATTGATGATATTTTGTTATATTATAGTTCTCTGAGTGAGCGTATGGAGCATCTTCAGATCAGGTTGCAAACTCTGTGAGATCACTAGTTTTATGCCAAGAGTAGCAAGTGTGATTTCTAGATGTCAAAAGTTAAGTTTATGGGACATGTGGTATTGTGTGATGAGATTTCTGTTGATCTTGCAAAAATTGGGGCAGTTGTGTAGTGGTAACCTCTAAAGAATGTGTTTGAGATTCATAGTTTTCTTGCTTTTGCTGGCTACTACTATCGTTTTGTGAAGATCATTTCTTTGTTAGCCATGTCATTGACCAGATTGACCCAAAAAGAAGTACAGTTTGAGTGGGATGGTCATTGTTGGAATACATTTGAGGAGTTGAAGAACAAATAAATGAGTGCACCAGTTCTAATAGTGTCTGATAGTGAGCAGTCTTATGCAATTTACATTGATGCATCAAGAGTTGGACTTAGGTGTTTCTTGATGCAGCAAGGTAAAGTGGTTGTTTATGCATCCCGATAGTTAAAGCCTCACAACCAGTATTACCCAACTCATGATTTGGAGTTGGCTACCATTATCTTTGCTTTAAAGATTTAGATGAGCAATTTGTACAGGTCAAGCTTTCAGGTCTTTTCTGATCATAAAAGCCTGGAGTATCTCTTCACTCAGCATGATCTGAATTTGAGGCAACACAGGTGGATGAAATATTTATAGTACTATGATTTTAGCCTATCGTATCACCCTGGCAAGGCAAATATTGTGGCCAATGCTCTAAGTCAAAATCCAGAGGGGTCCTTTGCTTGTCTTGTCCTTGATGAGTGGAAATGTTTGATCACTATTGGAGATTTCAACCTTCAATACTTTGAGTCTAGCAGTACAGCTTGTGCGTACAATGTTATTGCTACTTCAACATTGCTTTAGAGGACTGATGATATGCCACAGATTCCCTCAACTCACAATCAAGCATAGAGATTCTAATACAAAATTTTATTGCTCATTTTTTTGGTTAACCAAGGGAAAAAGTATGAGGCAATCTCCATGGAGTCATAGCTATATTCAAAATTGGGAGGATTGCTTGATAAACTTATTTAGTACTTTTATTTTAATTTGTATTAGTTTTTATTATTTCAAGTGTGCGAGTGTCTCGACTAGAGATTGTTCTAGCCGAGAAAGTGATATTATTTGTAGGGGTATTTTTGTATTTAGTCATTTGGACTTAATCCTAATTAGTGGTGGTATTTATACCTCACTTAGGGGTCATTATTGCCAAGCCTTGAATATTAAAAAAAATTGATAAAGCGACAACTTTCCTGCCTTTTGCAGAACCCATTTCCAATCTGAGTGTTTCCATTTCGATCGCGTGTTTCTTAGGTTTCTTGTTCCTTGTGAGAGTTGAGCAAGTCTTCTTTTATTTTGGTCTTCTCACTTCAATTTTTTGGAGTAAACTCTTCTACAAGGCTACAAAAACTCATGATTCATCAAGTTGGTGTGCTCCTTTGTACAAGGCAGCCTTGGAGTTGGATGGTGTAACTAGGCACCTTTCAGACCAACTTGTATCCCATAAAACTGCATTTCCATCAACTTTCATAGTCATCAAAATTATCAATTTCACTGAGGTATTGTGTTCTCCGTCGTTGTGGCTATCTGGCATTCAAGACTAAATGAAACATTTGCAAAAATCAAGTTGCAGAATTTCTCGCGGAATAGCCATCACTGGAGTTATTAACGTGTAATTTTACCACTGTAGATATCTGCTTCATTATTTATGCATATCCGCCGCTTCCTTAATCAATGCGCACAATCCACGTGTCCATTCCACATACACTCCTTCCTCTATTCAATCCTATCCATGGACACATTCCATTCCACTGCGGATATAGTCCTCAACGAACAACCAACCCTTGGACTTCTCCCATTCATCTAACGGTCGATCCTACTTCAATAAATCTCGTGGGTTATGACTTTGATTTTCTTTTAAATTTTCTGCTGCGAACCAAGCCTTTGGTTTGGTGATCGGATCCTCTATGAAAACCAGGTCATTCAATCTCTTCATTTCTGTTAAGCTTGCCTCCGAGCCGTGACATAAATCCTTAACTTGCAAAAAATGTCATCTTTGAGAAGCTTTATAAAAATATCAACAACTTGATCATTAGTCATAAGATTTTTCACTTGCAATTTATTCTTCATAATATAGTCTCAAAGAAAATGATACCTTGTATTTATATGCTTGATCATATTACGAAAAACTAGGTTATATGTGAAACGAGCTGCCTAGAATTTAGCCTTAAATTGAAATCCATAATTTTTTCTCAAATTTGACAATATCAAATCATCCCATAAACAAATTTCCTCCAAATAAATATCAAAATTTGCTTAACTGTTAGATTCAAAATTAAATCTTACCTCACACAATCATTAATAACCTCCATTAATCGTAAAGAGTTAACAGTTGTTAATTTCACCCTTCATAAAGGAAAGTCTTGAACAACATATCACATAATTATTCAAGAAAATCAAATTCCAAATTACAATAAATAATCTCAAGTAGTTAAGACTAATTTTTCCTTAATGGGTTCCATTATTTATTCATGCTTAGAACTTAAATGCTTAACTAAAAAAAATGTTAAAGACAATAATTAATAAAAGTTGACAACAAAGCTAACATTGAGGTATAATACTCAATAAGTAAAAAAAAAATTGAAGAAAAGGTAAAACACACTCTTATTTCAACATTTATTACTTAAGTTTTGATAATTAGTTACAATTACATATTTTTGAATTCCTTTATATAGCAAGCTACCTACTGACCCACGACCTCACTACCACTTCTAGGTTATGATAGATTTTCCGACTATGGTAATCCAATCACGTCACATTCCTTTGTCGCATAGCTACTCAACTACCCATGGCCTCACTACCACTTATGGGTCGCAAAAGCTTTCCCATCTAAGAAGACTGACCAATGTCCATCAATTATACATTTTTCACGTGTCCATGCAATCACAAACTATATCACAACTTCCCATTACTTTTTACAGTTATTTCTTCAATTGTTTCACAACATATAACATCAAACACTCTAAATCAAACTATGTGAAAGAGAATGTCCATGAAAGAGAAATAATTTCCAGTAATAAAATGAAAATATAAGTAAAATAAAGTTTTATACTATTGCTGTGTTGTATGGCTTACAACCAAAACCAGTGAAATTCATGTATCTAATTACTTGGGTTTGAAGAAGCGAAGTTTAAGGTTCACACAGTGATTGAGAGTTCCTTTCTCACCGATATAAAATAATGGTAAATGTTTGAGTCAATATCATTAGGCTTTATCTTAAAAGTTTCACTTTTTAAAATAAAATCCTTACAATCTTTGATAGAATTCTTACCCGGTAAATTTTGAGCTAGTCTTGTCAATTACGAACATATGCAGATTGATCTAGAGTCAAATAAACGTGTTTTCAAAGCTTTTTTATTTAGGTCTAGTTCAGCTAGACCAAGTCTAGGTTTGTCTCGATCGGTTCTGGTTTGCTAGTGCCCAGTTTGAGTGTTTCAAACCAGCTCAGGTTGGAACTCCAAATCGAGTTGGGTCTCTTCTTCTACACCCAATTTTCTTGATCCTTAATGCTTCTCCTTGATGCTCGACATTTACCCTTGAATAACGGACCTTCCACAATTTTTTTTTTTTCAGATTTCAAGCTAAAAAAACCTCAACCCTTTAATTTTGCGTCTCCTGCGATTGAGTTGGAGCTTTCAAATGGCTGTTTTGTGTGTGTCATAGCTGATTTTTCTTTACAAGGGTTTGTTTGTCACTCAATGGTGCTTCAAACTTCTTTTCGTGTACAATTTGAGGGATTTTTAGGATCTTTTTGTTGTTGGATTGATTTTTGGATGTTTGTTTATTGGGGTGGCTGAATAGTAGGTTGGGTGTTCAATTTTGTTGTTCTTCAGTCAATTTTGGGTGTTCAATATGTGTCATCTCATTGCTTGCTTAAATTATTCATACATAACTCGAATTTTTTCATATAAAGATTAAACCATCAACATACAAGGAAATAAATAAGACATCTCTATTTTTACTCACCTTAACATAGAGAGCATGCTCATATGGGCATTTGATAACCCATTTCCAAAAATATATCTTTAAATATGATATTCTATGGTCTTGGAGCTTGCTTCAAGCCATATAATGATGTCTTCAACTTTAATACTTTGTTTTCATAGCCTTTGATAACATTGTCTTGAGGTCGTTCTATGTAAACCAGAATGCTATTAAATAATGCTAATTCGACATCCACTTAATAGATCTTTTACATCTTAACCATAGTCAATATTAGAATGATAACAATATTCTTTAGCTACTAACCTACCTTTATATTTATCAAGTTCTCCTTTTCTATCTTGCTTTTCTTTGAAGGCCCACTTCACACTAGTGAAGTTTTTAGCCTTTCGAGATGGTGCTAAATCCTAAGTTTTATTCTTCTCAATCGATTCAATTTCCTCATCCATGACAATATTCTAGTTTTTCTGGTTCATTGCTTCTTCAAATACTACAAGCTCACAACTAATAAAGTGACCAAAAAAGAACTAATTTTTACTTAAATTTTTTAATACCTCATAAAGGTCTTGAAGACTTATCAAATGAAGTCTTTTTCACATGATCTTCTACTAGAAGAAGATGAAGAAGGTGGTTAATATTACTTGCGATCTTGGAGGTGTTAGGGTTCTTAAACTTTTATATTTTTACTTCTTCCCATCAAAAGAAGAAAAGAAACATACCCCTCTCTATTTCATTACTTTAATCCTAAGAATTTTCTTCATAAAACTGCATATCTCTACTAATAATTATTTTTCTAATACTTAGATTATATAGCTTATAGCTTTTGAACTATTGTTCGTAATCAATGAAGATGCACTTCTTTTTATTTTTTGTCAAGGATTTTCCTTCTTGGATCTGACACATACATAATAAATGCTTTAGAACTTTAAAATAGGAAGCAATCTATTGTCTTCCACTCCATGTTTCTGGAAGCTTTGTTTTTTTCACAAGCATCTCCTTGGGCAATCAACTGCTTTTCTCAAAAACTCTTACAACATCCTTTTGTTTTCAACATATTTCACGTCATATTGAGAATACTTCGATTCTTGTTGTAATGCCCCTTTTTCTTTAAAACTATTTTTCCTTATTATTATTATTATTTTTTTTAAATTCATCATATAAAAATTTTTCATTTAATTTATTCAAAATACGAAATTCATTTGAAAGAAATGCATAAGAGTAACTATGCGGAATAGGTAATGGAATTTCAAAACATGGTCAAATGTTTTAACAAAAGTCCCTGATTACAGATCATTTATAGTTTTCAAAAGATTAATAATACCAAAATACCAAACACCATATGAGCCACAACCAACAGGTCAAATCGGCTGATAACTCAAGGGATCATCCTGAAGCACCGCCTCCTCAACTGGTTCATCGTCAGCATTAAAAATGTCACCTACATTAATGGGAAAACAATGAGCCTAAAGCCCAGCAAGAATAAGAATTAAAATGCAATGTAAATTATATGCATGGTCATACAATGCATTACAAAAGAGAGCCGTATTTCTTCTTGAAGCCAAGAGTGAGATACACCCTAGGGTCATGTGGCCTAACCAGTCATTTTGATAAGGAGATATATCCATCGGGGGTGTTCCACATGCCGGTACCCACTCCTTTGTTAAAGATGTTGGGGGTTTCAGAACGTGGGAAAGATGAGCCCTAAATTCCATGTGGCTAACTCCTATCACAACACTCCGTACATGGGAGTATCCAACTGAATGGAATGTCATCGATCACTCGAACCCCTACACGCCTATTTACATATATTAGGTATGACATACGGTATGTGAACAGTTCATAATTCCTAGGATGATGCATGTATGTCACAGATAATTCACAGAAGGTACGTATAAATGAAACACCACAATTATCAATAATTTTTCAAGCAGAGTCCAATTAAAAGGCACTGTCAATATCATCATTACCAACGACACAAATGAGGGAATTGTTCATAATTTCACCAATGCTCTATGAGTCTAATATACGCATTTCTGTAACGACCCCGTTTTTTTCGTAAATCCTTTAAAATGCATAAAAATTTGAACTTTTGTAAAATCGTTGAAATTGCTTTAAAAATAGATCAGAGTGCGACACTAAACCGGCCTGCTACTAACCTTTCGTTAAACTCGTATTGAAAATCCAATTAATAAAATGTGGAAGCGTTATAAAAATCGTTTACTTAAAACATCGCGAAAGCGTAAATAAGTTAATGAAGAAAGTAAACAATTGAATACAATTTAATAAAAATTAATTTAATTACAACTGTTGCTTATTTTAGTCTTCTAGCCTGGCCAGCCTCAATCCTCGCGCGTGCAAATCTTTCATCCCTAATTTATTATCTGGTCATTGTTTTCGCATTAAGTCTTTGCATCGATTTCACGTATAAGTATCTACACCTATACCACAAGTAACTATAAGCCCAAAGGCTTAGTAAGAAAAAGGGTTTATGTAGTACGAAATGCCTCTCTTTAGTCCTTTTTGGAATGGGGCCACCCAAACCAATATTTTCCATAAGTCGTTGGTACTTTGATTCTTTACTCATACATCGAGCTAGAGATTGGAAGACCTATATGGGATGGTATAGTTGGTCGCACCTAACCTCCTGTGGGCAACTAGGTCCCGTTCCCAACAAGGTAAGGGTATTGCTTAGCTACCAGACTAGAATCGCTACCCATCCACCTTCCAACACCCATTTTCATCATATGCTTTTGTTCCTGTGCCGGGCTAAGCTACCAGACCACAGAAAGCCTTTATCATCTTAATGTTTTTCCTTATTTTCATCATTTATCCTCACTCATGCATGTGCGAGTACCACCACCAAGGTGGCACTCCCTATTAGTTTCTATTAACATGATCCATGATGCTTTATAACATAACATTAATATAAATTGAAGTGTGCACCGAAATAAAAGCAACTATAATTGAAATCGGGCGTATAATGAATAACAATGGTTGAAAGCGCACAGCAATACAGGGAACAATTATGAAATCGAATTGAAAGCAGCGAATGAGCAAGATGAGATGATAAAGTAACATGCGACAGATTACAATTAACTAAACATGCTCATTAAACTAAGCTGGACTAAACATGGAAATATGCTTTAAACATCGAATAACAGAAATATGCTTGTAAATTGGTAATTCTTATTCTAGTTAATTAAACATGCTTTTATTCTAATTAATTAAACATGCTATATTTAATAGACTTGTTATTATATTAGTTAATTACATGCTCAAGATGATTACATGCTCAAGAAAGGATTTCATTTAATATTCTAGTTACATATCTTGGTTAATATTAATTTCTTAACTAACGTGCTATATTATTCTAAGTTAAGTCAAATAACATGCTTCCATTATTCCAATAACTCAAATACTAAAGTACAATTAAGTTATCCACCATTATTCTCTAAGTTAATTAACATGCTCTAGTTAACATACATGCATCAAGAAGCAACCAAGTTAATTAAATATGCTCAATTAGTTAATTTACTTACCCAACTAGTTAGATAATTACATACTCAAGATTAGTTATCCATTAAACATACATGAGTTGATTAACATGCAAACATGCTCACTGGTTAATTTGTGGTTCTAATTAATTAACATGCTCAAGGAAGTTAATTAAACATGCTCTAATTAATCATGCTTATAAGTCCAGCTAATTAAACATGCTTAAGTAAGTGAACATGCTAATTGATTTTGCTAGTTAGTTAATTTAGCCCTGCTAGTTAATTAATTAGATTAACATGCTAAGTCCAATTTTCTAGTTAAGTTAATTAACAGACTCTTAGTTACTCCAGCTACATTAACATACTTAAGCCTGGTTAATTACTCTAGTTAGTTAATTTTCCTAGTTAATTAACATGTTCTTAGAATAATTACAATTAGAATTCTAATTGATTAACATTTAAACATGCTGGACCTAGTTAAGTTAACATGCTAGTTAATTAACATGCTTAGCTAATTGATATGCTTAAGTAATAATTAACATGCTTGGGTTAATTGCATGCTTAAGTTGATTAACGTACTTATGTCTAATTAGCATGCTTAAGTCTACTTAAATTGCTTACATGCTTAGATTAACTAACTTTGTTGACATGCTCAATTGATTAACAATTAACTATATTTGATTAGCAAATAGACATGCTAGATTAAGGAAGTAATAGCAACACAACAATAATGAAAGAAATAACAACATTATAGTTAATAACGAGACAGAAATTCAACGATGGAGATCACATCAAAATAATGCCTTCAGACTTATCTCATCTATCTACGTATTACTCATTTATCCAACATTTATCGTTCATCAGTTGTCTATCAATTATCCATCAATTGTCTAAGCATTAGTAACGGAGCTGATAACAAGGAACAAGAATAACAAAGGAAATCTACGGACCATCACAGGGAAATATCACAGGGCAAAACAAATCTATAGAGTATTAAAAACATCAGAGCATTAACTTTACAAATCCAACTTTGAATATCATAAAGCTAACAAAATCTATGGAGTATTAAATCAATCTACGCTATCAACAAGGAAGTAACAACATCAAGGAAACCTACGGGCATCAACAAGAAAGTATCACAGAGCTAGTTAACAACAAAGGAAATGCAACTCACTCACCCCCACTTGTGGTGTAGGGCCTCCACTAGCCAAGACACCCCTATTTCCTTACCTCGAAGCTTTAACGCATATCAGCATTTACTTGTTATTCTTCTCCTCTTCTTCTTTTTAATACCTTCACAAATTAGTAATATTTGTTGGTAAAAATCTAGTCAACTATAAAGAAACATATTCTTACTCCTACTTATGAGATATGAATTAGGACCTAACACTTCAAGCCATCGACAAAACCTTATCCTCCATGTTTTTCTTTAACTAATAAGCATAATATAATTTCTCATCTTTATCCTTCAAACTGATAGAATGATTAATCCACAACACCCCATTACAGCAATCCATTAATCTTAACACCTTCCCCATTGCTATTTTTCAAAGTCCAACCATGCAGGATATAGTGACAACAACAAGAAGCATATTCCTTTATCCAAATAGAGAGGCAGTTGATAGATCATCAAATGTACAAAACTAACAATTCACCCACTTACCACAACCAACAACAGAGGGTTATATTTATGCCTTACTCACATATTCAACATCCCAAAACCCTCAATAAATTTCAATAGCAGAGAATAATGTTTAACAGAATTCTATTCAAACCAACGACTACAAAATCACTAAAGAGCATTCCAAAATCAGCAGAAGGCATCACCAATAACAGAGTATAATCCAAACCTTATTCATCCATTAACAGAACACAAACGTCCAAAAATCCAAAATAAAGAGAAAGAATCATACCCACCATGAAGACCCGAACATAGCAGCTCCCAGCTTAGTATCCGAGAGTTCCTCTGCTCTACCTCATATCCTCTGTTTCTCTTCTCACAGTTCTCAAATTTTCTCTCCAATTTCTACTCACCCGAGAGCTTTTAGCTCTGTCTCCCTCCCTCTTATGCATTTGAACAGACCATTTGGG
>CM039480.1:8896280-8918544 GCA_022433065.1 Begonia loranthoides | reverse complement strand
AATTAAGCTCAAATTTAACACATGCTGCATCAATCCCATAAAGAACAAAATCCCAAAATATCCAGAGCAGAACTCGCAATAAAAATAATATAAAATTGAAGCAACATACCAGCTGTTTCATTTTTCCATAATCCGAGAATGAATTTATGTATGTGCCTCCCGGAGCAACTCTTTCATAGGTTCACCAACATATTGTCCACCCGGATCAAATGGGAAGCATTTGTTGACATCATGAGTCAAATCATTGACATTAGAGTGTCCATATAAAAGAATAATAAGAAAGTCTCCAATGACCATATCAAGATAATCTATCCTTCCTTATTGGTCATTAAGGCTTTGTTCCCATGCACTTTCTTTACGCTTTTGAGACCAAAAGAAAAATTTCCACCAAATCTCACACATTTTCTTTTCTCCAAAGTAGCGAGTTAGGTCCTCACCTTGAACTACAATTACCGTGGGTTTTAGGAGTTCGCTAATTAGTACACAAGCATTGCCATCTTTCAAGA
Source organism: Begonia loranthoides (assembly GCA_022433065.1). Lineage (NCBI taxonomy): Eukaryota > Viridiplantae > Streptophyta > Magnoliopsida > Cucurbitales > Begoniaceae > Begonia > Begonia loranthoides. Next base: position 8,918,038 of record CM039480.1, on the reverse strand, counting down.
AAACATCTTCCATGGGATCATACCCATCCTTGAGCTCATTAATATTTAAACCACTCCAAGCACCAGAAGCTTTATCATCAACATACAACCTTTTAATCCAACAAAATACAAAAAGTTCAGCATTCAACTCGGACAAGAGGGAGTACCTTGGTTTTATTGCACCGGTTAGTATTGTCGTCTTCTTGTTCTTGTACTTGATCACATATGGATGATAGTCTAGTAACTTGCTTTCAAATATAAGTAAAGTAGCATTTTCTACCGTATTCTTCTTATGGTGTCGAATGTAAGGAAAAAATCCAAGTTCTCCTCCTGCTGCATTTTCCTTTCTTTAATCTCCCTTCAAAGTCTAGTAAAAACTAACGGTTCCTTTCTTACCATTACTAGAGGAGTTTCGCATGTTGCACACTCTAATTCAATATCAATGAGTGAAAGTGAGTGGATGAAGTCCAAGTCTACTCTCGAATTGGGCAAAACAATCTTTTCTCTATGTTCTTCTTTTTTTTCTGCCGTTGTCTGTAACTCTGAACTTTTCTTGAATAATTTGATCAGCATGCTGGAACTCAATCTCAGTATCCAACACTTCTTCCTTCTCAATGGTGGCTGTCAAGGAGATATCTTTACATTCCCCGTCATGAAGTGGTCCTTCGATTGTTCTTAAAATAGGAAGAGTTTGGTTGGAGCAACTCGGGCTAATCAACTCTTCAAAACTGACTTCTTTTTTCATACGAGATTCAATTTCAAGAAGTGGACCTTCAAGTGGAAATACAACTTCTTCAAAGTCTTCTTTTACATTAGCCATTACCAAAGAGTCATCATCCTTTCTTTCTTCAACCCTCACACGTTCTTCAAGTAGTTCACCAAGATCAATTGGTTGCATGGGTTGAGCATTTGCAGATCTTATTGAGGCTGAGAGTTTGTCCAGTTGTTGAGCTATATGTTGCAATGAGCGCTCGAAGTTCAACTCTTGGGCTTGCTACCTTTTTGAAACACTCTTCTTGGATCGAATTGGTTGTGGAGAAGACGAGACTACCTTTGTAAGGTTCATAGCATATTTGCTTCTCAAATATCTTTTCATCCATTTCCACGAACTTATAACTTTTTTGCCCTCTTCTCTTCTCTCAGAATTTATTCTTCTTCACCAAAAGCTAACTTTTCCTTTAAGCCTCAAAGAATCAATTTTAACTTTTCTATGATCTGAAAATTCATGAATTAAAAAAATTTCTTCCAACTCCTCTTCCCAATCTAAATAGTCCTTTATCCATTTCGAACCACTAAAAGAAGGAATAGAAGCTCGAAACTCTTATTCTTGTGTAAGGTAACTTCTCAAAAAAGTTTGGCCTCTGGCCATCATAATGTAGGATACAAATCACCAAATAATAGATTATACGCAAGCCAAATTGGCTCTGATACCAAATGATAGAGTCCAAGACTCTTTAGTCATCAACAACTCTAATTGGCCAAGCTTAAGAAGATCAACCCGATCTTCAGATTTCAAATAAAAGTATCTCCTGAAGCATAAAGAATTACAAGCTGAAATTTTCATAGAATTACACCAACATTCTAGAGAGAAAAATATCAAAAATTCAGCTTCAAACTCGTTCTAAACACGGAGATATGCTTTGACGAAATTACCCCTCAGATTAGGGTTTTATGGGCAGATTCTGGCGACTAAAGATTACACAGCGAGATCTCCACTTGCATACGCTGAATCGATCCCAAATTTGGAGGATTAACACTTAACAATCCTATCTCTACCAAATTTTAGCTTCATCCAATAAGAATAAATAGGGCAAAATGTATTCACAACACGGAGCAGAATCTGTCCAGCACAAAAACAGATTCTAGGGTGTTTAAAACTTTCCTTATAAAACTATAATTTCGATTTCCAAACTCCACAAAAACTCCACCAATGTTCAGTACATCCACAATACAATTCAGAACAGCCAGAAAATGGAACCTTTGTTCAAAGATGGATGAAGGAAAAAGTGACAAGAACCGGCGAAGTCCGCTAACCTCCAAAACTGAGGGGCGACTAGTTCGGCCAATGCAAGGATTGACTCTCTCCACCGTGGGTTGCTAGATCTTTCACCTCCACGCCACAAGCACCACCACACATGGAGGAGGAGTTGGAAGAGGCAACAAAGATCAACTCACTTGAGATCTAGCAAGAACAAGTGAGTCGACTTGAAGAAAAGAGATGGTCGAGTAGGATCTACGCGGGTCTTCACGCCAAGGCAAGAACAAGCTCTCTTTTGATTTTTCCAAATTGTGTTTTTCCTTCCATTAGGAGGGACTAAGTAACCCTAATGACCTTACAAAAGAAAAAGGACAAAAATGCCCTTGGAAATACAAAAATGGGCATGAAGGCTCGGTTTACATGCAAACCGAGCACCTCCAATCCTACAAACATAAATTGAACTAAAATTAACAAAATAACTCCAAGCCAAGTAACCAGCAAGAAGGATCCAAAAATGAAAGACTTAATGTGGAGTAACATTAAATAGCTCTCAAATAAATTTGTAAACCTCAACTCACGAAAACTCCTCCAAGCCAGAGCAAAATGGATCTAGCCGATTATTGTATGGCTCCACGTGAGAACATGACGTGGAGCATCTTTGTCTTCGTGCATTGGCTTCTCTGTAAACACCCATGAATTGTTATCCCTTGAAAAATAATAACTTATTAGATAAATAAGGAGAATCATGGCTCGACTCAGACTGTAGGGTCTTGGGGCATATCACTGCCCAAAAGTGATTCGAGATGGAAATGAGGAATGATCTAACCCAAATGAGGATTGAACCAAAATGAATCAACATAGCAGCGAAAGACTTAGTAGAGAAATAAAAGTTAGGGCCCAAGAATATTGTGATAACCCATTAGTCTAAAAATGACATTTAGATAACAAAATAGTATAAGTCCATAATATAAACTATGCGCAATAAAGGATAACAAGTAAATCATGCTAAAGAAAAAAACACTAATAAATGAGTTATATCTCATTAATAATGAACTCTCAAAAAAAGAAATAGCTAAAGAAATAAAAACACCAATCAATCCTGCATTGACTATTGATGGTCTTCTTGACTATGACCTAAAAGAAGATGTCATCGATTTGAGTTCATTAAACTCAGTAGGGATTCAAGTACTATATAAATTATTTTATAAAATATAAGTAAGCATGCTATAGTAAATTTCATATGATAAAATTGAGGAAAACATTAGTAGGGCAGGTGTAGTGCCAAGAATTTCCCTAAATTGAATATATAAATATACAAATATGTTTATGTGATGCAATGAAGTAGGTTAGTCACCGGTTGATAACTTGTGATTTCATAGTCTGTTTAGATTGGGATAATAGTTCTACTTATTTTGTAGTATGTTTGGATTGAAATAATGGTGCAATATATTTTATTTGGTGGATATTCACAGGCAATAAAGAATCGGATTCAATTTTTATGTTTCTAGAATATTGGAAAGTGGTACAGTAAACGAGATTAAAGGATGTGTAGTAGGGAGAATTCTAGAAATAAGGATAGGTGTTAGTAAAAAAGGGTATAAAATGCATCCGTGGAAAGAAATGTGTCTGCGAATGGGGATGCATCCGTGGAAGGGGAGGTGTCCATAGAATGGACAATGTTGTATTGCAAAGATATTGTGATATAGTGAATAGTGAAATTACGGAAAGGAACTTGTCTATGGAAGGGGATACTTGCAGAAAGAGATATGTGTGCGGCGAATAAGTGGGATGCACGAAATACCGTCGTTCGGATGAAGTATCAACTAAAAAGGGAATTTGCAGAAAGGAAAGTGTCTATAGCAGATAAGTTGAATCCATGGAACACCATCATTTGGATGAAGTATTCATTTAAAAGGGAATCAGTGCAAAGGAACTCGTCTAGGGTGATAAGTGGAACGCATGAAATATTGTCATTAAGATGAAGTATCTGCTAAAAAGGGAATTTGCAAAAAGGAACGCTTCTACGGTGGATAAGTGAAATCCATGAAACGCCATTGTTTAGATGAAGTATCCACTTAAAAGGGAATCCACATAAAGGAATGTGCCTGCGGTGGATAAGTGGAATGCATGAAACGTTGTCGTTCAGATGAAGTATCCGCTAAAAAGGGAATCCATACAAGGGAACACAACCGCGATTGATAATTGGAACACAAATAGGAAAAACTAGTAAAACATCGTTGTTTGGATGGAACTGCGGTGCAAACGAGTGATCCGCAAAAAGGAGCTCATCCATGGAGGATAAGTAAAACATAGAATACTGTCATTTGGATCAAGGTCCTTGAGGAACAATGAATATTGTGAGAGTGTAGGCGTCTGAGGAATGGAACACATCCATAAACCAAAGAAAACGTGGTCATTTGGATCAAGGATCTGCAAAAAATTGTGAGTATCATAGGAGAGTAGGCGTTGGCAGAAGGGAACATGTTCGTAAAAATGAAGGACATTGTCATTCTAGGACTAGGGGTCATCTGTCCATGCCCTAGCTACAGGTATAAAAAAGGGTAATTTATGAGAACCCTAAAACTGTTTCATTGAGTTAGCGATATTAATCTTGGCCTAAAACTCTTTCAATGAAAACAAGGAATTTTGGAAAACTAGGCAGAGCTGAGAGTGGCCTATTCTCCATTGAAGAACTTGAGGTAAGTAGTGTAGTGTGTGCATGGCCTTTGGCTCTACAACACAAGGTGCTAGGTGAAATAGCTGTAAGAATTTACGTATATATATATACATTGTATGTTTATTTGATGACGGTTATACTATTATTGATATGAGGTCAGTATCGATTCCCTTTACTAGTTAATGTGTTGTTTGTTATATCTTTTGTTGAAGATATATGCAGATGTTACTGACTCCTACATGATGATGCTTGTATTACTTGATGATTGTATTACTTGATGATGTTTTCTAAGTTGTTCTCTATGTGAATTGAGGATTTGTTGGTATGTTGTTTAATGGATTCTGTGATTAGTATGTATATGTGACAGTTTCCATGACTTATTAATTGTCTCACACAGTTTATTATGAGATGAACACTGAGGATTTGTTGATTGTGACTATTTGTTCATCAGCATATTCCATGCATCACAAATATTTTTTTTTCTAAGGAACAACAAAAAAGGGATTTTTCATGCATATGTTTTATGAAAAAATAATGAATGAATGAAATGAAGAATATGAAACAAGCTTTGAAGATTAGAGTATCCATCTAACTTTAGGACTTTATCACCCAATGTAGCTTTGATGGGTGTGTCCCCCAATGGAGCGTTGGTGAACTTGTTCTCCGATGATTTAGCTTGGTGTTGAATCCCAATGGCAACGAAAGTAAAAACGAATGAAACTAAAGATAAAGTATGAAGGAAAAACTGTAAACCTTTCAAAAGCAGAATGTGCATCATTCATATGTTCATGGTCTCATGCATTACTTGCTAAGTTTTAAACTTATAGATGAACCTTGGTTGTAGGTGATGAAGTTTTTTGACAAAATGCCTACTAATGGAGTGTAGTTTGAGGGAGCATTTATGTGATGACCACTTGTTGTTGAAACACTTTGACCATGGGTTAAGGCCTATAATGGAAAGGTGATTAAAAACTGTTTTTCTTTATGATATGGGTTCTGTTTTTATGACATGAATTCTTGTTCTAGATTTGGAATTTATTTATGGCGATGGATGATTTTGAGACAATGGTTTTAAAAAGGAGAACTTTGTTTTAGTAGAAGTCTAATGTTGTGTTTGCGTTATTTTAAAGACATGATTTATTGTTTATTTTTAATGACATATTTTAGTTGTTGTTATTTCAATATATATATTATATTGAAATATATATATAGACACACACACATACTATAAGAAATTGGAGATTTACAAAAAAGGGCATTACAGTAGGTGTTAGAAATTTATCACTATACTATGATATGTACTAAAAGTAAGGCACTATGACAAAGTAGTAAAACCTTAGTGAAAGTGGAACCATTTATGGAGTCTGAGGACACTATGCCCCAGGTATAAGGAGAAAGATAATAACTGGGGATTGCAATAGCATAATTACCTTGATAAGGTTTAGTGATGAACTATGGAGGAGGGAAAGGATAGAAACCCTTTGTAATGCTTGGCTATTAGAGGCAAGAATCTGTCCTAAATTTGGCAGAAGTGTAACTTGCTCAATTCCCATCCAAATATCATGAAATTTGGACCACTTTGTATTCTATAAGTCAAAATAAATCCCTTCAAAATTCACAAGGAAAGTCGTTCGGAAAAAGAAGTAATGGTCAAAAGATTGCTACTGATTCGAATAGGCACCTAAGTGCAAAATCGGACCCAAAATGCACAATGATGTGACTTGATCTGTAGACGTCCAAATGACGTGAAATTTGGACCACGTCCTTCTCTATAAACTAACAATGAGCCCTCTAAAAATTAGTGGCAGACACGTTCTGGAGCGGATATTGTGTGCGAAAAGGTGCAAGCTGGTCTGAATAAGTGCCAAAATCATACTATTGACTTCAATGGTCTTCAATGGTGGAAACACTCCAACTTGGGTCTTAGCAAAATTTCTATTACTGAATAGGAATTTGGACCCCTGGAAGAAGATGGAGGAAGGGATAGCTTTAAGAGAAATCACCAAAAAGCTCACAAGAAACACGGTGATTAAATTTTTGACACAAAATCCACTTGGGTGAAACACCAAGGGAGATGGCTGATTGTGGAGGGAACTCCAACCTGATTCAAAACTAGTGAGGAAAAGCCATAAAGAGGGTATATATACCCCCTCAAATTAGGGTTGCTCTAACAATAAAATGACCAATATATCCTTACAAACATACAACACAAAAATAGAGGGCTCTCGGCCACCAAGCCTAAGCCGAGAGCACCACAAAAACACAACTAATATATTGTTCAACCAATGTTCCAAATAATTAATAAAAATATTTTATGCTACCTCCTTGGAATTCTAGAGCTCATTGTGTCTTTACTCTTGTTGTTGTCCACAAATGTCTCTAAAGATGACTGTAGGAGTGATGATGGATGGATTGTCACAGGTGCCTAGATTGTACTCTCATTTGAGCAAATGTTTTGGTTGCTCCTTGTCACTTTGAGATGGTACTCCTTCCAACTTTCATAGAATGTTTTGCCTGTAAAATAAAAGGAAGTAAAAATGTTAGTGAGCCTCTTGATTTGGGGCCTTATAGTTGATCCTTGTCGTGCATCATTTAGGGTTTCGCACCCACAAACACGACACAATTGGCTGTCTTAATACTCTACTAACAAAATAACAAACATCTTCTCGAACACTCGAAGATGCGTAACAAACAAAGACCTAGACTCAAGTCAATTAGACTCGTTGCACACATCCAAATTGATCAATAGTTCAAAATAAGTATGCATAAAAAAATAAATGTGGTACTGAAAATTATATATATAGTAAAAACTGGCATGTTATAAAGACATGACATATCATAGAAATATGAAATCACATCTCAAAATAAATTTTATAAAAATCATGTATGTACACTGAATATAATAAATAAACCCCTACTTCAACTTTGTATATTATTGTGAAAAGCCAAAAATTTCAGAAGTTTAATAAACAAGTCTCAATGTCTAACATACAATCTCTATTAGTACCATATTAGATCATCAGATTAGTTGTTGGAACCCACAACCAAGGTAAGAACAATTCGAGAATCAAATGAGTGAGAATCTAATATTGGCTTAAAAAAGGGATTCACGCCCCGACATAAAGAATATGTCTAACATACAATCTCTATTAGTACCATATTAGATTATCAGATTAGTTGTTGGAACCCACAACCAAGGTAAGAACAATTCGAGAATCATATAAGTGAGAATCTAATATTGGCTTAAAAAAGGGATTCACACCCCGACATAAAGAATAGGGATGCCTAGGCATTATAATGCCGCGACATTCTACATTGGGCATTGTGACATATTTGCCACCACATTCTGTCATGTGTTTCGCTCGATGATCCGACTTCGAATGTCAAAGCGCGACATGCGCCCTCCTGCATATGACTTGGTAACTATGAAAAACGCCGTGGCATAATCCAACAAATAACACCACGACATATAATCTGAAATCTCTGCTCAGATTGAGTTTCTCTCTGAAACTCAATTTTTTCTTCAACAAAATCGTCACCCAACAATTTTTAGTCTAATACCAAACCCTATGTAATATGATTTTGAGTCTAAATGCATCCTTTTAGTCAGAATATCAAAAATTGACCTTGAGTATTTATCTAACATTGTAATAAAAGACAAGAAACTCCGACTCACCTTTGACAATTCCAAAATTCCTTACGAAAATTCGTACTTAAACACGCTAATCCAGGATCTTATCGCCCAACCTGTAATCTAGGTTAAACTTTGTGCTAAAATCTCTGAAATTCACGTAGAAACAGTAAATCATTAGCACATAAGGCTTACCCTAAAGACCTTGGCGTCAAAATTCTTGGTTGGTCGCTGCCTAGTGACAAATTGCTTGAGAAAACAATTCTCTCAAACTGCCCGACTCACTCCTCTATAGCTAAGAATGACATGGAAAAATAAAATTATGAATTTATAACCTGCTTTGGCCCAATAATCCAAAGCTCATCATCCTGATTTTTAGATAACAGAAAATCATATATTAAATAAAAATTTTTAAAATTCTGAGACTCAGTTGCTGAAATCTCCGGATTTTACATAGCGGCCTACTGAATAATGCAAATTAGAAGCCTCTAGTTTCTGAAAAAACGAACATAATTCTACAAATAAACTTCATATGAAAAAGTTGATATGAAAGATGGAAATCTATACACACACACCACTGATATATATATATATATATAATACACAATACATAACAGTTAAAGCTACCTTTCTTTTTCCAGTTAGAAGATGGTTGTGGCAAGCCAGGTGATGATGATGAAGAAAACTTTCCCATTTTCAGAGAGAAGGTTCTTTCATGGCTACGAAATTAATCAAGTCTTGAATGATTGACTGAGGCTGCAAATTGGTTGTCTGTCGCATGTATATGTAAGTAAAAGGATATATGAATCCACATGCATAGATGTACAATGATATTTGTCATTTCTTGCTACTAGTGGAAGATTTATTTTCGGGATGGGGGGCCTAAATAAGGTCGCCCCTGTGGTAACCGTCACATCTCAAAGGGAAAAATATTATTATTATTAATTATTTTAATCTTTCCTTCGTAAATTTCTCTCTGCCTGGTTGACGGTTACCAGATTCAAGGGATAACATCCCGTTAATTAGTGGTCTGCGTGGATGTAAAGCCCGTTTCCCTCATTATTTTTTTAAAATTTCATTTTTTAAAACCTTTTAATCTTACTTTTTGAAAAATGTTAGCATAGCCAAAAATTTGTCCTTATGAATATAGAAAATTCATTCATTCCATTTCATAAGTACCAAAGACATCAATATGACACTATTAAAATTCATATATTACAAAGCCATATCTTAAAACAATTATAGTTTAATACAAAGACTTATTTCCAAAACATTTTATACAAGAACGAAACATGATTCATAAAAACATACTATTTTGAGCCATAACCCATGGTCAAGTTGCCAAACAACACAAAGACTCTACATAGCTATGCTTTGTCAACTGCACCCTCGAGATCATCAGTCAAAAACTCTCTCATCCACAATAACATCATCACCTACATGACAAGATTTAACTATAAGCTTAATGTTCAACAAGAGACATAACAATGCTATACTCATGTAATGCAATTTTATAAACTTATACATTTTTCAGTTTTTCAGTCTTTCTTTTCTTTCACTTAATAGTCCAACCATTGGGGGTAAGTTTCACACCCCTAATTTTTCGCCGTGCGAAATAGGGCGAATAGGTGTACGACACCATAGTCCCACTACGACCAGCCTCTCTCCGAATACTCTCGGTTGTCGCCTCCTTACGTTGAACACAAACTCTTTACGGGAGCCCGGCTCCCAACCCTTTCTTTCGATTCCAAACCAAAGAAACTAGGAACAATTCTCGCCACTCGGAACACCACAACTCTCTCAAGGATGACTAATCGTTCACCGATTATTAATGCCTTGGTTGATGCCTCAAGGGTCTTATTTATAGGCATAAAGGAAACCTAATTCAACTTAAACTAGGAATCCTATGGCAACTAGGATTCCTAACCCGTAGCTCCAATCTGTTGTGCGTTGCCCCACAGTTGGCGCATTGTGGGCTCAGTTGGCGCGATGGGGGCCCAGTTGGGGCGCAAGTTGGGCCCAGTTGGCATGCAATGGGCCCGGCCCAGATGCACTGCGCCCACTGGGCCCAGTAGGCTGCTGTGGCCCAACCAAGAGAGGCTTTTAGACAGCTCCAAACTTCCTGGAATGTGCGTCGCCCATGTCCGTGCCACCGTGGCCCGTGTTTCTTGAAGCCTTGTCTGAATTGCTGACGTGTCCCGCATTTCTCGCGACCCTGTCCGAATGCGTGTCGACGTATTCTCTTCTGTGCGTGCGGCGCGCGCTGCCGATGCCTATGTCTGCCTAGCACGCGCAGCCGCCTACTGCCTCTGTCTATCGCGACCCGCGCGTGCGGCCTGTCTGCTAAGTGCACCCAGCGCACTGTTGCGAGGTTTCCCGAAAGCCTCCTTTCAGGCACTGCGCCCGTTTACGCTTGTGAGAAAGGGGGTGTGACAGTAACCAATTTGAAACCCTGCCCCATAGTACTATTTACATTTATTCAATCCATTTTTAGTTTATCAATCCAAAAACTAATGCAATGAAATTCTTTTTGTCATTTCTTAGAAAACATTTTCATGATACATGATAGAATGCACATAAACATTAAAATGCACACATAATCTAAAGATCCTATAACATAATAACATATTATCTTTTACCATTTTGCCATAGCATATCAATATTAAAGAATCAATTGATCATAATAATATTTTTATATAACGCAATATATCAAACAATGTCACAACACCAACATCATCCATGACATTTCATCCAAAATCATAATCCTACCCTATCATCTTGTGATGTAGCCCAAATAGACCAAGAATGTAACGACCCATAACTTCTTTCATTTGAAAAACGTGTAAAATTTAAGACTTTTTGAAAACATCTTTCTTTTATTAAACAATGGAAGACTTTTTTCTTATAAAATCTCTTTTCTCCAAATCGCAGTAGAAAGTGTTTATAAATAAAATCAATTATTGAAGAATACAATTCAAATACAATTTGAATGGTCTTCAAACTCTTTTTCATTACAAAACCTTTTACAACTGTTTGCCTTTAAATACCCTTTAGCCTAGCCAGTCCCAAGATCCGCGTGTGCAAATCCTTTATCAACTGCTCCTTAATCTATTTCCTTGCATACTTACATCAATAAGACCTAAACTAACGAGACTAATGCTCAGTAAGTGATATAAAATAAAACTATAAGATGCACATGTTATGCAGCTTTTAAAAACTCATATGTCGTTTCTGTTTTTGTTTCCCATTACCCTTTACCGTTTTCTTTTTCTTTTACTCTCTTGTAGAAAAATTATGAACTGTGATGAACTATGAACTTGTGGCTCGTGGTGAACTCTGGCCATGATGACGAGCACTTGCCATCATGGGGAACCACATGATTGAACTATGATGAACTGTGATGAACTGAACATTTGCCTTGCGGTGAACTATTGTAACAACCTAATTTTTATTTACTTTTTAAAAATATTTTAAAATTAAAACTTTTATAAAATAACTAAAATCTTTAGTAAAACCTCTTTAAATTAAATCAGAGTTCTTTTCTAAAAAGCTGAACTGTTAAAACCCTTTTCTTATACTCATTATGAAAATCCTTTTAAATAGTGGAAAACCATAGTTATAAAATCTTTTCTCAAAACAAGCGGAAGCGTAATAAATTCATAAGGAAAACTAAACAAATAATTACATGTAAATTACAAATTACTTTTCTCTTTTATTTTCCTTCGCCTAGCCAGCCACAAGTCCTGCTCATGCAAATCCTTCATCAACTGCTCCTTGATTTAATCATTGTTTTCTCGTGTGCATATAAATGTACCTACACCATTAGCAACTATGAGCCGAGGTCCAGTAAGAAATGAACTATGCAGTATGATGTATGCCTCTCTTTAGTTCATTTGGAGTGGGTCCACCCTAAACCAATCTTTTTCATTATATTTCATTCTTTCATTCGTTTATTCATAACTCGTACGTCAAGCGGGAGATTAAGGGAACACTATAGACGGGTAGTTGCCTATTTGATACTAACCACCTTTGGTAGCTGGTCTTGTTCCAGACTAGGGAAGGAGACCTGTCCAGTCTACCTGATTAGATCCGCACTACCCATTCGTCCCCTAACTCCCCATTTTCTTTTCTTTTCTTTCATTCTTTTCCTCATGGAATGCATATGAGTACCAATTCAAAAGGTTGCACTTCCTACTTGTTTCTATTATGATGATGCATGTTGATATAGTATAACATAATGAAATGTAAACAACGCATATAAATGAATAACAGTAACTAAATGAATAAAGACAACAATTATAGCAATGAATTTAAATAACGAATATAAATAACATGCTTGATAGTGTAGAAGAAACAATAACATGCTTTGTAGTTCAAAGGGATTAAAACGTAGACATGCTTGGCAATTTAAGGAAAGCGATAACAAAACAGACATGTTTAGTAGTTTAAATGAAACAATAATCATATACTAATATCCTAAACATGCTTGGAATTAAACTAATAACGTGCGATTAGCATAGGTATGATAATTAAAACAACATAGTAGAAACCTAAACAAACCATTAAAAGAAAGACACTGCTAATGGTGTAGGGCCTCCACTTGTAATACCCTGAATTTTTATGTCGGAATTTAATAAAGATAATTGGAAAGTAATTTGGGACATTTGGATTAATTGGATAATTATCAGGGTATTACCAAAGATGTATTCGTAAGATTATAAATTATGGAAAATTAAGGTAATTAGAATAAATATTAATTTAATAAAATAAATTATTATGTGGGATAAATAATTTAGAGGGGATAATTAAAAGGAGAAATTAAGAAATAGGGGGATTAAAGTGGGATTAGAATTAACAATGGATTAAATAATTTTAATTATTGGATTAATTGGAGGATTTAAATAATTGGGGATTGATATTTTGGAAGGAGAAAAATCGGTTCACGCCATTTGGCTTTGGTCCAGTTAAGAATTCATTAAGTGGGAGGGATTTTTGTCCTGGCCTTCGGCCATTTCGCGAGGGAAAGAAGAGAGTGAGAGATCGAGGGAGAGCTGGGAGATAGCGAGAGAGCGCAGACGAGGGAGAAGGGGGAAGACGTGAGCGAAGGGCGGCGGTAAGCTCGAGTCCGACGAGTGAGCGGGTGGCGACGCCGCAAGACGAGCTTCGCGGGTTGATGCGGTACGAGCACGGGTCGCCGGATTTGGCGTCGGGTCGTGATGAGAGGTGACACTTTGTTGATTATGGTGGCCGACTGGTGAGGGTCGACGTCGACAGAAGGGCAATGGCGACGATGGTGGAATGACGATTGACGTGTGGGATTGATGTGGCAGGGGAGCTGGGGATTCAAGCTGGACCGACCAAAGGCCTGTGGTTCAGCTTGTGGTTTGAACCGGTCTTCTGCCTAGTTCGCACTCTGCAGTGCAGCGTGGGGAACACCCCGTACAGCTGGTCAGAATTTGGGGGCATGCTGTCGGTGGCTGGAGGATAAAGATAGTGAGGGAGAGTGAAGGCTTGGGTGAACTGAGTGAAAAGCATTATGCTCTCTGGATGGTAGAGCTGAGAGTGAGGAAGAAAGGGGGAGAATGTGAAGTCCAGAAGAGGACCGAACTTTGAAGCATGGAGGGATGGTTGAGATCTTCTGGTGAGTTTTCTTCTCGGCTATTTTGGTTATTTGGTTTCTGTTTCTTGGCTTGGTGGATGAGTTTGTTCATTTTCATTGGTTCTGTGATGGAGAGACACTCTCTGAAGATGCTGGAACAGAGAGAAGAAAATAAAAAGGAGAAGAAAACTGTGGGAGGGCAGTGTGTGCTAGAGGTGAGCTCTCGGGTGGTTTTCCTTCAGATTGGTGGAGCCGAGAGATTCCCTGCAATGCCAACAAGGTTGTCTCTGATGTTTTGGTCTCTGTTTATGGATGTATAGTTTTTGTTAAGACTTAGGATTTGGATTTTTTGGGTAATATAGATGAATAATGCTTCTGTTGTATTACTCCTGGTTTTGTGAAGTATCTGTGCTTGGAATTGATTTTATATCTCAAGTACAAAATAATAAATGCTAGTTGGAATTTGTGTTATGCAAGGGCTTTGGTTAATAGTTGTGCTCTATTGATGGAAATTTCCTCTTTGGGTTGATATTCTGTGAAGAATTGAATTGTGAATATAACACTCTATTGGTCATTTTGCATAAGCATGAAGTGTTGGATTTTACCTTGTTGTGTTAATGCCTCTGTTGAATCGTAATGTTCTTTGTTGTTAGAAACTGTTATATGGTTGAGAAAAACTTTTTTTCAGCAATTTGGTTAATGGTTGTTAAGTTGGAAGCAATGGAAGCGGTTAAGTAATTGGGTATTAATTTGGAGGACTTAGGATGTGGGTCATAGAAGTAAGGTTATTAATATGTGATTTTAACGACGGGTTATTAAATAATTGTGAAGGTATTGAAAAAGAGAAAAAGGACAACAATAAAGTGCGAATGCGCGATAAAGTTTGAGGTAAGGACATAGGGGTGTCTTGGCTAGTAGAGGCCCTACACCGCTAGTAGTGTGCGTGAGTTGAGTTATTCTTGGTTAATTTTGTTGTTACTTTCTATTCTTGGTTTATTTCTGCTGTTAGTTTCTGGTACAGGTTGATTTTACTACTGTTGGTTTCCTGTAATCTATTCATTGCAAATATGAGAATGAAAATGCTTAGAGACTGCTTAGGGAAATGAAGTGGTTAGACGTAATGAATGTTTACTCAAGGTTAAAGGAATGATGAACTACTTGCTATGATATTCTGCTATATTTAGCTTATAGTTTTACTTGCTGTCACATTCTGCTGTATTTAGACTATCCCCGTGTTCATTATAAACTATCACTTCATTCAATGCATATATATTGTTCTGCTATATATAGTTGAGCCTGTCTAATTTCCAATTAACTAGAATAAAAATCACACCCTTGTGGAGCATGTTAATTAATTAGAATAATTAACTAATTAATCAATTGATCGGGTTAGCTAATTAACTAGTTAACCTAAGCATGTGAACGAATACATCGGTTTTAATTTAGTTATGACTTGTTTACTAACTAGCATATTAATTAACTAATGAGCATGTTTAATCAACTAGCTTAATTAATTGACTAGTTTTTTATTAAGTAATCTGAGCATGTTTAAATAGTTTAATAAATAGTTGTTAATTACTTCCCTGAGCATGCTAATTAACTAGGACAATAATTCAATTTACTAGTTAAACATGTTAATTAACTTAACTAGAGTAATTAATTAGACTTAAACATGTTAATCAACTTAAGCATGTTAATTATTGCTGAAGCACGTTAATTAACTCAACTAGAGTAGACTTGAACATGTATAATTAACTAGTTTAATTAATTAACGAATTGTTAGATAACTAATCAGAGCATGTTTAACTAGTCGTTTCATTATGTAATACCCCGATATTTTAATCATCGGGATATTACAAGGCGTATTAGGAGCGTTAGGCCTACAGGTATTTTAGTGATAATGAATAAATTGGATTTAATTTGCTAAATTAAATCAATTGAGGGGTATTTTAAAGCTAATGAATAGATTAGATAAATTGGATTAAATTTAATAAATTAAATTTAATTAGTAAAGGATTTAATTGAAATGGGATTAGTGGATTGATTAATGAAGAAATTGAGGGTAGAGGGAATAGGTGAAACAGGTCAAGTGAACTGGTTGTTGGTTGAGAAAAGAATGGCCCGTAGGCCATTCTTTGTTGAAGGCCAAGGAGAAAGGGTGAGACGAGGGAGAGAGATCGGGACCAGGGAGAATGAGGAGACGACATGCGATGAGCTCGAGAGGAGGAACACGACGATGTTCGTTGTCCGACGATGAGCGAGCAGCTGGCGATGGGACGATGGCGATTTAGGGCTCGCAATTTTGGCACTTCATCTACGGCATTTTTTGGCCGTGATTCAAGGGTGCTCGGAGCTCGGCATTTGACGGGATGTAGGGGGCGGCGTTCGATAGGATGAAGGGGTGGCGATTTCGGTGTTCGTCCCGTCGGGCAGACGTGGCTGTGGTTCGCGCTGGCGTGGCTTCCAACTTGAGACTGGACCGGCCAGAGGCCAGTGGTCCAGCTTGCTGTGGCTTGAACGGCGAAAATGATAGTGTGGGCGTGGGAAACACTCTGTGAATCTGGCAGTGATGGTCGGGTGTGCTGAAGGGCTGCAGGGTGCTTGTCTCCTGGGTGCTGGATGAAAGAGAGACAGAGAGTGAGAGATTTATGGCAGAGAGCAAATCTCTTCTCTAGAGAATTTTTGAAGGCCGAGGCAGAAGCTTGGAATGGGAGCTAAGAGTGAGGTCCCTATCCGTGAGCTGGAGTACCGTGAGGAGGGGTGATGGCCGAGGTGACGCTCCTGGAGTCTTGTTATGTTGGTAAGATAGATCTCCTCTCTGTTGCCTTGGATGTTTAAGTTTATGCGTACTGGTTATAATGGTTGGATAAAGAATTTACTTGATAATGTCTCTGTTAACTCTTGTTAACTGTGTGTGTGTGTTGAATGTGTACTCAACCAGTTATGTTCTGTCGATGGGTTGATGCTCTGTTATTGATGTTCTGTGATGGTTGAAGTAAGGGTAAACACTTCGTCGGTTGTGTGAGCTACAAGTTGTGAGAGTAATTGGAATGTTATGTTTTGTTTATGATAAAGTAACTAGTTTAGGGGAATATTTTGAGATATTGGATAAAGTAATGTTTTCCTACTAGTTTTATAAATGATAAAGAAATTGGAATAATTATTGGATTTAGCCTTTGTTGGATTATTGTTATGAGAGATTAATTCTGTTATTTCTAATTGTTAATGCTACTTGATAAATGAGTTGATTAAATTGCTATCGGGACCGTTGGAAATAAGTCGATGGAAAACGTTAGGTGATTAGGTTTGAACTAATGATGTCAATGTTGTGATTAATGAAAGGTGATTAGTAATGATGTGATGTTATGAATTTATGAAGGTATGGAAAGAGAAAAAGGATAACTATTAAGTGCCAACCACGATAAAGACTTGAGGTAAGACTTGGGTGTCTTTTGGCCAGGTGGAAGCCCTACACCGCAAGTGTGTGCACGAGTGTGTCTTGGATTGATAGTGTAAAAAGCAATGTTTATGTGTTGCTCTGTGATATCTCATCTGTTGATGCCTTGGTTGTCTCTGCATTGTTAGTGTACATGTTTTCTCTACTGGATGGATTGTGTGTTAGTTCTTTGGATTGTTATTGATAGGTGCTCAGTGTATTCTCTATGCTTTAACATTCCTTGTTGTTATGCATATATGTTTCTATGCTTACTGTCGTATGTTCTGGATGCTCTCTATGCTTTACTTTTCTATGATATTCCTATGTTCAGGTTGTTGTAGTGTGATTCCTTGGTTGTGCCTTATTGTTAGCCTGTACGTTTAGTTGTGCTTTAGCTTATGTGATATTCCAATGCTTTATGTTAATGTAAATGTAATTGCTTGGCTTGTACCTGTTGATGTTCCATTGTTGAGTTCCCTGCTGTAAATCAAACCCTTGAGCATGATATCTAAAATGAGTAATTATAACTAGTGTAATTAACTTGCATATTGAGGATGTTAACCCAATTGAAAATTTGTCAAGTATATTAACCTAATCAATTTAGCTAGTTAATTAATAAGAGCATGTTAATAAACTTAGGTTATAGACTTTTCAAGCATGTTATTGTTCATTAATGCATTGTTTGTTTAAATATCGGTTTGTATTGTCAAGCATGCTTATGTCCGTTATGGTTGCTATATGAACTCTATTGTATGTGCCCTTAGTTAATTACTCATGTGTGTTTTAGGATATTCTCATGACGAGAACACCACCACGGGGTGGCCACATGCCTTCAGTGAAGAAAAAGAATTAATCCTTCCCTTATCGGGATTCCAAGATTAATTAACATAATTAATTAGAAAACATAGAATTCCCCAAACTCTATTCTCCATGTACGAGCTATTTCCTAAGATATGTAACTATGCCTAATATACGTAACTAAAAGATTGGCTTGGGGTGGACCCGATCCAAAGAATTAAAGAGAGTCATTTTATCCCGCATAAACCCATTTTCTTACTGGGCCTTTAGGCTCACGTCTTACTTGCGGTGTAGGTATACATACGTGCAGATTTTCTCGATCAAGGAAGAAGCAGTTGATGAGGGATTTGCACGCGCGAGCTTGCGGTTGGCCAGGCTACGAGAAGTTAAAGATATATTGAGTTGTAATTAATTTAAATTAAGTTTATTTTCTTAATTTGTAATTTAATGGCTAGTTTATTTTCTTTAAAATATTTACGCTTCCGCCATGAACGTTTACTTCTGCGAGAAATGTTTGAAGTATTTCTAATGGCCCAGCTTACACTCTGATATCTCTTTCATAAAAGCTTCAAATTTTAAAGCATTTTTAAAAAGGGATTTACAAAGAAAAATCCGGGTCGTTACACATTAATAAGTGTTAATCACCTCTTTGAGCATGTTAAGTAACTAGGACAATCAATTAATTTGCTAAGCATGCTTCATATACATAATTAACTAAATTACGATAAACTAGAATAATAAGCATAGTATGTTTAATAAATTTGCATGTCCAATTTACTAGCATGCTTAGTTTCTTAAGCACGTTGAAATAAGTAGACCTGAGTATGTAATTGACTACTTGAGCATGTAATCAACTAGAGTAATTAACTACAGTAATAACTGAATTTCCTTCTTGAGCATGTAATGAACTAGGATCATCAACTAAATTAATATCAGCATGTTAATTCTTCCTTGTTAATATTCTGTATAATTATCCTTTTACTGCAATTTCATTTACTGCAACTTCCACTATTAATGCTTTACTTTATTAGAAAAGAAGGGAGAAGATGAAAGAAGAAGGAACTAAGCATGAATGAATTAAGAATTTCATTGACGATGTGAATAGATGTTTTTATATTACCTTATTATTATCTTTTTGGTGTTGCTTATAGTCTTGCTTATAATTACTTGTCCTTAGCATGTTATTTTCTACCAAGCCTAAACATGATTAGTTAACTAGGATTAAAGCATGTAATCAACTCTTGAGCATGTTAATTAAATTATGCTTTCAAATCCACGTTGATTGTTAAATTTCGTTATATTTCATTTATTATTGTGATCTCCGTATCCAAGCATGCCTCTTGTTGTTTAACTTATTCTATGATTGTCTCCTTCCCATGCTTTACTTTACGGGATGTTCCATTGTTATTACTTGTCCTTGTGTGCGCTATTCAACCTGGGTTGTTACCTTCTATTATATGCTTTACTTTCTTTTATATGCTCCTTCAATTACAGTTTGTTTTCAATTCGATGCGAATGTCATTTACTTTCTTTATATGCGCAATGTGAATTGTATCATGCATCATGTTAGGTTGAGAACGTATGGTCATGCATCATGATAATAGAAAATTTATAGGAGTGTCATTTGGTGGCACTCAAACCTGCATTATGTGTGGTAAAATATTAAGAAAAGAAGAAAAGAGAGTTGGGGTAAATGGGTAGTACAGATCTAGTCTGGCAGCTAACATGTTAAATGCCCATACAATAACATGTTAAATGCCCACAAATAACAGATTGTACAAGAACTTAACTCAATGGAAACACAACCCATACATTAGCAGTATAACCCATTCTAATTCAAAAGTTGAAAGGGAGGGATTCAAATCGACAGAACAGCAGAGAGTAGCGTCCAAATCCTCACAAAATCGTAAACTTTGCAGCACTCCGAAGGGTAACACTCTTTACCACAATTTGATGGCAGAGAGTGTAAGCTCTCCACCACCCCTCCATCATGCATAAGCTCTCAGATCACAGCCTCCCAGTTCATCTAGAGAGTCTTTTCCTCTCTGTCTCTGCATTCTCTCGGCTCTTATCTCACTAGGAACATCGCACAACAACCAGAAGAGAATTCTCCCACATTTATCATTTCTGCCTCATACCTTTCTCTGTAAGAAAATGCCCAACACACTTCACTCTTCATCCTTTATAAAAAACAAACACCCGAGCCATACATCCACTTCCTCTGTCCATGCCTCCACTCTAAGATTCGTTCCTCCATATTCGGCAGTGGGAAAAAGTTGGAAAGAACGTGGGGAGTTGCTTGCAGACCACAGTTAAACCTGAACCAGGTCAAACCAGATTCGCTCGCATCTGTGTCAGAGCACCCATTGCAGCCCAACCCGATGCCCGACACAATTCTAGAAGTCATCGCCACGCCGTCGCCATTCCGTCCTTTCTAGCGCCTGACCATCAGAACACAAAGGAGAAGAAAACTTGTTCAGACATACCTCAAATTATCTCCAGAAACCACGCTCGAGGGAATTCCGATTCTGAGCCCTAGCTGCAACCCGCGCGCCGCAGCAGCTGAGACCCGCGCCTTTGCAGCTACGAGCCAGACATCGGACAGCTTTGCACCACCATGAGGAAGCCACCCCAAGCTTGCCCGTCTTCTCTGCGATCTCCTTCGCGTCGTCTATAACATCCCTCATTTTTAAAATGGGAAAAATTTAAAATTTTCTTTTCAGAGTAACTTACGCAGTGTTTATATGAAAACTCATAATTTCAAAACAGTCCTTTGTACATTTTTCAAAACATTCTAGTTATATAAGCAGTAACAAAAGTTCATCATTAGTTACCTTTAGCAAAATACCATTTCTTCTTACCCCTTAGTTCTAGTCATTTATTCATTCCATACATAAATACTAAAGTCTGTCTGAAAAAAAGACCACTATTTCTGACGTTAATAGACATAGTTCCACAAGACATTGGTGATGTAGCACAACCACCAGATCAAATGGGCTGATAATCCAAAACGTTGTCTGGTAGTATCTCCTCCACATGGTGATCGTCATCCAATACATTACCTACATCACGGGGGAAAACAATGAGCCTAATGCCCAGCAAGAATTTAGATGTATGCAATGAATGCGATGCATGAACATTCGATGTAATTTAGTCCAGAGTACATACATGACAAACACCGTGGGACATGAGGAAGACGTGGCCAAGAATTAACATATAACATATCATATGCTTCCTCATGCCGTATGTACTTTTTGTTCCGAGAACGTTTGGGATTTCTGAACGGGAGACAAGGAACACTCGACCCCATGTCTTTAACCTATTCTATATCTCATCATTTCATTTATGTTTTCGTTTCATTTCATTATAACTCATGGGGTGTCATTGCCATCCCGAACCCCCACACGCCCTTTACATAGATTAAACATGTCATACGAAATGAACAATTTCATAAATCCTTTCAATGATGCATGTATGACAAGGAAATAAAGAAAACAGAACAACTTATAATAAAGCACTACAAAATAACAAATAGGGCAATTACCATACATGTTTCTTTGTACTCATTATTATCACGAATCCTATGTTAAGAAGATAATAACATTACTTTTCATTTGGTTTTAGTATCACAATGAACACAACATCTTTCAATCATATCCT
>CM039480.1:8837848-8896270 GCA_022433065.1 Begonia loranthoides | reverse complement strand
ATTATAACATTACTTTTCGTTTGGTTTTAGTATCACAATGAACACAACATCTTTCAATCATATCCTTTTACAGTGAACAGAATATAAAGCAACGTACAGAATGTAAACCAGTGTCATGTTAGCCTATGTTTTTTGTTCCGAAATCCACAATTTATAAACTCTACTTCACAGCTAAATTTGCACAATTCATCATTTATAGGCAATCACTGTAACAATACTACTAACCCTCTATTGTTGTCCAGAATTACCCAAATTCACAAAGTCTAATTTACAACCTTGATTTCAAACTTCATAGTTCTTCCTTTGTAAATAACTAACTGTATCAAGATAATAGCAAACAACACACAACCCCGTGATGTAGGCCTCCTTTGGCCACACATCATCTAAATCCTTACCTCTAACCAATGTTCAGCTTAAGTTTGGCAATTTCTTTTCCAGCCGTTCACTGCCTCTCAATACAGACAAGAGAACAATAAAACCAAATGTAAGAAGACAACGAAATATATGTGAGAAAGAGCAAAAGCATACTCTTGCACTTACCTCTCACTTGTACTTTTCGTAGCTCCACTGTAACGTCGTGGTTTTACCCAGTATAACTCACCTGGAGCATTCTTCTTATAGAACGTCTTGAAACGGGGAGACGGATCGGTGGAGACAGAGCTACGTGTTCGTCCACCCACATCCAACTGATCACAATTTTTTTTTGCGCTGGCAACCATCCCGTAGCCTCTCCTCTGCCTCCATTCTTCGTGTCCTCAGTAGAAATTTCGAAGTAAATTTTTGTTTATTCAATGAAATGCCCTAATTATAAAAGGGTTTTACGACTTTGCGGACGCGGTTTGTCGTCCGCATCTATCGTCCGCAGCGTCCACATGGGTTTAACAGATTCAAATGGGACGCTGTCTTCTTGCGTCCGTCCCATCCGTTGCATCCAAAAATTCCCAGAATTTTGGGCAGAGTCACTGCGGACGACCCTGTTACCATCTGCCGCGTCCGCACCTGGACAATTCAGCGTCCGCACTTGACAGATCAGTGTTGAGGACGCCCATTTTTCATCCTATGCATCCTAAACCTTCCAACTTTGCGTTTTATTAAACGTTTTACGCAATATTCCATTAGCCATATAATATGAACAATATAGTACATTATCAAAAGCTATTACAAAGATATAAACGGACTTTACACGGTATTTTAAACTTTTGGGATATTACATCGTCGCTCTCTCTCTGGCGCTCTTCCCCCTTCCTCTCGCGTTCTCCTCCCAGAATGGCCTGTGGCCATTCCTGTTCTTCAGCCAACTAAATATACATGAACCGGTTCATGCCTTCCCTTCATCCAATTTAACCCCTAATTTAATCCCTCACTATAATCATTCACTTAATTCAATGAGTTTAATTAATCCCATAAACCTCATTTCCCTTTCATCATTCAACTAAAAACCGTGTACCTATAAATTACATCCGGGCCCAGCCGAGCCGAACCAAACTGATTCGATCCATTATTTTCCTTTAGCATTACGATTTCGGACGAAGGACGGCATCCACGCCTTCGTCTGCGTTCATCCGAATCTGTCATTTGGATGAAGGAAGGCGTTCGAGTACAATGTCTGCATTTGTTCAAAACTGTCCAGAAATTGGACAGATTCAAAACTGAATCGTCCACCATCGTCTGCATTTGTCTAGCATCGTCCAAAAACCAACACTATAACGACATAATTTTTTTTAAATTCTTTAAAATACGTGAAAATTTGAAACTTTTATAAAACCATTGAAATTGCTTTTTAAAAAAGATCAGATTGTGATGCTTAACCGGCCTGCTACTAATCTTTCATTAAACTCATATTGAAAATCCAATTAATAAATTGCAGAAGCTTTATAAAATCCTTTATTTAAACCATTGCGGAAGTGTAAATAATTTAATGAAAAACACTAAACAATTAATTACAATTACAACTGTGCTCTCTTTGACTCTCTTTAGCCTGACCAGCCACGAGTCTCACGCATGCAAATATTTCATCCCTACTTCATTATCTGTTTGTCGTTTTCGTATATAAGTACCTACACCTACACTACAAGCAAGCTGTAAGCCCAAAGGCTTAGTAAGGAAAAAGGATTGATGCAATGTGAGATGCCTCTCTTTAGTCCTTTTTGGAATGGGAGCCACCCAAACCAATCATTTCATTACATCATTCATTCGTTCTTTACTTTACTTTTGTTCATTCGTTTGGTACTCGTACATTGAGTGGGAGATTGGAAGACCTGTATGGAATGGTATAGTTGATCGGGCTAACCTCCTGGGTGCACACTAGGTCACGTTCCCATCAAGGTAGGGGTTGTGCCTAGCTGTCAGGCTAGACTCGACTACCCATCTACCCCCAACTCCCCATTTCCTTCATTTTCTTAACATTTTACCTCACTTAATGCATGTGTGAGTACCACCCTTGGCGGCACTCCCTATTGGTTTCTATTAACATGATGCATGACCATACATTCTCATCCTAACATGATGCATGATGCATGATGCATTATAACGTAACATAACAATAAAAGCAAGCTGTAATTGACAATTGCATTGAGATGAAAGTAAGCTGTAATTGAAAGTGCGCATAAAAATGAAAGCAACCAATAATTGAATAATGCAGTGAATGAAGATAAACAATAATTGAAGATAACAATAATTTGACTAGCATATTTGAGGGAAAGTAAACAATGATGTTGAACAAAGAAGCGTAACTGAACGAAAGTAATTAAGTGTGCAAGTATAGCAGTGAATGGAAACAATGAATATGAATAACTTGCTAAAGAGATTGCATGCTTTTAATATTAGAAT
Source organism: Begonia loranthoides (assembly GCA_022433065.1). Lineage (NCBI taxonomy): Eukaryota > Viridiplantae > Streptophyta > Magnoliopsida > Cucurbitales > Begoniaceae > Begonia > Begonia loranthoides. Next base: position 8,893,441 of record CM039480.1, on the reverse strand, counting down.
ATAAAACGACGTGCTTGTGATATCATGCTTTTAGCTCAACGAATTGAACAACTAAGGAAATGGTAAATATGCTTAAGGAAGTAATTATAACTTATTAAATTGGTTCACAAGCTTACCTAGTTAATTAGTTAAGCTACAGTAAATTGATTGGTTAAACATGCTCAAGGTTACAATTATTATTCTAGTAGAACCCTAATTAATTTACATGCTCAATTAAATAACATACCCAATTAAATAATAGCCATTAAACATGCTCAATGAAAGATTACGATTGTTATTAATTATTAGTCAATTTGCATGCTCAAGGAATAATTACAACTCGGATTACACATGCTTAATAAGATTATAATTGTGATTATAGTTAATTACTCTAGTTAATTAATGTGCTCAAGTCTAGATAATTACTCTATTTAATCAACATGCTAAATTACTATCTACAATTGTTATCCGGGTTAATTAACTTGCACCGATTAATTAGTTCATACTTAGATTAATTAGTTAATTAGCTAAACTACGATAAGTTGATTAATTAGTTAAACATGCTCATCCTAATTAATTAACATGCTCGATAGATAATTACAATCATTATTTTCCTAGAAGATTAAACATGCTTTTATTCTAGTTAATTAAACCTATGCAATGTGGTAATTACAATTAATAGTTTAATGGATTAAACATGCTTAGCTAGTTAATTAAACATACTAATCAACATGCTCAAGTTACTTAACATACTCAAGAAAGATGTCTAGCTAATTAATTATGCTCAACAAAAAGGAAGTAATTAAAAATCAGTTAACATAACTGGTTAATCTACACCGATTTGTTTGTTCACATACTTAGATTAACTAGTTAATTAGTTAAGCTACGGTAGATTGATTAATTGGTTAAACATGCTTAAGATTACGATTATTATTCTAATAAAATCCTAATTAATTAACAAGCTCAACTAATTAATCAAACATGCTTACTAACATATTCAGAATAACACAGAGAGATTTAACTAAAGAATAAAGAACAGAACAAACAGCAGAACAATATATGCATCGAATAATAGGAACGATAAGAACAATATATGCAGAGATATCTAAATAATAGACTACAGTAAACAATAACTCATTCATGCTTCAACTCATCATTCTTGCTCTCCAACATTCTTAACTCAATCATCCAAGCAGAAATCATTCACCAAGGAACTATCAAAGTAAAGCACGTATTGCATGAAAGAAAAGCAAACCGAATTAACAAAGAATATCAATCATAGAATGATAGCAGTTAAGGAATAATAGCAGTATATATCAACCGAGGAACTATCCACTAATAACAAGCATTACTATTATCAACTCTGCTAACTAGGAATCACAGGATAGAAATATGGAACTAACATGAAACTCACGCACACTACTTGTGGGTAGGGCCACCACTGGTCAAGACACACCCAAGTCCTTACCTCGAAGCATCAACGCGTTAGCACTTATTTGTTATTCTTCCTCATCTTTTGTACCTTCACAAATTGGTAACATTTATCATTAATAATTAGGACTTATACCTAACCCTAATTACATAGCAAATTCTAGGAATCCCTTAATACTTAAACGAAACATAACATCCAACATAGAACAAAATCCCAAACTATCGGCTGAGCACATATCCCCACAAATTAAACCCAACATATTCAAATTTAACCCAGCAACATTCCACATTTTAACAACCCATATCCAGTAACCAACATCAAAACCAATTCTAACATACCCACATTCAAGTGATAAAATTCTGGAAGCTTAACTAATTTGTAACAACAACCAATCCAAGTCACAAAATCTCATTATGATAACTCGCCAATCTTAACAATCCCATCCAACAGATTATATTGACAGGATTCACACTTAAAACCACATCAAAATAACGAAACCAAATCCAACAATGAAGAACATATTTAAAACTAAAGAGAAAGCCACAACCTGCTCCTACACCTGAAGCCAGAATAGAGCTCCCCCCTTCGGCCAACAACATCAATTCCAGCTCCTCCTTCCCCTGCTTCACAGTCCAAAACTTCTAGAGGATATTCTCCTCTCCAGTTCTCTGGAGCTTAGTACACCCGAGGTATTCTGCTCTTCTTTCCTCCTTCTTGTAGCTAAAATCTCCACCAAACAAACACTCTATCATTCTAGAAGGTAGTGTTGCACTCCGCATGCCCGACAATCCCTGCCTCCAACCTGTCCCCTTGTCTTCCATGCCAGCATATGGAGCCACCAATGTGTCGGCCAACCCTCAATTACAAGACAAGGGCCACCAAACCGGTTCGGACCGAATCGTAAGCTGAACCAACCACTACCCAGTGAACTGAAGCTAGAACCGTTGCCCCTTGCACCCGCTAACTTGAACACATCGGTGCAGCCCCCCTTGTCATCGCCGATTGTCATCGCTGAGCGTCACGCCGACTTTAGCCTCACCATCGCCGTCCTATCGTCCCTCGACTCGGCGCTTCACCAATTCAACCCGCAAAGCTTGACCCCCCATCGCCGACCTACGAGCAAAACCCGAGCCCTAGCCCGTGACGTCACCAGTCGCATGCCCACCGGAATAGACCCGAGCTACTGGCGAAGCCCAACCCCGAGCTCACCCCTCTCTCACCTCTCCGGATCTCTCCCTCATCGTCTCTCTTTCTCTCTCTGTTCTAGCGACCCTCACACACACACAGAATGGCTACAGGACATTCTATGTATTTACATGCTGGACCAGTTCAAAATGAATCGGTTCAGCTAATCCCCAAACTACTTCTTCTCCTTTTAATTTTCCTTCTCTATTATTTATCTCCAACCATTATAATTAAATTAACATTTATATTAATTACCTAAATCTCCATTTTATTTATTTTTAATTCTTTAAACTACAATTTTATGAATATGTCCTTGGTAATACCCCGATACTTATCCAATTAATCCAATATCCCCAATTACCTTCCAATTATTCTTATTAAATTTCAATATAAAAAGTCGAGGTATTACACACGCTATAGACGAATTAGGACGCGAAGCATCGTCCCCACTCGTCCCAAAACGTGGGGGACGACTAGAGAAACATTTCAGACACGACGCCAAGTTTGCGTGTCATCTGCGTGCGTTTGAAAACTCCAAAATATATTTTCCAATTTAATGCTAATAAATTTTTAGATTATAATCTACGAGTACGTCCTTGGTAATACCCTGATAATCATCCAATAAATCCAAATATCCCCAATTACTTTCCAATTATCCTTATTAAATTTTGATATAAAAAGTCAGGGTATTACATGCCTTCCTCCTTCCCCAAAATTTGCTCAATGTAAATGCTCTCCTTATCTCAATAATCAAATCACACTTATGTCCCAAAGAAACTTGCATAAATACCTATTGCATTATATTCTTAATGGTTCCAAACACCAACTCTTGATCCAACATTTGATATAATGACATAAGTTATAGTCACAAAGCAATACGACCTACACTCAAACGACCCCACAAACACACTTTTCAATTACATTCACAAGGAACAAAGTCACTTGCTACAACTTTTGTTGGTTTTCTTCCCAACATTGGATAGTTTTTGACCAAATGTCCAATCTTGCCACACATAAACACATAAAACATTGCATGATATTGACTTTTACACTCCCCAAAATTCTTTTTCCAATAATTAGCGCATGATCCAACATGAGGAACCTTAACCAAAGTAGTATTTAACTCGTTTCGCGCCTGTTTGTCCTTCACCTCCAGATCTTCATTGTCAACGTCCTCTTAATTTTACCAGATGTCCCCGCTACATTCTACTCATGTAGCTATAATCTCTCAATAGAACCATTCCATTTTGCGATTCGATCCATAATCAATCTTGTGTCCCTTTCCATATTTGTACCCATTTAGTTTCTGTTTTTGTATCCGTATCCATATCTGTATCTGTTTCTGTCTCTATATCTGTGTCCGTGTCCCTTTTTGTGTCCGTATCCGTATCTTTTTTTGTATCAGTATCCATTTTCGTATCTGTTTCTGTTTCTGTTTCTGTACCTGTTCCTTTTTTCGTATCCGTTCCCGTTTCACTTTTCGTTTCCGTATCTATTCCCATATCCATGTCTAGTTTCTATTTCTATTTTCTATCTGTATCTGTATCTGTATCCATTTGCAGAAATTTGTTTTTAGAAATTCATTTCCATTTTTGTTTCCATTTTCGTATTTGTATCTGTATCCGTATCTGTTTTTGTTTCAATTTCTGTAGCCGTATCTGTATCCGTATCTGTCTCTGTTTCCATTTTTATATACATCTCTGTCTCTGTTTCTGTATCCGTCACTGTATCAGTTTTCGTTTCTGTTTCTATCTCTGTTTTGGTATCCGTTTCTGTCTCCGTATCCGTTGCTGTATCTGTGTCTGTATCTATGTCTGTATCAGTTTCTGTTCCCGTATCTGTATCTGAGTAAGTCACGTCTTGAATTCCCAACACTACTACTCCTTCGAGAATTTCTGCCCAAGTCATTATAGCCACATCCTTGGCTGTCCCGATGGGAACCTGCCAAGATGTCATGTTCTTAATCAACATAGGCATGGTACATGCTAACCTCCTCTACTTCTCCTATATTAACACCTCTTGTCTTAGCATGTGCAACCATGTCTTCTACCGTCCTAATTTATTTCTTGACACCGTCTAGATCCACATTAAAATACGTACGTAGTTTCTCTCTTTGTTTTTCTTTTATCTTTTATCTTCTACATTTTGGTTCTTATCCTTCTTTTATGCTTTCCTCCTTATAAACCTCACCATGTTCCCAGACTATAGTTCCAATTATTAAGATTAGCATCCTTTTAATTCTGGTTAGTCCTTAATCCTTAATGTTCTTCTTCCTCATAACGATTCTATTCTCTATCTAGTTCTTTGTAACTTAGGCGGTCTCGTGTCATTATTTACTTACTCTAGTTTATACAAGATTTTCCTTTTTACTTATCTTCTTTTTCCAATTTATAAAAATTTTGGCAATATCCCTGTTTCTATATTCCCTCAAAGGTATATTTTATACATCCTGCATAAAATCCCAAGCAGTTCCAGTATTCTCTATCCTCTATTACATACATCAATACAATACAACATAAAATAGAACGTTGTCTATTACTCATTCCCTGACTATGATATCCTTTCAGTTACAATTCTATTAACATAGTTACAGTTGATGGAGTATTTCCAAGTTGAAGCTTATGCTAGTAGGCAGTATGCAGAATCGTTTTTAAAACACAATTGCTCTTATACCAACTGTAACGACCCGATTTTTATTTACTTTTTAAAAATACGTTAAATTTATAACTTTTATAAAATAACTAAAATCTTTAGTAAAACCTCTTCAAATTAAATCAGAGTTCTTTTCTAAAAAGTCGGACCGTTAAAAACTCTTTCCTTATACTCGTTATGAAAATCGTTCTAAATAGTGGAAAACCATAGTTATAAAATCTTTTCTCAAAACATAGCGGAAGCGTAGGAAATTCATTTAAGAAATACTAAACAAATAATTACATGTAAATTACAAATTACTTTTCTCTTTTATTTTCCTTCACCTAGCCAGCCACAAGCCCCGGTCGTCCAAATCCTTCATCAACTGCTCATTGATTTATTCATTTTTTTTCTCGTGTGCATATATATGTACCTACACCATTGGCATTTGTGAGCTTGAGGCCCAGTAAGAAATAAGCTATGAGGTATGGTGTATGCCTCTATTTAGTTCATTTAGAGTGGATTCACCCCAAACCAATCTTTTCATTACATTTCATTCTTTTATTCGTTCATTCATAACTCGTACGTCGAACGAGAGATTAGGGGAACCCTGTGGAGGGGGAGTTGCCTATCGGATACTAACCAACTATGGTAGCTGGTCCCGTTCCCGACTAGGGAAGGAGACCTATCCAGTCTACCTTATTAGATCCGCACTACCCATCCGTCCCCTAACTCCCGATTTTCTTTTCTTTTCTTTCATACTTTTCATTCATTCTTTTCCACACGTAATGCATATGAGTACCAACCCCAAAGGTGTCACTTCCTACTTGTTTCTATTATCATGATGCATGTTGATACAATATAATATAACGAAATGTAAACAGTGCATATAAATGAATAACAGTAATTAAACGAATAAAAAGAGCAATTATAGCAACGAATTGAAATAACGAATATAAATATTATGTTTGATAGTGTAGAAGAAACAATAACATGCTTTGCAGTTCAAAGGGATTACAATGTAGACATGCTTGGCAATTTAAGAAAAGTGATAAGAACACAAACATGCTTGACAGTTTAAACAAAACAATAATCATATGCTAATATCCTAAACATGCTCAGAATTAAACTAATAACGTGTGATTAGCATAGGCATGATAATTAAAGCAACATAGTAGAAATGTTACTAACCATTAAAAGAAAGACACTGCTAATGGTATAGCGCCTCCACTGGCCAACGACTCTACTCAATTTCTTACCTTGATTCTTTATTGTGTGTTAGCACTTAATTGTTATCTTTTTTCACTTTTCGATACCTTCACAATTAAAATATTTACCATTAATGATTATGACCTATAACTTGAATAATAATTCTAAGAACTTCTTTAACATCTATACGAAACTATCGCATTAACAATCCTAACATGCCTATCACACGCCAATAATCCAAGATTTTATTCCTTAATCATACAGCAAGGTTAATCTATTTTGTGCTAAGATCAACGTGTTTAACATTGCTTACTGTCAACAATTTATCCAACAGTAGCAGGGTTAAGTCCAATGTTTCATGCTTCACATAGGCTAATAAAGACAGTGACTATAATCAAATGATTGGTCTATGATATTCATTACAAGGAGTTTATCAAATCTCATTTCAACAACAGTCGAATCTTTGTAACGACCCAGATTTTTGTCACTCTTTGAAAATGCTTTAAAATTTGAAAAACGTGTCAAAGTACGCCTAATCCGGACTGCTACTAACCGTTTGTTAAATTCATTATAAAAATTGTTTATTTAATAAAACGAGGAAGCGTTGAAAACAAATAGTTATTTAAAATGTTGCGAAAATAAACATTTGCGGAAGCATAAATAATTTAAAGGAACAAACTAAACACTTAATTGCAATTTAGGAAAAGCGTAATTTAAATAAATCACAACCCAATTATCTTTACTTCTCGTAGCTTGGCCAACCATAAGCTTGCTTGTGCAAATCCCTCATCGACTGCTTCTTCATTGATTGAGGATTCCACGCGTCATGTACCTATATCGCAAGTAAGACGTGAGCCTAAAGGCCCAGTAAGAAAATGAGTTTATGCATATGAAGTGCCGCTCTTTAATTCTTTGGAATGGGTTTGCCCCAAACCAATCCTTTAATTACGTATATTAGGAATAGTTACGTATTTTAGGAATAGCTCGTATATGGAGCGTGGAGTTTGGGGCATCCTACAATTTTTAATTAATTACGTTAATTAGTCTTGTGACCCCGATGAGGGAATGGTAAATTCTTTTCCTCACTCAAGACGTATGATCACCCCGTGGTGATGTTCCTAATTGTTTCTAGCGATATGAGACTATCCTAAAAGCACGTATAAGGAACTATCCTAACAGCACATTCAAGGAGTTAACCGAAACCATAACAAATGTAAGAGTGCACAACAATAATTAAATCAAAACAATACGACATACTTGAGAGGTTAATAACCTAATTTATTACATGCTTATATTAATCAACTTGTTTTCATGCTTAGCTGATTAACATGCTAAGGATTCCAGTCTATTTAACATACTTGAATTAACGTACTTGAAAACTAACAGTCAATTAACATATTAAAACATGCATCGAGACAAGATCCTATAAATTAAACATGCTAGATCCTTTTAATTAATTAATCCACTTAATTTCTAATCCATTTTAACTAAATCCTTTACTAATTAAATTTAATTTATTAAATTTAATCCAATCTATTAATTAACTTTAAAATACCCCTCAATTGATTTAATTTAGCAAATTAAATCCAATTTATTCTTTAATGTAAAACTATTAAATTAATCTCAAGCATTATAATTTAAATTCATTAAATTAATATTTATTTTAATTACATAAATTCCCATAATTTAAATCTAACGAATATGTCCTGTAATATCCCGATGATTAAAATTATCGAGGTGTTATAATCTTAGTCCAACAACAGAGTAGTTCATACACAATTTCTATCAATCATCCAACAATTTGATGCATCGGTTTATCATTCTCTATGTCCAATAGTATGCTTCAGATTAACAGTTGATAGAGCATATCAAAACAAACCATAACAATTTTTGCATAACACAACAACTGGCAGGTTAGACTTCATCTAAATAGAAATGCCTAGCCCATAATGTTCTTTCACGGGAACAATCCCAAGGTCCAAACCATCAACAGATAACATGTTAAATGCCAACATATAAGAGATTGCAAAAGAACTTAACTCAACGGAAACACAACCCATACATTAGCCGTATAACCCATTCTAGTTCATAAGTTGAAAGGGAGAGATTCAAATTGACAGAACAGCTGAGAGCAACATCCAAATTCTCACAAAATCCTCAACTTTGTAGCACTCTGAAGGGGAACACTCTCTGCCATAATTTGATGGCAGAGAGTGTAAGCTCTCCACCACCCCTCCATCACGCAGAAGCTCTCAGATCATAGCCTCCCAGTTCATCCAGAGAGTCTCTTCCTCTCTATCTCTGCATTCTCTCGGCTCTCATCTTACAAGGAACATCAAACGGAAACTAGAAGAGAATTCTCCCACACTTATCATTTCTGCCTCATACCTTTTTCTGCAAGAAAATCCCCAACAAACTTCACTCTTCATCCTCTATAAAAAACAAACACCAGAGCCATACCTCCACTTCCTCTTGCCTCCACCCTTAGATTCATTCCTCTATATTCGGTAGTGGGAACAAGCTGGAAAGAACATGGGGGTTGCCTGCAGACCACGGTTCAACCCAAACCAGGTCAAACCGGATTCGCTCGTACCTGGGTCAGAGCACCCATTGCAGCTCGACCCGATAGCCGACCTGACGCCAGAAGTAACCTCCACGCTGTTGCCATTCCGTCCTTGCTAGTGCCCAACAATCAAAACACAAAAGAGAAGAAAACCCAGTCAGACATACCTCAAATCGTCATTGGAAACTACACCCATGGGAGTTCCAATTCCGAACCCTAGCCACGACTTGCGCCGCAGCTACTGCTCGCCAGACGTCGGATAGCTTCGCACCACTGTGAGGAAGCCATCCCAAGCTTGCCCGTCTTCTTTGTGATCTCCTTCGCGTCATCGATCTCTCTCTGGCGCTCTCCCCCCTTCCTCTAGGGGTTCTTCTCCCAGAATGGCCTGTGGCCATTCTTGTTCTTCAGCCAAGAAAATATGTGTTAACCAGTTCAGCTGACCGGTTCATGCCTTCCCTTAATCCAATTTAACCCCTTAATTTAATCCCTCACTATAATCATTCACTTAATTCAATGAGTCTAATCAATCCCATAAATCTCATTTCCCTTTCATCATTCAACTAAAAACCATGTACCTATACATTATGGGCCGAGCCAAGCCAAACCGATTCTATCCATTATTTTCCTTCAGCATTGCAATTTTGGACGAAGGATGGCGTTCGCACCTTCATCCAAATTCGTCCGAATCTATCATTCGGATGAAGGAAGGCGTCCGAGTACAGCGTCCGCATTCGTCCAAAACTGTCTAGAAATTGAATAGATTCAAAACTGAACCATCTGCCATCGTTCGTATTTGTCCAGTATAGTCCGAAAACCCATGCTACAGATGAATTAGGATGCATAGCGTCGTCCCCACTTGTTCAAAATGCGAGGGATGACTGGAGATACATTTCAAATGCGACGCCAAGTCCGCATGTCGTACGCGTGCGTCTGAAAACTCCAAAATACATTTTTCCATTTAATCCTAATAAATTCCTTAGATTATAATCTACGAGTACGTCCTTGTTAATACCCATATAATCATCTAATAAATCCTAACACCCCGAATTACTTTCCAATTATCTTTATTAAATTTTGATATAAAAAGTTGGAGTATTAGAACTATGGACCATGACGATGAACACGTGACATCATGGTAAACCGCATTGGTAAGCTTCATCGTGATGATGAACGCGTGCCATCACGATGAACTTTTACCTTTTTTGTTAGCCATTCGGGAATGAGTAGGTGACCTTTAGCCTGACTCAAACCCCTTTCATTTTCTTTACCTATTTCTTTTTACTCTTATCTTTCTCATAATAACTATTTCTCTTTCACTTTCAATGGTAAAATGGATATTCCTACAACCCAAATGATGGTCATTCGCTTTGGGTGATCAACCTTCCATGAATCCCATACACTTAGTATGTGTGAGCATCCATTAAACCATCTCTAAAACCATGCATGTAAAACCAACTTTCGTATCATTTTGAAAACCATGATGCGTGATGTTCGTGAATGCATACAATACTATCTCATCCATATAGTCCTCAAAACATGCTTAGTGTAACGCCCCAATTATACAAATCAATTTTCTTTCTTTCAAAATTCATGATAAATTAAAATTTTTCTTTTAAACTTTTCCAAATAAATTGTTAAGTTGAGTAATTGAGTGGAATAAAAAAATCATAATTTTAAACAATTAAAAATATCGTCCGTTTTATACAAATCATTTATTTCATAAAATCGTAATTTGAATAACTGATGTTTCTTGAGCCATAACTCCTCAGATCTTCTTCAGTTGATAACCCAAGGTTTCACCTGGCAATGCATCTTCCTTCATTAATATTTACCTGCATCACAGGTAATACAATGAGCCTAGGCTCAGCAAGAAATAGAATGTATGCATATGCTATGAAATGCTTATGTAGTCGTTATTAGAGAAGAACCTATCTCCTCTTCAAGCTATTTAGTTTCACTTAACAGTCCAGATGTATGAGATCTCATCAATTTAGAAAAGTGGGATCCATTATACCGTCTTGTGGCTTAACCATCACTTCGGCATGGAGATTCATCCATTAAAGGCGTCACCACCAATCTCATACATCTATAAATATGTTATGCATATGTCAGTAGTTTCATAAGCCCTATCATGATACATGTACAGTTCATAACAATACAATGGAATTAACAGCATTACAAAAGTCCATAAATGAAATTAAAGCAGTTTATATATTTTTAGTCATTTTCACATTCACGCATTATCTTTGTTATTTCGTGCATTAATTACAACAATAATCTCCATAATTATGTTAACATTATTTTAACGATAATTCTCATAATATTTCCAATCATATTTTTAACATTTGTTTTATCGTTAGTTTATAAGAATAATTCCAACAATTTTCAACATTTATTTAAAGTAAGTGGAAACACAAAATCCCGCGATGTAGGGCCTCTACTGGCCACCATATCCTATTTCTTACCTTTTGTAGAAAGTTCCTATTGTAGAATTTTCCAACCATAACTTCTCCCGATTCCTGAGTAACTCCTCCTCCACACTTTCACCATCAGATGTTCGACACTCGACAACATTGCGGAATGTTCACAGGATACCTTGGAGATTCAAACGGTAGTAGGAATTTGATCCGTTATCTATGGAGAGATAAGAACCGACCTATCAAAGAGAGGAGCTTGGCCCAAACCAAACATCCTGGTTGAACCAAGGCTATCAAGTTTGATCTCTTCAAGCAAAAAATTGAAGAAGATCAAGTCCTCAAAGAGAACTCAAGAAGAAAATCACTCTTTAAGCAAAAATACTCTCAAATTTCAAGTTGGAAGTTATAATTTACATTGAAGGCTTGCCCATCTATTTATAGGCAACCCAAGGGGACATGAAGACATTGAAATATACAAAAGAATGAAAAAATTCCATGTTAGGTGAAGAATTGCCGCGGGTGGCACGTTGAAGGTGCATTGGACGCTGCAATCAGCAAGCGGGCGGCGCTGTTGGGTGGCGAATGCGCTAGGTCAACCCGTGGGCTATTTTGGTAATCTTCCATTTAGCCCTTTTTTCTTCAATCTAATCCTACCTTTGGCCTCCGTTAGATCCTCCATAATCCCTAACACCATCATGGCCCTTGACTTTCCATTTAATGGGTCTTTAATTTGGACTTCATAGATGAAACATGTATACTTTTGTCCATTGGTCTTTTGTAATCTATTAATTGGGTATTATATCCTGATAATATTCTGGGATATTAATCCTCCCTCCTTGTATAAAATTCATCCTTGAAATTTGCTAATAAAATAATTCAGGGTACTTAGCTTCCATATCCGCCTTTTTCTCCCATGTGGCTTCTTCAATTGAACGATTACGCCATAATACTTTAACTAACGGAATCCGCTTATATCTAGGCTCTTTTACTCTCTCATCCAAAATTTGCACAGGTCTGTCTTCATAACTCAAGTTCTTTTGGATTTCCACATTGTTAGGAGGTAATATTAGAGTTAGGTTCCCCAGACATTTCTTCAACATTGATACATGGAATACATTATGCATGCCGTCCATAGAGGCTAGTAATTGAAGTGGATAAGCTGCATTTCCCATTCTTTTTGTGATTATAAACGGACCAATATATCTAGGATTCAACTTTCTTCTCTTTCCGAAATGAATAATCCCCTTGAAATGTGATACTTTTAGATAAACCAAACCTCCTTCATTAAATTCTAAATCTCTTCGACGATGATCTGCATAACTCTTCTGACAAATTTGAGCTGACAACATATGTTGACGGATTAAAGCCACAGATTCGGAAGTTTGTTGAACAATATCATGGCCGAAATATTTAACTTCTCCTTCTTTACCCCAATATAACGGAGATCTGCATTTTCTACCATATAGTGCTTCGTAAGATGCCATTCCAATTATGGCATGAAAATAGTTGTTATAAGCAAACTCCACTAACGGCAATATCTGTTCCCATCCAATCTGGAAATCAAGTACATAGCCTTGCAACATATCTTCCAGTGTCTGAATTGTCCTCTCACTTGCCCATCAGTTTGAGCATGAAAAGCAGTGATAAACTTCAATTCTGTGCCCATGGCCTTATTTAAACTCTTCCAAAATGCTGAAGTGAAACATGAATTTCGATCAGAAACAAGGGAAACTGGTACACCATGTAGTCGGATGATCTCTTTGATATAAAAAGTAGCAAATTGATTCATTTTGTACGTCATCTGTACAAGTAAGAAATTGGCGACTTTGGTCAATCTATCCACAACTACCCAAATCGCATCATGTTCTTTGGCAGTCTAGGTAATCCAATAACAAAGTTCATTGTGACATGCTCCCACTTCCATTTAGGTATCGGCAAAGGCTGAAGCATTCCACCAGGTCTCTGGTGTTTTGCTTTCACTTGCTAACAAATCTGACATAGTCCAACATATTTTGCAATATCATACTTCATTGCTAGCCAAAAGTAATGAGTCTTGAGATCCTTATACATCTTATTGCATTCGAGATGAATAGAGAAATTTGAAGAGTGAGCCTCTTGTAAGATTGATGTCCTAAATGTGGATCGCTGGGCACAAACCATCTTCCTTTAAACCTTACCATTCCATCGGCAGACAGAGAATAATCCTTATACTGTGCTTGCGTCGGGTTTAGCTTAACATCCTTGCATAACATGTCCTTTGTTGGGCCTGTTTGATTTATTCCAAAATGGAAGGTGTCAATGTTAATGCTAACAAAATGATATCTAACTGAGTAGGCACCAAATTTACATCCAATTCATGAACATCTTTCTGAAGTCCTTCAGGCATTTCTTTACATAGAATACAAGTGAGCTTTCGACTTAAGGCATCAACACAACATTAGCTTTACCAGGATGGTATTTTATCTCACAGTCATAATCTTTGACGAATTCCAACCAGCGCCGTTGCCTCATATTTGACTCCTTTTGTGTGAAAATGTATTTTAAGCTCTTATGGTCAATGTAAATCTTGAACTGTTGCCCATATAAATAGTGCCTCCAGATCTTGAGAGTGAAAACAACTACAGCGAGTTCTAGATCATGAGTTGGGTAATTCACTTCATGCTGCTTCAGTTGTTGATGTGATCCAGGGTCCAATGACTCGTGCCCGAGCCAAGAGACTTATTTCCTCTTTAACTCATTCTTATTTTGCAGGAATGACTAAATTATGGGATTCATTGGAAGAGACAACTCATGAGGACAAAGGAAGACCATTTCATGTTATCACTTGGATCGGCTCACCACCAACGGACTAGCCTATTTCTCTCCAACTTTGAGTTACCTCGAGGTTGCGATTAGTCTACATATTAGTTCTTTATTTGCTTGCAATTTTCATGTTCAAAAATACTTATTAGGCTGAGCCTTGATGTGTTGATTTTTATTTGGTTGGATTTTGTGTTTAGTGAGAGGTGCGCAGTTTGCATGTAAATCGCGCCCTCATGCCCTAATTTTGGCACGTTAAGGGCATTTTAGTCTTTTGTCTTGTTTGTAAAACTTTAGGGTTTAAAGCCCCTTGGATGGAAGGAAACATGACTTTGGAAAATTTATCGAGAAAAACCCTTGTTTAAAAGAGAGCACCCGCACGGATTCCCTCCCTCGGCCATCCTCCATTTTTGCTCGAACTTGCAGCTCTTGGAATGCTTCTTGAGCAGGTTGGAAGGGCTTCTATTTCTTCCAAAGCTTCATCTAAGTGTAGTATTTGTGGCATGGAAATAGGAGAAGCATTGGACCCCATGGAGAGTGCTTAATCTTTGGTTGAGCCGCACAATTCCGTCCCTCTCACGGTAGGAGGTCAAAACGGACTCCATGTTTTTCTATTTGATTTTCTGAAGATTTGTGCAAGTAGTTTCTGGTATTTATGTTCTATCCTTCATATAACAGGTTGCTAAGTTCATATTTGATGGTTATTGTTGAGAAATTTAGATCAAGACTGATTCTTGATTGATTGCTTGATTATCGCTAATCTGCCCTGGATTTATGGCCGCTGGAACTTTGGTTTGTGAGTGTAATTCAAAGACCTTACGGTGGAGTGAGGTTTTTGAATTACAGTCGCTACAAGAAGTTACGTCACTACCCTCAAAATTTGGTATTTATTGGATTTATACAGAGTGAGATCTCTCCGATTGAAATCTGGTCGCCAAATTTGCTCGATATTTGGAGATATTTGTTTTGATTATAACTAGAGATCTAGAATGGTTTTTGCACTGCGATTTTGATACAATTTACCTGATTGTGTTATTTTAGTGTCCTCCAAAAATCATCCAAAGTTCACGTACTTATTTGGAGGATTATTCTGTTTATCGTTGCTAGTTCAGATTATTTACAGCTTGGTGACCGATTTTCTAATTAGCGCACTTATTGATCCTTAGAGCGTATCAGTTGTCTTCAAACGTATGCAATTACTTTTCCATTCTGCATGAGTACCCCACCAAGTCCATGCTTAGATGCATCACAATATATACAAAACTTTCCTTCTTCAACAAGTAATGCCAGAACAGGAGCAGTAGTTAATAGACGTTTTAATTCTTGAATTCTTTCCTCGCATGCATTTGTCCATAAAAATCGTGCCTTCTTCTTTGTTAAACTCGTTAAAGGTAGGGCAATCTTTGAAAATCTATTGATAAAACATCGACAATAACCAGCCAAACCGAGGAAGCTCCACACGTTGCTTGCATTCTTTGGCTGTGACCAATCGATGACTGCTTGGATCTTTGCTGGGTCAACCTTGATGCCTTCGTTTAAGACCACGTGGCCAAGAAAACTTACTTTGTTCAGCCAGAATTTTCATTTGGAGAATTTTACGTACAGGCTATGTTTGGCCAAAATAGAAAGAACAATCCGCAAATGTTCTCGATGTTCCTCCTCCGAGTGTGAATACATTAGAATGTCATCAATAAATCCATATATTCTTTGAAGATGCGATTCATTAAGTCTATGAAAGCTGCTAGAGCATTGGTTAGTCCAAAAGATATCACAAGAAATTCATAATGCCCGTATCTCGTTCGGAGAGCTATTTTCGGAATATCCTCTGGTTTAACTTTTAGCTGATAATATCCCGAACGAAGATCAATCTTGAAAATACAGTTGCTCCTTGCAATTGATCAAATAAATCATCAATTCTTGGTAAAGGATATTTATTCTTAATCATCACATTGTTGAGTTCTCGATAGTCAATACACAAACATAAAGATCCATCCTTCTTCTTGACAAATAAAACTGGAGATCCCCAAGGAGAAAAGCTTGGTCGAATAAAACCTTTGTTGACCAAATCTTTCAATTGTATCTTTAACTCTTGCAATTCAGCTAGTGCCATTCTATACGGATTCTTAGCAATGGGTTTCGTACTGGGGTGCAGGTCGATTACGAACTCGATCTCTCAATCAGGTGGTAGTCTGGAAGATCGTCTAGAAAGACACCAGGAAATTCTCGGACTGCAGCTACATCTTCTACTTTGATTTTTGAGCTTGTCGTAGAATTCAATACATTAATAAGAAATCTTTTGCAACCGTCTTTCAATAATCGAATGGCTTTGATTGCGGATATCATGGCAAACTTCCTCTTGTCTTTAGTTCCTCGGAAAGTATGGGAATTACTGTCAGGAGAGTAGAAATTTACTTCTTTCTTTTTGCAATCGATATTAACTTGATGTTGAGATAGTCAATCCATACCTAGGATGATGTCATAACCTTTAAGATCCATGATAATTAAATTGACATGAAATAAGTGGCCACAAATCTAAACTTCTTGAGTGTTTCAAATACCACAAGCTGTTAAATAGTCACTAGACGGTATTTGGACTTTATGTGCACAACTTGCAAGGTTTGCAAGACAACTTATTTTGGTGCTAAATTCGCTTGTAATGAATGAGTGCGTAGCACCAGAATCGAATAAAGTATAAGCGTTAATACCATTAATTGAGATAGTACCTTACATGATAACCAGAACAAAAGTTTTTATTTATGGAATTAGTATAACAAAGAAGGTACAGACTTATAAAAAGTCATGAGTACTTGACACAACAACTGGTATTTCATCATCTATCATTTCTTCAATTGCCTCCTCTTCTTCTCCATATAATGAGAAAACTCTTGGAGCTACTCCCTCCGGCTTTCTATCCAAAGTTGGGCAATATTGTGAAATATGTCACGGTTTTCCACATTTGTAACAAAGGCCAGAACCAACTTTGCATCAGCTCCTTGAAGGTTTTCCAATTGAGGACATGAACATCTTGTGCTGCTTTTATCGAGTCCCACTAGAAATGGGTGTCCAAGACCAACAAATATGCAGCACATTTAACCTTTTCAGTTTCCTCCACACTAGCATACTCGAACATATCTTTAATAGATCAGATCTATTCTTCTGCTTTTGCTACGTCAGATACGTCCTGTCAAAATTTGGAGGTTTGAGCTTGAGGAACCTTTCCAAACCAGCTTTATCATGAATTACCATTGCTTGCGGGTTGCCATTTCCAGGTTCATTTCCACTTCCACTTCCATGGCCATTTTCATTACCATTTCCCACGAGTCATGTCATAATCTGGAGCTGTAGTTCCATAAACTGATATTTTCTTTCCACTACTATAGCGATGCGATTAAGCACATCATTCCATCCATCCTCGTTAGCAGTGTCCATATATCCAACATTCTCTTGTTCCATGCAGGGGATTTGTTTGTAGGTTCGTTCCTTTTTGCTCTTCTTGCCATTTCTATAGTCCTACATATTGTATTGGAGTATTGTTAATCTCGTTTTGTACTGATTAGGAAAATCCCAGGAAAGGCTAGTGGGTCTTGACAGATCACTTAATACCAGTCTCTTTAGATAGAATATCCTTTCCAAATAAGTTCCCAGGAAAGGCTGGTGGGTCACGACGGTCCACTTAAATACCAGTCTCCTTAGACCGAACTTATTTGCACAGTATAATTGTTAATATTAAAAAGTTTAATGTATAGTATAAGAATTTTCCTTACAATTGGAGAATTATTCCATGATGAGTCTTACATTATCAACAGTCAGTAGAATCGAGTTATGCTCTATTTGCAACACCCCAATTATACAAATTAATTTTCTTTCTTTCAAAATTCATGATAAATTAAAAATTTTCTTTTAAAATTTTCCAAAGAAATTGTTAAGTTGAAAATCAGAATAATTGAGCGAAATAAAACATAATTTTAAACAATAAAAAATACAGTCCGTTTTATATAAATCATTTATTTCATAAAATCGTAATTTAAATAACCGATGTTTCTTGAGCCATAACTCATAAGATCTTCTTCAATTGATAACCCAAGATTTCACCTGGCAATGCATCTTCCTTCATTAATATTTACCTGCATCATGGGTAATACAATGAACTGAGGCTCAACAAGAAATAGAATGTATGCATATGCTATGAAATGCTTATGCAGTCATTATTAGAGAAGAGCCTATCTCCTCTTCAAGCTATTTAGTTTCACATAATAGTCCAGATGTATGAGATATTTGGCTTAGATCAAATATTTGGCTTGCCCATCTATTTATAGGATACCCAAAGGGACATGGAGACATTAAAATATACAAAAGAATGCAAAAATTCGATGTTAGGTGAAGAATTGCCATGGTTGGCACGTGGGAGGCACGCTGGGCATGGAAGTCAGCCGAGCAGCGCTTGCGAGTGCGTGGTCAAGGCAGGCGGGCACGCGGTCAAGATAGGAGGGCTGCGTTGTCAGGCAGCGTGCCTGCTGGGCTGTTTTGGCCATCTTCCATCTTAGCCCTTTTTTCTTCAATCGAATCCTACCTTTGGCCTCCATTGGATCCTCCATAATCCCTAACACCATCATGGCCCTTGACTTGCCATTTAATGGGTCTTTAATTTTGTAATAGCCCGATCCTAATTTTTCTCGGGTACGCTATGTATTAAACTTTTGGTAATAATATACATTACGTGGCGTACTATTATGTGTTAAATTATGACGTATATTCATGGGGGAAAATATGATGAGATAAAATTCTAGTTGAAAATGTGAAGAAAAGGGGGTTTTTGGTTTGTTCGGACGCCTGTGGACGACACTGCGGACATGAAGTGCCGTCCGCAACACACATGGAACGTCGCACCAACTTGGGATGACTTTTGGGACGAGATGACGCATCCAAATTTCCACATAATGTGCACTTTCGGACGACCTTCCGGACAATGCGCATGAGGATGACGGCGTTCGCATCAAATTTGTCCTAGTCTGGACACTTTCGGACAACCTTGCGGATGATGCGAATGAGGATGACGGCGTCTGCATTGAATCTGTCCAAGTCTGGACACTTTCGGACAACTATGCGTCGAGGCAGATGTAGGAAATGTCGTCCGATTTGAATCTATCCAATTTATGGATAGATTCGGACGACACATGCGGATGCCAAATGGCGTCCGAAAGTCGATTTCGGACGGTATGAACCAGCAGGGCAGACATTTCTCGTCCAAAGCCAGAATCTGGCCTATGAGATTTAGCTTTGCGGACGAGGCCATGCATCCACACTCGTTCGAAAGATTGCAGGATAGCAAAATTTTAGGGATTTAAAATCAACAACTTGTCATGTAGTCCATTAAGACTTGATCTCCAGCAAAGAAAAACACCCCAGATAGCGAGATTGCCTCTTCCAGCTACGGGTAGTCCAGCCATCATTTTTCCTCTCCTCTCCTAGGTGATGATTGCCTAGTAAGAGTCTGATGTGCTCCAAAAATCACAAGGAACACTTGATAGAAATCAGCTACAATAATCTGTAATATTCTGACCAGAAAACTTCAAACAGAAATAACTCCCAATCCAGACGTGAACTATAGCTGCATTTTGGAGGATATCACAACAACAAGCTCATAATGAACATATCAAAATTCCAGCTCAAGCACCATTCGGAAACTCAAGATATAACAGAAACAAGGGTTTGGACACATTAGATTCGGCGACCAAAATAGAAAGAGCTAGTAACCAATATGCATACGGCCAATCAACGCCAATTTTGGTGGACAATATCTTGACTAATAGTAGAATAAATCAGCCAAAAATAGGATCAATAGAACGCGCACATTGGTTACAAAATAAAGTCACAATCGCAATAATCCAACAGCAATAATTTAAGGACAGATTTAGCACCCAAAAATCAAAAGAAGGGAACTCCACTTGCATACATCCTAATAACGTTAAACTTGGAGGATTCTAGCTCAACAATATAAATAATAGCTCTGTCAAAAATCAGTTCAAAAAGACATAAAAAGTCGCTCTTATACGTTTCCAATCTGAAGATCCAAACAGAAAATTATCCAGAACAGTTTATCGGCCAACAATAAATCTTCAACCAAAAGAACCTAAACACGTACCATTCAATAAAATTACCATTCGAAAACAGGGGGCTTTGAATAGATGAATAATAAGCAGTAAAGATCAAGAATCCCTTGATGGAGCAACTCAAAATAACAAGAAACAACCAAGGAGTCCGCAAATCCTCCTAAAGTGAGAGGGGCGACTATCAAAGGCTTAACCGGTTAGGGAAGCTCTCTCCATGGGTTTGAAAACTTCTTCTATCACCACACCAAAATCAACACCGGGAAGGAGAAGAATTGGAGATGATAGAAACCCTTCCAACTCGGCCAAGAAGCTTTTAAGAACGCCGATTTCACGCTATGGATGAATTGGCGATGGAGGGTGGGG
Organism: Begonia loranthoides; assembly: GCA_022433065.1. Lineage (NCBI taxonomy): Eukaryota > Viridiplantae > Streptophyta > Magnoliopsida > Cucurbitales > Begoniaceae > Begonia > Begonia loranthoides. The sequence goes on along the minus strand of CM039480.1, from coordinate 8,872,753 downwards.
GGGGGGGGGGGGTGCCGCGGTTTTCTCCTCTAAGGAAACACTAGTTTTTTTTTTTATTTCCACAAAAGTCCCTTCTGCCTTCCACAAAGAGGGCTTTAAACCCTAAGTGTCTTACAACAAATGCCAAAGACTAAAATAACCCTGACTTAAGAAATTAGACATGACTAACACAAGATCAATAATCTCGTGTGGGATTTTGGACTCTGTAAAAGAGACATATGACATAGCAAACAAAAACAAAATAAAATGACCAATATGTCGTTGGAAAGCTCTGGCTGTTGGCTACAATTTGTGTGAAGTACCAAAGTTGAAAAGAAGTCGTCCTGATTGTCAAAAATGCACTTGAACAACCAGAGGTCAGATTCTCGACGGAAAAGAGAAGCCCACAATATTCTTCAAAGATTGCAAGACCTCCACTAGCCCAAATGTGCCAACTCCTCTTGTTTAATTGATCCTAAAACTCTCCTTCAAGTTAGCTAGAGAAGAAATACCTACAAAATAAATAAAACATTAGAAACCAAAGGAGCCCTTGGCTCGAGCTCAGGTGACGAGATCTTGGGGCACATCATACTCCCCGGGTTGAAAAGGGCCCTCAAATCCAGGAAGTATGCTTGATTATCTTCAACAAATCTCCCTCCTGGATCAAATGGAAAAGTTTTATTTTCACCTTGAGGCACTTCTTTCATATAGGACCTTACATACTGTCTTGCCAAAGATGGAAGAACAATGGTGAGTTCGCAAAAGACAACATCCAGATCTAGTAGTGGTAGCAACATTGAATCAAAATAATCTTCAATCGTAGAACTTCTTTCCTCAACTAGAATATCAAAACCCTCTTTCCAAAACTCAAAATCAGCACCAACAACAAAAGAATCTTCCATCCAACCAATTTTAAACAACCATGTAAGTAATGAATTTAACACCATGTTCCTTTCTTGGGGTACAGACTCAATGGGATTAGACCCACAACAATCTGAAACAAGATGATGCGATAATAGTAAAACAGAGTCAACATAATTATCATCCCACATATTCAAATGGCCCACCAACTCATTTTCAATTACACCACTAGGCATGCTGAAGTTATCAACTCCAATTGAGATTCTAGTATTAAAAGAGTGTTCAACTACAGTGGCCACAACATTAACATCCAGCAATGGCATAACAGAATCAATAACAACAATACTTCTTAACCATCCAATTTTAAAGAACCAATCAATTAAGGAAATTGATGGAGTGTACCTTTCTTGGCTTATACTTTGATGAAGAAAAATTTGCTTCTTTGGAAATTTATTTTGCAATCTTCTATACGCATCAATCTCATGTTGGAGCCTCTTCAACACTAATGATTCTCTTTTTACCATCACTAGCGGAGTGTCGCATATTGTACACTTTAGTTCAGTATCAATGAGTGAAGGTAGGTGGATGAAGTCCAAGTCTACTCTTGGACTAGGCAAAAACAATCTTCTCTCTATGTTCTTCTTCTTTTTCTACTGTTGTCTGTAACTCTGAACTTATCTCGAATAGTTGATCAACATAATGGAACTCAATCTCAGTGTCCAATACTTCTTTCTTCTCAATGGTGGCTGCCAAAGAGATATCTTTACAATCCATCTCATGAAGGGGTTCTTCGATTTTTCTTAAAATAGGAAGAGTTTGGTTGGAGTAACTCGGGCTAATCAACTCTTCAAAACTGACTTTCTTTTCTTTACGAGATTCAATTTCAAGACATGGATCTTCAAGTGGAAGTACAACTTCTTCAAAGTCTTCTTTTACAATAGCCATTACCAATGAGTCATCATCCTTTCTTTCTTCAACCCACACGTGCTCTTCAACTATTTCATCATGATTGATTGGTTGCATAGGTTGAGAGTTTACAGACTTAATTGAAGCTGCTAGTTTGCCAAGTTTAACATCTGAATTGTCTTCCTTTTTCATGCGAGATTCAGTTTCAAGAAGAGGAAATACGACTTCTTCAAAGTTTTCTATATCATTAGCCCTTATCAAAAAGTCATCATTCTTCTTTTCTTCAACGTTTTCATGTTCTTCAACTTCTTCGCATGGGATTGTTGGTTGAAAAGCTTTAATGTACTCGTCTTGCAGCTCATGTAGTTTTTGGGATATATGTTGCAGGGAATCCTTGATGTCCAACACTTGGGTTTGCTGCCTTTTCGAAACTCTGTTCTTGGATTGGATTGGTTGTGGAGAAGATGAGTCTACCTTCGTAAGGATCGTAGCATATTTGCTTCTCAAATATCTTTTCATCCATATCCATGAACTTATAACTTCTTTGCCCTCTTCTCTCCTCTCAGAATTTATTCTTCTCCACCAAAGGCTAGCTTTTCCTTTAAGTCTCAAAGAAGCAATTCTAACCTTTCTACGATCTGAAAATTTATGAATTAAAAAAATTTCATCCAACGTCTCTTCCCAACCTAAACCGAACCACTAAAGGAAGAAATAGAAGCAAGAAACTCATTTTCTTTCTCGCTACAAGCCACATCATATCTATAGCCTCTCGCCATCAAACAAAGAGTTTGAGTTCACCAAATTCAGAGTGCAAATTCACAATCACAGGGTTACACTAAGAAGCCACTTAGGCTCTAATACCAAATGATGTGCTCCAAAAATCACAAGGAGCACTTGATAGAAATCGGCTACAATAATCTGTAATATTCTAACCAGAAAACTTCAAACAGAAATAACTCCCAATCCAGACGTGAACTATAGCTGCATTTTGGAGGATATCACAACAACTTCTCTTTGATGGATTCAAAACTGGTCTGGCAAGCTGTAGACCAATTAAACTCCTTTCCCTTCTTAGTACAGTCTGTAATAGGAGCCATAATAGAATTGAAATCTTTTATAAACTGACAATAAAAAGATGCCAAAACATGAAATCTTCGCACTTCGGAGAAACTTTTTAGAATTGGCCAGCTTCAAATAGCCTCTATCTTACTTTCATCCACTTCCATTCCATTCTTAGTAATGATGAATCCTAAGAAATAAACGCGATCTTGGGCAAATGAGCACTTCTTGAGATTACCATATAGTTGAGACTTGCGTAGAACTTCAAATAATAATCGTAGGTGCATGAGATGAGTAGTAAGATCCGAGCTATAGATAAGTATATCGTCGAAATAAACGATGATAAACTTTCCCAAGAAATCCCAAAGAAGATGATGCATTACACGTATGAAAGTGCTAGGAGCGTTGGACAATCTAAATGGCATAACTAACCATTCATAGCGACCATACATTGTTTTGAATGCAGTCTTCCACTCATCACCTTCTCGCATTCGAATCTGGTGATAACCACTTTTTAAATCAACCTTAGAGAAAATAACAGCTCCACTAAGTTCATCCAGCATATCTTCCAATCTGGGAATAGGAAATCGATACTTGATAGTAATTTGATTGATGGCTCGACTATCCACACACATACGCATCGTCCCATCTTTCTTTGGTACTAATAATGTGGGAACTGCACAAGGGCTAAGTGATTCCCTGATGTAGCCTTTTCCAAGTAACTCAGTCACCTGCTTATGTAATTCTTTAGACTCTTCTAGACTCAGTCTGTACGAAGGCCGATTAGGCAAAGAAGCTCCAGGTACAAGATCTATCTGATGTTCGATTCCCCTCATAGACAGAAGTCCCTGAGGTAACTCTTCTGGAAATATGTCCTCATACTCATTAAGCAGCTTCTGAACAGATTAGGGAATGATTCCCAGCTATTCCAACCTTTCCAAAAAAATCATAAGTATAATCGGCCCTCCTTGCAGTAAGGACCTTTTAAGATCCCTTTTTGTGACGATAAGAGATGCTTCGGTTCTACTTTTGTTCATGCTTTCATAATCTTTAACAATCTGATCCGGACTGAGAGGCGCTAGATTAACTGTTTTCCCTTTGAATTTGAAAGAATAAAAATTCGTATACCCATCATGCTTTGTTCTCCTATCGAATTGCCATGGCCTATCAAGTAAAAGGTGGCTAGCGTTCATTGGAACAACATCAAATAAGGCCACATCCTCATAACCTCCAATCGAAAAAGCTACCTTGACCTGCTTGGTAACTTTGATCAGATCTTTATCATTCAACCAATTGAGCCTGTCAGGGGTAGGGTGGACCATAGTTTCAAGACCCCATTTCTCAATAACATCCGAAGAGATAACATGGGTACAACTACCCCCGTCAATAATCATTGAGCAAATCTTTTCTTTAATCATGCAACGAGTGTGAAAGATGGTTTCTTGCTGTAGCTCATCAACATGATTCTGGATAGCCATAGAACGTTTCAACACAACAAGCAAAGGCCCTTCCGAAGCATAAAAAGTTTCTTCCTCATCCTCTTCTTTGTTAATACCCAATTCCTCTCCCTCATCTTCACTAATTATTTCATTGGTTTCTGCCTTTAGGATCATCACTTTTGCATTCGGGCACTGAGAAGCAATGTGGCCGAAATCCGAACACTTGAAGCACTTGACGTCTCTAGATCTTGGCTTGCTTACATCACCAAAACTTTTCTTTTCTTCAATAGGCTTCACGGTATTAATTTTTCCATCCCGCTTTGGAGTTGGTTTTGGAGGGTTGTTGCCTCTTTGGAAAGGCCGAGTCACACCCTCTTTATATCTCCTCTTTCTTTGCCTTTCTATTCTCAAGGCCAATTGAACAACTTTGTCCAGGGTTTCATAAGGTTGTAACTCCACCACATCACTAATCTCCTTTTGCAATCCTCTAATAAAACGAGCTGCAGTTTGTTCCATTGGTTCTTCCACTTTGCAACGGATTCTCAAAATTTCAAACTCGGTCAAATATTCATCAATCGTTAATGAGCCTTGTTTAAGGTTTTGTAATTGAAGGAATAATTCTTGCTTGTAATGTGGAGGGACAAATCATCTTCTCATAAATTCCCTCTAGGCTTCCCAACTTCGGACTTCAACTTCCCCAGTTTTTCTTTCTTGTGATTTAAAGTTTTCCCACCATATACTAGCATATTCAGAGAGCTCTAATGTCACCATTTGAAGCTTAGTCTTTTCGAAATAATCGTAGCAATCAAAAATCTGGTCTACCTTTTTCACCCATTCTAGAAAGTCACCACCATTACTGGACCCTTTAAACTGAAGAATAGAGACCTTTACGTGCCTCAAATCATGCTTGCTATTCGGTCTCCCTCTCGGGCTAAATGAATCACTATCATCGGCCTCCTCCCACTCTTCACCAAACTCACTAGCACCATGACCACGTGAATCAATAGAAGTACTAAGTCTTCTTCTAGGCCTCGGAGTTCTAAGACCTCGCACTTGATCATTGTCAGAGGTTGCTAATTTTTGTTGAAGCTTAAGAATCATGTCAAACATTTCATCCAACCCACCATGCACATTAGGCTCGGCTTGTTCATGAACTTCCTCGGGTGGTGCAGCCGGATTGTTTCTCGTCTCCCTATTATTATAATACTAAGCTCCACTTCTAGTACTCATGATTCTCAAATTATAGTCTCAATAAAACAACAAAAACGCGAGCGAGGCTTTGATATCAAATGACGTGCTCCAAGTTTCTCAAAGAGCACTTGATTGAAATCTGCCCAATAATCCGTAATATTCCGTCCACCAATCTTCAAATAAGAATAACTCTCAAACCTGACGTGAGAATTAGCTATAATTTGAAGAGCACTAAATCAACTCGTTCAAGAATGTCATATCAAAAAGGCAATGCGAAAACCACTCGAAATCTCTAGATATAGCAAAAACACCACAGACCCAAAGTTAGGGTTTCTCCCGAACAGATCCGACCTCTAAAAATGAAACGAGTAGAACTCAATTTGCATATGGGCTATGAACACCAAAATTGGAGGGATGAAACTCAACAATACGAATAATAACTCAGCCAAAAACCAGATCAATAGGTCAACAGCAAGTTGTTTGAATCAAGTAACCAATCCGCTAAACAAAACAGAGAAATTTCCAGACAGATTATCGGCCAATAAACAATCTTCAAAGAATTGACAATAATCAATTACCACTCAATAAATAACACATTGTAGGGCAGGGGACTCAGTATGAATGATCAACAAGTCACTAGAATAATCATTCCCTTTAAGAAAAACACAGAATAACAAGAATAACCATGGAGTTTGTTTATCCTCCTACCGTGAGAGGGACGGGATGGTTCAGCTTGATAGAAGATCAAACACTCTCCAAGGGTTCCGATGCTTCTCCTATTTCCACACCACAAAGACTTCACCAAGATGAAGAATTGGAAGAAATAGAAACCTTTCCAACTTGCTCAAGAAGCGATCAAAGAGTAGCAAGTTCAGGCAATAATGGAGTTCGGCCGAAGGGGGGGGGGTTCCACGCGGACACTCTTGCTCAACAAAAGGGTTTTGATTTTTCTTCCAAAAGTGAGTTCTCATTCCAGCAAGGGGGCTTAAAACCCTAAGAGTATTACAATAAGGAACAATGACCAAAATGCCCTTAACGTGCCAAAAATTGGGCATGAGGGCGCGGTTTACATGCAAACCACGCACCTCTCAAAATAGCTCACTAAGCACAAAAATTACAACCAAATAAAATCAACACATCAAGAGTCGGCTAGATAAGTTCTTAAACAACAAGAAAATTGCTAGTAAACAAAGAAAAAAACTATAGAAATATCCAACCTTAAGGCAACTCAAAGTCAGAAAGAAGTCAACTAATCCGCTGGTGGCGAGTCGATCCAAGTAACAATATGAAAGGGTCTTTCCTTGTCCTCATGACTTGTCTCTTTTGCAAAATCCCATAATTTAGACATACTTGCAAAATAAGAATGTATTAAGGAAGAAATAAGTTTCTTGGCTCGGGCACGAGTCATTGGACCTTGGATCACATCACCAAATGTGCCAACTCCTCTTGTTTAATTGATCCTAAAACTCTCCTCCAAGTTAGCTAGAGAAGAAATACCTACAAAATAAATAAAACGTTAGAAACCAAAGGAGCCCTTGGCTCGAGCTCAGGTGACGGGATCTTGGGGTAGATCAGACTCCCTTTATCTTCAGCTCATTCGTCCAGTGGAGTTCAGCTCCCTATATTCTTCTCCTCTCCTCTCCTTCATCCAACTTCTTCTTCTTCTAGGTTTCTGTGTGTGGTGTGGTGAGCGGTGCAGTATTTAGCTGTCCCTGTTAGTTGCTTCGACATTGGTAAGGGAATGGGTAGTTGTATGCTTGAAGAAGCCCTACCCACAAGTATATTGTGTGATAGTTGTGTTGGTTTAGTTGTTCTACTATATTCAATCTCTTTGTTGTGTGTTATTATTGTTGTGTATTGTCGTAGCTTCCATTATTCTCTTCTAGTAAATGTCATGCTTCTAGTTTCTGTACTTACATTCCTGCACTTGTTTAATGACGGAATTAGATTTTGATCTAAGGAAATTTTGAGGCATGAACTGAGGAATGTTGAGTAAGAATAAACTGAACTCTAATGTTAGCATGTTTTCTGTGTTGTAAACATTTTTCCTTGCTGCTATGTCATGCACGTTGGTTGTATTTTAATGGGATGTTTTGTTTTATCTCCATTGTCACTTGCTGTAATTCATTTGCTATAGTTTACTTGCGGTTATTAGCATATTAGGTTGTTGCTAGAACACGTCATAAATGGTAACTCAAGAGCATAAATATTCTCTGCCACATGGTGTTGCTGTAAAAATAACAAATGTAATCCGTTGCTTTAAATCCGTTGTTGTTGTCTTTCCGCTGTTGTATTATTGTTGCTGCTATTTTCTGAATGTTAGGATTTAAATGCAAACCTCTATGTATTAATGAATTAAGGAAGTTATAAAGAAGTTATGTTGAACGCCAAGGAGAAATGAGATAAATCCAATGTCAGATTTTGCATAAGTTTAATTTCTGCCCTTCTTTTATATATGTAACACCCCGACTTTTTATTGGAATTTAATAAATATAATTTTAGTATAATCTGGGAATTTTAGATTAATTGGGTAATTATCGGGGTAAAAGCAGTGACATATTCGTTATATTATAATTTATGAAAATTAATGTAATTAAAATAAATATTAATTTAACTAAGCAAATTATAATGTATGTGATCAATTGGGGTTAATTAAATTAAATTATAACATAAGTGGTTCATGGGGATTAATATTTATAAGTGCAGGTGTATTTTCGATTAACTGAACTGATTCTATTAAGGGACGGGTTCAACACTTCTTATTTCGTCTAGCCTTCAGCCATTTGACGAAATGAGAAAGAAGAATATTAAAAGGATTTGATAAGTTAATTAATTGGGGATTTAGGTGTTGGGTTTAAGTGAATGGCCTTCAGCCATTCACTGCAGGGGAGCCGAAATCGCAAAAGGGAGAGAGGGAGCTGGGAGACGAGAGATGTAGAGAGGCGATCGGGAGAGGGGGCTCGCAAGCAACGATGAGCAGGAGGATGAGTTGGGGGCGACAGCGACGACGAGCAAGAGGGTGTTGTCCGACTGCAACGAATCGACGCAGATTTGCTGCTAGGGCTCAAACCAGAGCTTCAGCTGCTGTGATTCCTGTGTTAAGATGAGGTAAGTCCATTTTTCTCCTTGTGCTCGGTATTTTGGACAGGACAATTGTGATTGTTGGCGTCGATTCGCAGGAGTTGGAGGTGCTCCGATCAGGTGATCCAGTAGCCTCGAGTCAAGCCCAGACCCGAGTATGACCCCGGTCCAGCTTGACCGGTTAGGGCAAAAATGTTGTCTGCTATGTAGACAACCTTTCCAGCGTGGGGAACATTTTGTGGGGCTTTTGCAGGGATTGTCTGGCGTCCAGAGTGTTGTCTGCTGGAAGTGTTTGTTTGCTAGATGCTTTAACTACAAGAAGGGGGAGGGAATGGAGGGAAGGGCTGCTACGGGGTATGCTGAGCCGAGAGAGGGAGGTGACGGGGAGAGAGCATGCTCTCTGGTGCTCCTTGGGGGTGATGGCCGAGAATAGTGAAGGGAATGAAGAAGGAGGTCAGCTTTTGGTTGTTCTTCAGGTATCGGTTCATCTATGTTTTCCTTATAAAGTAATTTATGGAGATGTTGTGCTTGGTGATGAGCTTCTGTTTAGTTGCTAATTTGTGGAGATGTTTCTGCTTGGAGATGAGCTTCTGTTTAGTTGCTAATTTATGGAGATGTTTTTGCTGCTTGGAAATGGAGATTTGATAAATATGCATTGTTGGGCTGTTTGGATTCTTTGTTAGTTATATTTGGTTTGGCCATGGAGACTTTGTGTTGATGAATGAGTTTGTTCTTTCGTTGGGCACGATGGGGATGTGATAGGTTGATTCAGTTTCTGCTTCGAATTAGTAGTAGATAATTGTGCTAAAATGTCTTAAGGAAAGAATATAAAAGAATGAGTATATTGTTGTCTATTATTGATTGGCGTAGTTGCTGTCATTTGGAATGTTTTGGGATTTAGCACCTCTAGTTAACCATTAGAAAGTGGAAACGAAGAATAATTGTTAAGGAAATATGCATGGTTGGCTATAGTGGTGTTAATGGATAATGTTGACGAAAATAAATGGACGGAAATTGTTAGTGCCTAAGTAACGAGATTAATAAGTTGATTAATCGATTTGATTGATGATTAAGCATTATTTAATTGTAAAGGTACAAAGAAGCGGAGGATGGTAACGGTTAAGTGCCAAAACGTGTTAAAACTTCGAGGTAAGGAAATAGGGGTACTTTAGCCATTGAGGCCCTACACCACAAGTACGGGTGTGTGAGTTTTCGTTAGTTTCCTGAATGTTTGCTGTAGATAACGTTAGCGGATTTTAGATGATTTCTTACTGTGTTTCCTTGCTGATTTCCTTTGCTTGAGACATTCTCTGTATTGTTAGCTTAAATTCAATTGGTAGATCTGTGATTTAAATGCCTTAATTCTTGATGCCCTGAATTTATATAATGGACAAATGGAAGATGAGTTATGCTTAGATAATGAACGAGACAAACGAGCTAAGTGTAAAGATATTGTTATGAATTGTCCTTTATAGTTTAACTTACAAGCTGTAATTTCATCATTGATGTTCTGTTTCTATTTGGTTTCCTTACCTCCTAATCCTAGCATGTTTGGAAGTTATAACAATAACACTAAGCATGTTTAGTTAGCTGATTTATAAGTAACTAACTAGCATATCTAATGGTTAAGTAATGAAGCATGTTAACCAAATGGTTAAACTAAGCCTTTTAAGTAGGATCAAGCATGCTAATTAGATGCATGTACAATAATCAAATGCAATTAAACCAAGCATGTTAAGTATTTAATTAACTAGCATGTTATTTTATGTTTAATTAACTAACTAGACTACTATTATGCTAAGTGAACCTTGAGCATGTAAATGAACTAGCATAATTAATTACAGTAGTTGATGAGCATGTTAATCAATCTCAGCATGTCAACTAACTATCTTGCCTGATTAACTAATTACCGATGGTTAATTAGAATTGTTAATTCCTGAGCATGTAAATGAACTAATAGGTAACTACGAGTGCGTTTAAATTATTTAATTAGCATATTGGATTGATTAACTAGCATGATTAATGAGCATGTATAAATTAATTAGTAAGCATGTTAATTAACTATGATTAATTAGTAAACATGTTAATTAACTATGATTAATTAGTGAGCATATTAAATTACTATTAAATAGAATGAATTCGAGCATGTAAATAAACTAGGATAACTAACTAGAATGTTAATCTTATTTCCCTTGAGCATGTAAATTGGTTAGCGAAATTAACTAGACCGAGCATGCAAACAAGATTGGATGAAAGCAAGTAACCTACTTCGGATAATAAACTAGAATAATCACCTAGAACACTGAATGTAGGACGCATGTAAAGTGACTAGGAAACATGTAAAATGACTAGGAAACAAATTAGGATATGATAGTACGTTTTGAATTCTCCTTCTGTGTTTCACTGTTTACGACTCGATATTATGACTGTTCTCTGTGTGTGTTTATTTCCGTTATTCATTTTATGCACTTTCACTTCCTGTTACTTACAGTTTACCTTTAATTAAATGCGCAATTCAATTTCTGTCTAAGTTATGTTATACATATCATGCATCATGTTAGGTTGAGAATGTGTGGTCATGTATCATGTTAATAGAACTAATAGGGAGTGCCACGGGGTGGTACGCACACATGCATGAGTGAGGATAAATGATGAAAACGAGTAAAATGGTAAGATAATAAAGGCTGTTGTAGTCCGGTAGCTTAGCCCAGCACAGAGACAAAGAAAAAATAAGGGAGTTGGGGGATGGTGGGGTAAGTACGGATCAGCCAAGTAAACAGGATTTAAAAGAATGTTACCTTTCCCTTGTCAGGACTGCGAGACTGCTTACCTTAGGTGGTTGAAGCCGACAAAGATCTACCCTATTGCCATGGATTCCTCCAATCTCTAGCTCGAAGTACGAGTAACGAACAAACGACGTAAAGAAAAGTAATAAAATGGTAAATGGCTAATCAAATGATTGGTTTGGGTGGCCCCCATTCCAAATGAACTAAAGAGAGTCATAAGCATATTGTATTAACCCTTTTCCTTATTGAGCGATTAGGCTCACGTATTACTTGTGGTGAAGGTACAATGACAAACAGATAAAAAGTAAATGATAAACACATAGATAAGCAGGTGGTGAAGGATTTTCACGAACGAGATCGGGGTTGGCCAAGCTAAGGGTAAAATGAGAAATAGTTGTAATTACATTAAGTTTTATTGTATTGAACTCCATCGTTTAGTCTCTTCTTTGAAATGATTCATTTACGCTTCTGCCATGATTTATAAGAGTTTATTTCTTTACGCTTCCGCAAGATTTTAAACAGATGGATTTATTTTATAACGCTTCCGCACATTTTGTAATTGGTTTTCCAAACAAGTTTAAAAAAAGAGTCAGTAGCGATCCGGTTAGACGCACTCTGATACGCTTTGTTTTAAAAAGAAAGAAATTTCAAATTTTCATGCATTTTCAAGGAATTACGAAAATCTGGGTCGTTACAATATAGCTCTTGTAAAACTTGTTGTGTTGGTTAATTACTTAAACTTGACAGCATGTGCTAATTAACTATGTAAACTTTATGGCATGTTTAATTAACTTACTTAAACTTGATAGCATGTTAATTAACTTTATTTTCACTTGATATGTCCTTAACGTATGATAAACGGCTGTTAATATTTGGACTGCTATAAACCAACAAATGATAAATCATAATAGGAATATGTTTGCTACAAATCGTGGCTGCTGTTGTCATATTATCGCTGTCATTATCGTTAGCTTGTACACGTTATTGGGATGCTTTTATGGTTCTCTTACAAAGCATGTTGTAAATTAATGAACGATTAAGCAGAAAAATGAATATCTTTGCTGTTAATTACTATTTGTTCTAGCATGTAATATTTTAAGCATGTTAATCACTTATTATTAAACTTGTTAAGTTTCCGTATATATATATATCCTTAAACATGTTTGATATCATTAAACGTATTCATTGCCTAGTTGTTAAATTGTCAAGCAAGTTAAATCATATATCTATCTTGACAAGTACGCTAGTTGTCGATTCAAATTTCCTTTCAAACGTGATATCCTAATTGTGTGAAATCTGCCATTTACTTACTTGTGTGATATTCTCTTTAAATTTTCGTTGTATACTTTCCATGAATGCTTTATTTAAGTGTCTTCATGTATCATGCTAATAGGAACAAATAGGGAATGCTGCCTTGGGACGGTACTCACATGCATTGGTAAGGAAAAATAATAAGAAATAAGAAGAAGAAGTAGAAAAGTAGAAAAGGGAATTGGGAGTGGATGGGTAGCAAGTATAGTCTGTAGACTAGGCATAGCCCCTCCCTCATAGGGTACAGGAGTTCTAGTTTACTTAGAAGAAAAGAGAAAGGCTAGATCTGATCACTATGTCATTGCATGAGAAAAACCTTCCAATTCCAGCTCGAAGTACGAGTAAGAAGAACGAACGAACGTAATAAAGGCTTGGGATGGGTGGCCCTCATTCCATAACGGACTAAAATAGAGACATAGCATAAGCATAAACCCCCATTCCCTTTACTGGGCCATTGGCTCACGTCCTTACTTGTGGAACAAGTAATGAAATAGTGATACTAGGAGCAGAGGATGAGGCCCTCCCCATGGATCCTGCAGATTATTCGATGGAGACTAGGCCGAAGTAGACTGATGGTTTAAAGAAAGAAGAAGAATATTTTGTAAGGGTTAAACCGTAAACATGTTTTGTAAAGATATTAACTATGGCTTTAACTTGTATGTTTTGAACTTGTCACCGAATTAACCCTAAACTCTAAGAATGTTGATTTAGATTTTCTTCTAAAATTATGTTTTAATTAAATGGTTTTCAAATTCGTTTCCGCTAGACTTTCCAAAATGAATCAAGAATTTAATCTCTTCTGATTTAAACGAGTTTGAGAAAACATAGTGACGATTGGGATTTAAAAAGGGGCACTCTAATCGAAAGCAGATCAAGGTTTTAACGAAAGTAAAGTTTTAAAATTTTTAACTCGCTCCCTAAAATAAAAAGGAAAGATAAAAATCCAAATTTAGACTTCATAGATGAAACATGTATGCTTTTGTCCATTGGTCTTTTGTAATCTATCAATTGGGTATTATATCCTGATAAATTTCTGGTATATTACACTTAGTCTCATTATCATTATCTTTAACTCAAAAGTAATAAACATATCATTAAAAGAACTTAATTTTAGTAAACACACAGCAGCAAGCATCAATGCAATTCTCATAATATGATTTCTATCAAATTCTATAATCCATCAACGCATAACTTTATCATATTATATAACATAACATAACCTAAATCTAATAAACTGTTAGCATACAACTCTAATTCTTGCGATGTAGTGTCCGAAGACCAAAACACATATGTATCACTTACTTGGTTTTCGTAGGCGATTTAGCACTTCAAGATAGCCTGTACAATACCTTCCAAACAAATAATATTATTCATCAATAATCACAGTCCATTAACCTCAATATCATCTATACCATTATTCCTTATTATCCAAACAATAATCCAAACCAAAGAATAGAATTCACATCAACAGATCCACACTTCCTCAACTTATCCATTAACGACTATTTAATCGAGTATACACACTTTTCCCAATAATATCCAACAGGGCTGCAACCAATAGAGGACTAATTCTAAGCATTAATCTAAACACCAATCTACTAGACATAGCGGTCAGTATCCAAGTCATAGTAAACAATGGAAAATATAATCCAACAACAGAGCAAAATTCTTATCACTTATCGAGCAACCAGAGCATCATCCAAACGTCTACCAAAAATCCATACACAAAGTATATATATTTTCACAGTTCAACCAAACAGCAACCAACAAGCAACAAGAGCTTACTCCACATCATATAAACCTCGACCATGGCTACCAACAATAAATCACAGAGAGAATAACCAAATAGTAGTGCACCATATTTTTCATCCAACATATCTGTAATTTATAATTGAGAATATTAATAGAGCATACATCCACCACAAAACCAAAGAACATAAACCAATAGAGGCATAATTCCAAGAACAGAGCAACAACACCCAACAATAAATCACAGTGTCCATTCAATGTTTTATCTTCTATATTTTACCATATCTATCACTTAAATACATAACACAAAGGGGGAAGCTATACCTCACAGAAGATCCGAGAGTAACCTCTCCCACCTCTTCCTTTCTTCTCCTATTTCCCGTCTCTGACTTAAACGAAGACAATAACATAACTCAAATCCTTCATAATATTAATCTTAACACACTTTATGGAGCAACCATAAGCAGAGAAGCATTAACAAAGAACGCCCATGCACCACCTTCCCTTGCTTCCTTCTTTGTTCTTTCTCCGCATTTTCCTTCAGCTCCAGACTCTATTCTTCCTCTCCCTCGCAGTTCATAGCTTCTAGAGAGAATCTCCCTTTCACCCGTTTTTCCTCTTTGCGTTTCATTTTCTCCCGAGAGCATTGTTTATTCCCTCTTCTGTCTTTTCATTTAATTAGGAAGCTTCTCACATAAGGTTCGCGTATATCCCCTTAACTTCACCTCTCTCCCAAGAAATCACCATCTGTAAAATAAGAGGACGGGAGGAATTACAAACAATTCACGCCTTGGGATACCAATTACCTTCTCGGCAGAACACAATTCTTCTCGAACCGGGTCTAGCCCCACGTGACCCGTCACCAACCTAGCATCATAGACAATCGCCCACTGCCTCATTGCCACAGCCATTCTCATGACCAATCCAATTGCAGAACCATCACCCAAAATAACATAGCACAATCAACAACAACACTCACTAGCAAGGCGCTGCAAACCCCCACATCTCGTAGACACGGTTCGCCCATCCCGCGGCTCCATTCCACGAACAGGACGCTTGAGCCCTAGCTCCACAACCTGTCACTCATCCTCCTCACATCGACACCCACAATCCGACGGATAGCTCTCTGTTCGTCGCAGTCCTTCGCGAAGCCCAGCACTTGAGCCTCACCTTACCTCTTCACTCCCCTGCTCTCTTGCTCTTGATTTGCTCTCTTTCTCTCTCGGCTTCAGAAAATGGCTGGGCCATTTTCATTTCTTCTCTTTTCTTCTTTCAGCCAAAAACCAAACCGGTTCACAGGGAAGAACCGGTTCAACGCTACACTTCTCCCCTCTTTTATTTTACTTTTAATTTCATTTTCTTTTAAAATTTTTCTTTTCTTCTAATTAATTTCTCTCTTTAATTTTTATAATTAGACACTCTCCTTTAATTAATATTAAATATACATTTATGTGTCAAATATACGTACCGTATCTTAATCGACCAAATTTCAATTTTCAACTTACTTCGAAGATTGTTTGACCCTAATTACAGGTCCAACTTAAGTTTCCCAATTCATTTCCTAAATTAATTTTCATCAATTAAATCTTTAACAATTATCCAATTAATTCAATTTCACCCAATTAATTTTTCAATTATTCTCACTTAATTCTGTTACGGGAAATCGGGGTATTACAAAGAACATGTAATATCTCTTCCCAAGTAGTCTTAAGAAAATCCCAACTTAACAAATATGCCTTTGAATTACAATACCTAAAACATGTTAAGTTTTTCATTAGCAACCATTCAAACACTTACAACTTAAAATGTACGTAACTTCTCATATACACAACCAAATTCCTTAATTCCAAAACCCAAACTTAACCAACATTGTGTATATTAATCTAACCATTGAGTATGAATAACTTCTTACACATGTTTAAAATAAAACATATCAAAACTTAATCCAATTTGTATAAATTTTCAATTTCTCATCGTAGTTTTTATCTATCTTTGAACATCCATAGCTGAAGATATATTTAACCAATTCTACTAGTTTCAAAGCCTATCACTTCCTTGAGATGTCTAGTATAACATAGTATAATTGTTTGGGATTTGAAACTCATTAAAACAACCGTTAACTTTTAGGTACCAAAACTACACAATTCTTTTATCAGTATCATGTCATCCATTCTTTTCAACTCATAAACTTTATCAAACTCTTAATATTCTTTGAAACCACGAATAACCTTCAAAGAGTGGAGACAAGGAACCACTTTTTTTAGAGCTTTTGGTGTTCAATGTTTCTTCATGATTGAGAGTTCTTTCTTTTCAAAGAAACCTTCTTAAACCTTCTCCTTATTTTCTTAGCCTGAAGTGTCACCTTGATTAGGCTTAAAAATGATTAGTCAACATGTTTTCCCCAGTTAAAATATGACACCTAATCTTATTATAAGTGGCCTTTTGCATTATTGGTTGCCCGCACATATGCCTCGGTTGACCGCACCATAACCCAAAGCTACTATATTTTTTATTTTTTCTTGTATTGGTCTACTGTTCATAAGTTCTGGTCGACCATACCATAATTTGTCACAGGGATACAAAACATCTACAGCGAATGATCAATCATTTGTGGAAGGAAGTCGATATACTAATTATGGGCAATTGCATATAATGTCTTGTCGACTGCAAAACTACCGTAGATGAAACACTTTTAATCTGTCTTTGGCCAGGTCGACCGCATCCTTAACATCGAACAACAACAATACATACTAGGCTAATGTACTCTTCACAATCATTGAAATGGTCGACTACACTCTCAACTCTAACGACCGCAAAATGACCTGAGAGTATGTACCAATCTTAGAACAACAACAATACATACTAGGCTAATGTACTCTTCACAATCATTGGAATGGTCGACTACACTCTCAACTCTAACGACCGCAAAATGACCTGAGAGTATGTACCAATCTTAGACGTGAAGTCCGGTCGTTGGCTCCTATTCAATGGGCATCTGTAACATTGCAAACAATTATCTTCCACCAAAATCTACGAAACACAACCATCCAATATAATTCAAACAATTATTCATCCAAATCATATAAATCAATATCTTGAACAACCAATAATATTACACTATTATTAAACATAGTTAACACATAATTCACACTTAGCAAAATAAAATTTCTGAATATTACAGTGGGTAGAGTTGTTTAAAAAAATTTTGAAAAAAAAAGAGTTGACGAAAGAGACAAGAAAAATAAGGCAATCAACCACTGCTGGAAGAACTAAAAGGTAAAAAGTTTCACAATCTCATAATTTAAAGGTAGGATGAATTCTTTCAAAAGTTTTTTAATATATTTAAAGAGGTATCTCGGTTTAGGAATAAAACTGGTTCACTCGATGTTGGATTAGAATAATTGGATCAAACTAAAGAAAACCCATCAAAGAATCTGCAAGATTAAGTTGAATTCTTCTCTTTTGTTGTAATTTATGGTGTCTCTTGAATATGGCTTAAAAATTTGACTTTTTTCTTTTAAGAATGAAGGCTTGAAATTTTCTGTAAGGTTCTCCATTGGTGCATGAAATTGAGTTAGAATGCGTTTTGATATGGAATTTAATTATTTGGGATTGATTTAAGTCAAATCGATTGGAGAAAAATGGAATTTTAAGAGGAACTGAGGCAGATCCAGAGTGCAGCAGTTGATCGTTGAGTAAGTCTGGTCGACCAGTTTGTCAACAAAGTCAATAGTTGATGACTAGTAAACCACTCCTTAGAGGAGTCTACTAGACCAACAACCGATCGACCTGAGGGGTTGACGGGTCTATTTCTTATTCGAATGGTTTGGTCAACCACGCCTTGGGTTGATTGGCCACTTCTAAGGTCGACCAACCACTTTTAGAATATAAATGGAAGGAATAACGTCACAATAGAAAATTTTTATAGTGTATAGTGAAGAATAATATTGTAATACCCCGACTTTTTATATCGAAATTTAATTAGTATAATTGGAAAGAAATTGGAGAATTTTAGATTAACTGGATGATTATCGAGATATTACCAAAGACGTGATCGTCAGTTTTCATCAAGCTATAATTGGAACAAATTGAGAATTGAAATTGAGTTAAAAATAATTTAATTAAATGAAGGATTTAATTAAATTATTAAAAAAGAATTTAATTGGGTAAAGATGGAAAAGTAATTTGAATGGATTAATAGGAATTAAAGAATTAAAAGAAAAATAAAAAAGGGAAAAGATGGTGGGAGAACCGGTCAGGTTCAAGTGGGATGTGGTTCAATTTAGAAATTAAGTGAAAGGGGAGGGGATTTTTGGCTTGGCCTTTGGCCATTTTTCAGAAAAATGAGAGAGGGAGAGGGTGAGACCCGAGGATAAGAAGAGAGGTGAGATCGGGAAGGGAGAGATCACGGGTGAGCGACGAGCGACGAGCGACGAAGCTGCCTCCTTGCGGCGCGGCAACGTTCGGGCAGGCTGTTGCTAGGGCACGGATTGGACAAAGTCGCGAGACGAAATCGGAGCTCCTACCGTGGCGATCTCTGGCGTCGGTTTGAGGTAAGCCAGTCGATTCCTCCCTTCTTCTTGATGTTCGATGATCCTGTGTTGACAGGGTGGGTTGCTGGGGTGTTTCGCATTCGGCAGAGGCGTCGTTCACGATGGACAAGGGAGCGTCTGGCTTGGCGGCTCAAGCTGGACCGGCCGAAGGCCTTGGTCCAGCTTGATGTGGGTTGAATAGGCGACAACGACAGTGTTGGTGTGGGGAGTAGCCTTTGGAAAGCTGCATGGAGAAAACGACACTGTCGCGCATGCTAGAGAGTCCTTCTGGGAATTGGCAGAGGGTGTCTTCTACAAATTCAGCCGAAGGTTAAGAAGAGGGGAGAAATGGAAATGAGGAAGGGAGAGCTCTCTAGAAAGGAATGAGAGCCGAGAGAAACTGGCAGAGTTGAGTGGAGAGACAAAAATGTGAAGGAGGGCTTTGTGCAGGGAAAGTCGAAGCTCCTGGACTGCTACGGTCCTTCCCTGGTTTCTTGTGATGGCCGAAAGGGATGGCTTCTCTCGGGTGTTGGTGAGATCTCCTTCATTTCTGGATTTATGAGTCTGTTTTCATGTAATACTTGTGTTTACGATTCTAGAGATTTGTATCCTGTTGGTTGAGTTTACATTCCTGATGATTTCTTTATGTCGATTGGTAATATGTAGAGATATTACTATGGTAAAATTTTGGGTTGTTGATTATGGTTTGTTTCTGCCGATTGTCAGGATGAGAAGCTGCATGTTATTAGATAGTATAAAACAATGAGGAAATGCTTATCTACATATGTAATTGACTCTGCTTTTGTGTTGAATTCTGGACATGTTTTTGGAATGTATTTTGTTGTTGGGTGATATAGCTGTGTGGGTTTGATTCAATGACTTAAATATATATCCTGTGATTGTCCTCCTCTATTGGTTTTGTTAGTGGCGTTATAGTTGGACAAATATTCTATAGAAATGATTAATTGTTTAAGTGAGCTGTTGGAACTAATATTGGTCGGAGATATGCCCTGTCTATTGGATTTTTGGGAATTGCATGTTAGGGATTGTCTCTGCATGTCCAGCTTCAATGTTTTGTTTAGCAGATAGATATATTATCTTGTTGGGTTTATTGGTCACTGTGAGAAAATGGTAAATAGTTAAAGGAGGATTTTTTAATGAAAAGGAAGTGTTAGTTCTGATGTTTGAATGTTACACTCAGTTAGTTAGTCTGCTGATTAGATGAAAATAATGAAATGCCTTTGTTGCTTTTAAATGTTCACTGATCGGATTAAAGTCTATATTGGATGTAAATTTGTTAAGTTGTAGCCTTGGTTTTGTGTTGAGCTATTAATTGGGACTAAGACATGATAATAATGGGTAATGGATGTGGAGATTTATTATTAAGCTAAGCTTAGGAGGTTTTAGTAAGTAACGAGGAATTAGAATAGGAAAGTCGTTAAGACCTAATAAGTAGAGCAAATGATTTTATTAATGAATGAATGCTTTTAATTATGAAGGTACTAAAAGAGAAGAAAAGAATAACGGTCGAACGTTGAACGATTTAAGCGAGTGAGTTAAGTGATATGCTTATGTTTTGGTCTTCGGACCCTACATCGCAAGATTAGGATATGCATGTTTCGTTGCTTACTGTTTTCCTAGCATGTTTCGTTGTTTATAGTTTTAATCGCACGTTTCGTTGCTTACCCTTTTCCAAGCATGTCTACAGCTTTAAATGCATGTTTTGTTGTTTACTGCTTTAATATCATGTTTCGTTGTTACAATTTTAACCGCACATTTTGTTGTTTATTGCTTTTACAGCACGTTTCGATGTTTATTTATACTTTCAAAAATTGTATGCATTCACGAGTATTATACGAAACAGATACAAATAATGAACGAATAATAAGGCATAACGAAGGAACAAATCACGAACGAAGAAACAGATGACGAATGAAGAAATAGATAACGAACGAATAATAAGCTATAAAGAGTAAAGAGAGAGAAATAACTAATGCAATTAAAGTAAAGAAGAGAAAATTACAACGATATGATGCGAGACTGTTAATTCCTTTGTGGACAAGTCGTTCGTGGACACGGTTGCTAGCGAGCTTTCAGATTATGCCATCGTCGCTAGCAAGCTTTCAAATTATGTCATTGCTGCTCATATCATTTTCAAGGTCCCTGGATTATGCTGGGACAGTCCCTAGATTATGCCGAGACAAACGGCCAATGGTTAGCAGGCTTTCAGATTATGCTATTGCTGCTATATCGGAGGTCAACGATGAAAAGAACAACAAATGAAAGATAACAATTAAAATGTAAATAAAGATAAGGAGAAAAAGACGAAAATGATGATCTAAAACACAAAAGATAAAAAGATAAGAAGAAAACGACAAAAATGATGATTAAAATGTAAAAGATAAGAAGATAAGAAGAAGACGAAAATTGAAGTTGCATGTAGTATCATGATAGATATTATCATTTAATGAGCATTATGCTCATAGCTTCCGTCTTGCGATGTAGGAAAATGACGCACAGATTTAAGAGCAGTTGATGAAGGATTTGCGCAGACGAGACTTGCAGCTGGTTGGCTAATTAAAGTAAAGATGAACAAGCAGCAAATATAAATTAATATTTTATTAATTTTTTTAAATGAATTAATTGTGCTTTCACTATGCTTTTAAGTAAAAAGGATTTTTGTCAATTAAATTACTATTTATGCTTCCGCTACGTTTGCAAATAAAATTAATTTACGCTTCCCCCATGTTTTAAATAAAAGATTTTATAACGCTTCTACATTTTATTAATTGAATTTTCATAACGAGTTTAACGAATGGTTAGTAGCGGTCCGGTTAGACGCACTCTGATATTTCTTTAAAAGAGTTTTAAATAAAGAGGTTTAATAAAAATTTTAAATTTCCCGCATTTTTAAAAGGTTACGAAAAACCGGGTCGTTACAAATATTGTAATAAAATATAGGATTTATTTTATTAAGTAAGTTACAAAATTATGAAAACTAGGTGCATAAAGAAATTGGAAAGATTAATGTAATAGTGTATGTGGAAGGATTATATAAAAATTTGGGATTTATTAAGTAAGTTATGGAATGAGGAAAACTAAAGGGAAGGTGCAATACCCCGACTTTTCATATTGGAATTTAATAAGGAAAATTGAAAAGCAATTAGGGGTATTTGGATTTATTGGATAATTATCATGGTATTACCAAGAACGTATTCGTTAGATTATAATTTATGAAAATTTATTGGATGATAATAAGTATTAATTAAGGGGGTAATTAATTGGAGATAAAATGCAAATTTGTGTAAATAAAATAAATGTTAATTTAATTAATTAAATTATGATGTGTGAGGATAAATAATTAGAGAGAATAATTAAAAGAAAGAATTATGAGATGTGGGATGAGTGAACTGGTTCAGTGTGAACTGGTTCGTTTGGAAACAAACAAATGGCCGTAGCCATTTGTTCTGGCAAACCCGAAGAGAGAAAGAATGAGAGAAAGGACCGAGAAAAGGAGAGAGCCAGCGATGAACAAGGAGAAGATGAAGATGAGGGTGGAAGACGAATACTCTAGAGACGTCGTTCGACGAATGGCGAGCAGCTGGCATCGAGCGATTTTGGGTTGCGGTTTATGGGACTTGTCGGGGCAGCGACGTGCGTCGTTGTTTTACTGATTGTGGATGTTGGGTGACAAGTAGTGCTGACATCGATGGAATGGCGGTTGCAGGGACATAATCGGCTGAGGAGGTTGGTGTCAGGTTGATGGCTGGAGGCGATTCCAGCCTCGGGTCAATGGCTGGTTTGCTGTTTGGGTTGGAATCGGTTGGGCGAATTGTGATTCGGCCCGAACTGGGCTCTTCTTCTGGTTCTGCTCTGATGCAAACCAACAGAGTGGACGAGTGTGGAGTTTGTGGAGGAATGGCGGAGGCATGGCGAGGCACGACTTGTGGCAGAGGCATGGTGTATGGTATGCCTCTCTCTGGTGAATTAGAAATTGGCAGAGAGGAGGGAAGGAATGGTTGAGTGTGTAGGGGGCTTCTCTAGAGGAATTGAAATGTTGAGATGGAGGAGAAGAGAGCAGAATGCTCTCTATTGGTGAGTGAGAGAGTCTAAGGAGAATGAGAAGGAAGACAGAGGAGAAAGCCAGTGGGGTTGTGGAGAAGGAGCTTCTTGGGTGTTCTGGTAAGCTCATTTTCTTCCCTTCAATGGTTTTTTTGGATTATAGAAATACACTATGTCAATGGATTATGTTTGTATTCGGCTGGAATATAGGTATACTTGTTGGTAAATCAAGCCTCTGTAATTTCTGCTCCTCAGCTTGTGTGTATGTTGGATTGTGTATCGTTGCTCAGCTCTGTTATTGTCAATATGTATATATATATATATTGGATTTGTGTTCTGAGATTGGTTACTGGAGTTAGTT
Organism: Begonia loranthoides; assembly: GCA_022433065.1. Classification (NCBI taxonomy): domain Eukaryota; kingdom Viridiplantae; phylum Streptophyta; class Magnoliopsida; order Cucurbitales; family Begoniaceae; genus Begonia; species Begonia loranthoides. Next base: position 8,849,436 of record CM039480.1, on the reverse strand, counting down.
GCTGAATATAGGATATTAACTTGTTGATGAATGTTGGATGTCCTGCTACGTTGAAATTTTGTTTTTGATTAATGATAGATGTTGATGATGAGATTTGTGTTTGAGCTTCTTGAGAGTTTGATGAATTGTTCTGCTTTGATGACGGGTATGCTCTAATTTTACAGTTTGGTTCTGGACTTGAATTCTGCCGAGGAATATGTTTGTGCTTTGACTAATGGGAGTTGGTTCCCCTGTTTTAAGTACTGCTTTGTTATAAATAATGACGAAATGAAATGAATGGTGGGGGTTATGTTATGTTGTTGGAATTAGTCTCTGTTTGGTTGTGATGCGCTGTTAGGTGTTATGGTTCAAAGAACTCAGTAAATGAATAGTGAGAGTAATTAATTAGGCTAAGTTATATTAATGAAGCAGTTTCATTTAGAAAACTCTAATAGGTGATGAATAAGAATTTAGGATAGGAAAAGATGTTGAGATTAATAATGTGATTAATTGATTAAATTAATGATAAACGTTATTTAATTATGAAGGTATTGAAAGAGGAAAAGAAGGATAACGACTAAGTGATAATACGTAATAAAGCTTCGAGGTAAGAAATTGAGTAGAGTCGTTGGCTAGTGGAGGCCCTACACCATTAGCCATGTCTTTACATTAATTATTTGTTTACGTTTCCATCATATTGGTTTAATTATCATGCTTATGTAAATCGCATGTTATCAGTTTAATTCCAAGTATGTTTGTATTGTTACCGCTTTCCTTAAATTTCCAAGTATGCTTAGATTATTGTCGTTTCTTTCACTGTTATGTGCTGCAAATTCAAGCATGTCATTGTTGTTTCAATTAGTTGTATATTCATTGCTATTTTAATTACTGCTATTCATTGATATTCGTTGTTTACATTTCGTTATGTTATACTGTATCAACATTCATCATGATAATAGAAACAAGTAGGAAGTGCCACCCTTGGGAGTTGGTACTCATATGCATTAAGTGATGAAAAAGAATTAAAGAAGAAGAATGGGGAGTTGGGGAATGGAAGGGTAGTGTAGATTTGGCCAGGTAGACAAATATATTTACTACCCTCTCACGGGTTACGAGAAGAAAAGAATGTTACCTTTCTCTTGTCGAGACTGCGAGACTATCTATCATAGGTGGTTAGTATTCGATAGACGACTCCCTCTCCATAGGATTCCACCAATCTCCCGCTCGATGTATGAGTTAAATAAAATACGTATAGAAAATATTGGTTTAGGGTGGACCCATTCCAAAAAAATTGAAGAGAGGCATGATAATACTGCATAGTTCATTTGTTATTGGGCCCTGGGCTCATAGTTGCTGATGGTGTAGGTGCACGCCATAAAATAAACAAATAAAGATGCAGTTGACAGGGGATTTGCACGGGCGAGATTTGCGGCTGGGCTAAGGGAAGAAAAAGAGATAAGTTTTTGTAAATGTAAAATACTTGTTTAATTATTGTCTTCTAAAAATGAATGATTTGTACTTCAGCTATAAAAGGTTTTACGATTTCGCTATATTTTGATAAATGATTTTATAACTATAATTTTCCAATACTTATAAAAGTTTTCATAACGAGTCTAATGAAAGGGTTAGTAACGGTTCGAATTTTTAGTAATGAACTCTAATTTAAGGTATTAAAGTTTTAACAAAGATTTTAGCTGCTTTACAAAAGTTTTAAATTTAACGCATTTTTAAAAGATTATAAAAAGTTGGGGTGTTACAAAAAGTTTTTATTTTTAAAAAAGATATATGAGATTTATTAAATAAGTTATGAGATTATAAAAGTTTGGGGTGGAAAAAAATTGGGGTGAGAATGTCCACGAAAGGATCATACTTTTTATAAGAACATGAGATTTACTAAAAAAATTAAGAAATGAGGAAACAATAATGAGTAAAGTGTTGGCAGAAGAATCCTTGTAGATTGGAATGGTTAAAGAAATGTATACGTGGCACATAGGAATGGGCAGACAATGTGGAAGAATTGGTATTTGCAAAAGCGTTAGTGTCCGTGGAAATGTTAGTGTTCGCATAAGTGAGATATCTAGAGAAGAAATGTAAATGTGCCAGACAGAGATGGGCAAACAATCTAGAAGAATTGATATCCGTGAAAGTGTTAGTGTCTTAAAAAGTATTAGGGTTCATATGTAACGACCCGTAACTTTTTACCTTATCTTTTTCCTTTATGCTTTTAAGATTTTCTTTCATTAATTTAAAACGAACGAGAGGAAAAGAAATCAGAGTAAGTAAAGTGGAAACTTAAACAAATTTTGAAACGTGATTTTAAACTTTTAAAATAAAAGTCCATTGTTGTAATATCCCGATTTTTACATCAGAAATTAAAAATGATAAATTGGAAAATAATTGGGAATATTCGAATTAGTTGAATGAATTATCAGGATATTACTAATTACGTAATTGTTAGATATGAACTAAACCGATTTTGGTTTGGCTCGGTCCAAAATAATTAGGAACTCGATTTTAATTAAAAAATAAATAAATAAAGTGGAATTTAAATTAAATTGAATTGGAATTTGAAGATTTTATGAGGGATTTAAATTAAAAGAAATGGTTTAAATTAAAGTGAAACAGAGGGGGAATATACCGGTTCAAGAACCGGTTTAGATTAAATGACATGGTCGCTGGCCATTTAAAGAGAGAAACAGCGAGAGAGACAGAGAGGGATCGGGGAGAGCGAAGGCAAACACGAGAAGGGGAGAAACAGGCGTCGGAGCTCAGGCGACGATGGCTTGGAATGGCGCGGGGGTACGACTTCGGGTGTGCAGGCTATTGATGGCGACGTTGAGCCGAGAACAGTGATGAGCTAGGGCTCGGTGGTGCGCCGTGTTGCGGGAACGAAGAACTCCCGTGAATTGTGGACTTCAAGTAATGTAAGTCCTTAATTTTGCATTTCGATTTCTCCTCCATGAGACTCTGATTTGGCCGTTTCTTCAATCAGCATTGGCTGTGATTTTGCATCAGCTAGAATTGGGCAGAAATGAATTGGAGTGATGGCAGGGGATGGTTGGATCGAACCGGGGTTGGTTCCACCAGCTCCTCCTCTGGTGGACTTTCCACATGGAAATTGTTGGTTGGACCACCTTCCTTGAAGTGTACAATTCACTAGCCTTCCCTCTATTCACGTCTCCTCTCGGCTATAAATGGATGGCAGTAACAGGTGATGTGTTCTATCACAGTTCACTGGGATGAGGAATTCATGAGCGTTGTGAGTTGGGTTCTCTAGAGGGTGCTACAAAGCGGGAGAAAGAAGTGGTAAGTTGACAGTGAAGCTATTGGCTTTAGTGAGAAGCTGTTGGAAGATGAAGGCCAAGAGTTAGGGAGGAAGAAGAAGTTCTCCTGTCTTCAGGTAAGGAAGATGTCATTTTTTGGTAAATCTGCATTGTTAATTGGTTGGACTTTTGTAAATGGTCATTGGATGAAAAGAATATGGATATGTTTTGCTGATGGATTATCTGTTATTGTATATGACAGTGAGTAAAGAATAGTTTGGGTGGATTCCATTGTGACAAAATCAGTTACAGCCAAATATCATATTGCATCTTATTTCTTGCTGGGCCCAGTTGGCCTGTGGTGTAGGTGATTGTCAGGATGTGGTTATTCTTAGAGTGGAGGGGGAGGCATTTCTTGCTGAGCATTTTGGTTACCCAGCTGAATCGACCTGAGAGGGTTATGGCTCGCATGAAGTGAAAATGCTACTTTGAAATGGGTTGATAAATTATAAACATTTTGTAAAACTATTAATGTAATGTCTGGGGTTTTTAGTTGCGTGTAATTATTGAATTAAGCAGAAATGCGAAGTAGTGACATATTACTAGGTATTGGAATTTAGATATATGTATATATATATATTTGTAGGAGTTAAAGATTTAAAGAAATTGAGGAAAATTTAACAAAATCATGAGATGGTGTGGGCGGTCGATCTCGGCAGTCGATTGCGTCGTTGGTGATCGACCGACGCGATCGACTGGAGTTGCTGAAGATGAAATTAGCGGATGATCTGCATAATGGTGGTCGATCATCCTTCAGTTAAATCGATTATCTTCCATTAATTTTCAACATCTAGAAGCAATATTCGATCGTCAGAAACGCTGAATGCTTAGCTTTTGTCGTTCTAGTGTCATCCAACGTCTCTCTTGACGCTTTGTCTTTAGGGAGTGACTGAAGAGTCATTGAGATGTATTATAAATAGAACGTGAAGATGGAAGTTTTTCCTTGTGGAAAAACTGGTGTGAGAGAGTTCGCCTCAATGACATTATTTTGAGGGTGCTATCAATAGGAAGGATCACTACTGAGGGGAAAGGAAAGCTACACGGGGTAAGGAATCTCGCATGTGATTTGTCCGTAAGGACCTACATCGCAGTAGTAGGAAGTTGCCATATTTTATATGTTGTAGCTTACGTTGTTTGCTCTTTAGAGACTTTAGTTAAGGAGATAGAATTGTTTTTTGCATATTTTTCCTTCATATGAACTCTATTATTGCATGCTTTATTATTTGCTAATGGTTATTTATGTCAAAGATCAATGGTTAGAAAGAAATGAATTACTTGTCATTGGTTTCTGTAATGTATCACTATTGTTTTACTTGTTTGTTCTCTAGAAAGAATTGGTTCTGTGATAGAGTTATTGCTAAGGATAGTTTATGAATGCTTTTTTTAATTTAATTACTAATAGTTAGACTTCAATGTTATCACTATGTTCGTAATGCTTCTATTGATGGTTTGCTAATTGTTGAGAAGAAAATGAATTAAAATACTGATGGGTAGAGGGGAGAAAAAAGTGGGTAGCATGCTCTGTAGAAGTTTACTACTGCTATTCTTTATTAATAGGTTGGCCATTCTGTGATGATAGTTCCTGTCAAGTTTATGTCCTCTGCATATTGATAATTAGGGATAACATGTTATTGTTATGTCTTCAATTAAGAAAACCAAACCGCACGATAAAGTCTATAAATTGTTAATTAGCAATGTAGACGTAAGTCCATACATAGATAAAAATGATTTTCACAATTAACTTCCCTATTATTATTATTGATAAATTATAATGTTAATTGGGACAAATTTAGAAGTTAAATAGGTTAGTTTCCTTGTGGGTGACAGATTATCAAATGGATATTTGTAGGTTAATAACTCCAGATATTTATTTGAGTAAATGGAAATTTGAGTGGTTATGTTAAATTAAATATCTAGGTATATTGTATGGCTCCAACGATAATCGCTAATAAAGGCATAATACACTTTACAACGAGCAGTCAATATTATTTACAAATCAACAACAATGCATAACAACTACCACTCATCTAGATAATCTCCGCTACTAAACAGATTACTAACCCATAACAGAAAGGAGATCAAACATCCATAATCCATAAAACAGATGAGGAAATGTGCATTGCCTGAGGGATCACAAGGGCCCGAGAAGAAAACTGTCAACCACCTCTTCTTCCTCTAATAATCTTCTCTCGGCTATAGCTCTCCTCTTCATCAGAGCTCTCATTTCAACATCTCAAGAAGCATCCCTTAAACCTTCACTCAAACTTATGATTCCCAGCACACATAGGACGTACTCTCTGCCAACTTGGACGGCAGAGAGAATAAGCTCACGCTTACACAACGTGGAGCTCCTCGCCCGCTCATCCTTTCGAAGTCTCCCTCCTCTATGTCTCATCTCAGTATATCAACACCAAAAGGGAGGGACACTCTCTGCTGATTCCCAGAGGGCAGAGAGTGAAATTTTCTAGCACCCCCGACAGGCACTACATCAGCTTTACAGAGTGTTCCCCACGCTGCACTGCAGAGTGCAATTCCTTGCTGGAAGAAACATTGGGTTGTCTGCATAGTAGACAACGGTTAAATCCCGACCGGGTTTAGCCATGGCCAGGTCGTGGGCCACCAACCGTACCCGTCCGAAATAGGTGTCCATCACGAGTTCGCCACCGACGATCGCGAAATCGCCAATTTGTCCTTCGAATCGTGCCTCTAGACAATGACCAATCAATAGAAGGACAAAGGAGGAGAAGAATTGTTCAGGCATACCATGAATCATTGCCGGAAACCATGCCCGCGGGAGCTGTGATTCCGATCCCTAGTTGTGACCCGCGTTGCCCCATGCCGCAGGATCTCACTCCTCAGCCCGTTACAAAGGAGTTGCCCGAGTCCGAGCGAGCCTTCGCGTCGTCCATCATCTCCTGATCGTCTCCCTCCCGCCCTCACTCTCTCTTCTCGTCTCTTTGTTCTCTCTTCTTTTGCAGAATGGCCGAAGGCCATTTCTTTGGCCTTCAACAAACCGAGTGTGAACCGGTTCAGCTGAACCGGTTCATGCCATCCACACCTCTTCCATAATTTTCTTTAACCTAAGAATTAATTAAATCTCCTAACAATTAAATCTCAATTAATCGAATTTATTTAATCCCTCAATTAATCTTCACTTAATATACTTTCATATTTAAATTATAATTTAATCTTTCACTAATTCTTCCCTTATTTAAATTAAATCTAATTAATCCCAAATATTATAATTTAATTAATTGAATTAATATTTATTTTAATTACATTAATTTCCATAAATTATAATCTAACGAATACGTCCTTGGTAATATCCCGATAATTATCCAATTAATCTAATATCTCCAATTACCTTCCAATTATCCCTATTAAATTACGATATAGAAAATCAGGATATTACATTCCTCCCCCCTTATATAAATTTTGTCCTCAAAATTTTCTTAGCGTAGTACCCCCAACTAAACCACACATCAAATCTATTCTTTAGCTATCCCATTTGATGATGTAGTTCCCTTGTGGTCCTAATACTTCACTTTATCTAGACTATTAATGTAACATCCCGTATTTTCAAAATACGTAAAATTCAAAACTTTTCTTTTCGTACATACATCAGTCTCTTTTTCTTTCATAAAACCCGGTCGCTAACATCCGATCGCTAAAACTCTTTAAAACCCGACCGCTAACATACGATTGTTAAAACTCTTTACTTTCACTTTTTTCAGTTTTCTTTCACCTTTATCAAGTTACGCTCAAAAGTCATAACTTTCTTTGAATAAAAGACAGCGGAATAAAAACAAAACATTAAAGAATAGTAAATAAGTTACAAAACTCTTTTTCAAATACTTCTCCTTTCATTTTCTAGCCTAGCCAGCCACAAGATCCACCCGTGCAAATCCTTCATCAACTGTCCTTCACCTGTTCATCTGTTGCTCGTTCGTACCTACATCACAAGACCTAAACTAATGAGTCTAACGCTCAGTAAGTGATAAAGTGAAGTATAGATGATATGCATGATCATACAATGCAATTTAAGTCAAGAGTGTATACATGACAAACAAAATAGACCATGAGTAACCCGGTCAATCCACAAAGGAGCAATATATATATCAATGGGTTACCCAGGCTGTATACAATCCTTTGTTACGAGAACGTTGGGGATTTCAGAACAGGAAGCAATGAACCCTGGTATCCCATGTCACTAACCTATTTTCTTCCTAATCCGTCGAACATGGATCTATATGACAATGGGACATCATTAATTTCCCAAACCCCCACATGCCTATTTATATAGATTATTATGTCATACAATATGTACGGGGATTCATACAATCCTATATGCAATATATGTCTAATTAACACATCATTAAAAGAACCTAAATCTAGTAAACACACAGCATGCAATCCTAATTCTTGCGATGTAGGGTCCGAAGACCAAGGCACAGTAAGTATCACTTACCTAGCGTCCATAACGCCTTTCTGTTTCTTTTCTCTTCTTCGTACCTTTAAAACCACAATAACTATGCATTAATAACAATCTCCTAACAATCTTCTAAACCTTAACAATTATAACGGAATAGCAAAAACCCACAATATTACTCATTCCATCAATGTGTCTTTACTTTACAAAACTGAAGAAGAATAATTTATCATAAGTCCATACTTCCCATAGCCAATAATGACCAATATGCACAATATATGCATTTCAAACTAAGGGGCAATTTACTAACTAAATCATTTCTTGCAATCAAACCCAAGTTCATCATAGACCTCATATAATTATGCCTCACTACATTACCATTCTCATGCCAAACTTAAAGTTCTAACAATCATTACAAATGCTCAACCGTTTAATAGTCTCTAAGAACCACAACTTGATGAATAACAGTTAACAAACATCCAAAACAATGACAACCCCATATCCCTAATATTTTCACTTCACATACTCTAAACCAATCTTAAACGGAGAATTACCTCGTTATCTGAAGCATGCCCAAAAAGCTGGAACACAACCATTAGAAACTGTCATCAGTTCGGCCATCCTCCAACGAGCTCTTATTTGCAGCAGGTCACCAACAGAAACTAAAACAAATGGTCATAACCCAAGACCAACCGACATAACAAATTATCCAACAAATCATTTAGACTGTCAACACCTTCAACATCCAATAACCCATTAATCAATCGAATCAGATTTCTATTAACGAAGCACAGTCTTGGAATTGAACTAAATAGGAAGCATATAACCAATTCTTCCAACAGTCAAGCATAACCCGACACCATTACCAATTTGCACATGTTAAGGCTTCACAATTAACAAGGACACAACTAATATCCAATACAGAGTATAATCCAAAAATAAAGAACTCAAGTCACTACAGGAGAGAACTTTGCATTACCTGAGAAGACCCGAGGAAAGCTCTCCTTCACCGTTCACTCCTGTTTCTTCTTCTTCTACTTGTTTCTCCTAATCCCAACAGCTCACCCTCACCCTACTCAGTTGATGGAAGGTCCCAAGATGACAACTCCAGTGATATTTGAGGAAGGAGAGTTGGTTCCCATCCAAGGGGAAGCGGTCCACTCATCTGAAGCCAAGTATGATACTCCCTCACCATCTAGACGTGTCGCCAGCTAAAGGAATCAAAGACAAAATGGGTTACGTATGAGAGAAGCATCAAATTAAATGGGTTTTTCGTCCAATTTTGCCCTTCCGAACGTGATGCGTCGTCTGCATGTATCGTCTGCATCGTCCGAAACCAGTTTCGGACGAGAGAACGTGTCCCCAGTCCTTCGTTCGTACCGTCTGAAATCCATATTCGGACGCAATTTAGCGTCCGCATGAGTCATCCGCAGTCGTCTGAATGTGTCCAGACTTCGGACAGATTCATTCGGACACTATTTTTCTCTCGTCCGCTACCGTCTGAAAGTTCCCAAAATTAGAACAAATTCATTTGGACGCTATTTTTCTCTCGTCCACAGTCGTCCGCAAGCGTCCGAATTGTCCCAGAATTGGAAAAATTCAAAGCCGAAGGTTCTGCTATCGTCCGTAGCGTCCGTACTATGACAGTTTTAGAGTTGAGGACGCCAAATACCATCCTAACTCGTCCCAAAATCCATTTTCCTCAATTAAAAATTATAACATATTGATTACGTCATTAGTAATATCCTGATAATTTATTCGACTAATTCGAATATATCCAATTATTTTCCAATTATCAATTTATAAAAATTCTGGATATTACAACTAACTCCCCTTTTACCAATAGTTTGCTCCAACCTACAACTAATTGATCAGCTTGACTTCATCCAAACGCGTCTCTTTGTACCAAAAGTTGATCCAACCTTCGAACTCATTCTCTACGCTTCCGGTGCGGCACTCTGATTGCATTGATTCCAGAGAAAAATGCCTTGACCACGACCATTCTTTTGTTTTCTCCAGGTCAATCTCGAACTTGAAAATCAAAATGACAACTTTCTTATATCCGATCATTGCTTAAATCCAATAAATACTCTACCGTTGCCACTCAACTCCTTAATCTACAACATGTTTGTCCTTAATTTGACATTCCACATCAAATTTGTCACCAATTCCTTGTAATTCAACGCCAAGGAAGAGTCTCCAAGATCTTCTTACTACCAATAGACTCAATACCTACCGACTCACCTTTTCTATTTTGTTCTACCCTTCAGATCCTTCACACTTTAAGACTTGAGACCTAACACTTATACTTTTCTCTAACCCTCCCCAACTTCGGCATGCTCGAACGTACTCTTCACCATCAAATTCGTCCATCCAAACTTTTTTGAGTTATGAACTACACTGCTCCATGGCTGAGTTGGACGCTTTTCATTTTGCTTCTCTTTTTGTCTATAATCGTTCCCATTTCTATTTTAGTTTCCATTTCCATATTTGTTCTTGTTTTCGTATCTGTTTTTGTATCTGTTGTCGTTCTTGTTTCTGTTTTCATTTCCATTTCTGTATCTATTTCCATTCTTGTTTCTATTTCCGTATCTGTTTCTAATTCCATTCCCATAAATTTATTTCTAGAAACTTTGTTTCTGTTTTTGTTTCTATATCTATTTCTGTTTCAGTTTTTGTTTTCGTTTCCGTCTTTGTTTCCACCTTTGTCTCCATTTCAGTTGCTGTTTCTTTTTCCGTTTCTGTTTTCGTTTCTGTTTATGTTTCTATTTCCATTTTTGTTTTCGTATCTATTGTTGTTTCCGTTTCCGTTTTAGTTTCAGTTTCAGTTTCGGTTTCTGTTACTTGTTCTCGGAGAAGTTTGACCGATAGCCTCCACCCTTACCGTGCAGCTGTGCAATCACTTCCTTGGTTATCTTGATTGAGTTCGGACCGACATGGAGAACATAATCCAAGTCCAACATAAGTCCTATTATCCATTCGACTACGAATCCAATACTTAAGTCCAATGCTACGGACATGGAGTACTTCATGTCAGAAAACGCCGTCAAGTTCGAGTTGATCGTACCAATAGACTAGACTTCCCCAAAGTTTCTCAAATCTAGTCTATGTAGGGAAATCAGTTTCACCCAAAAGCCAATAGGTTCCCCTTCCACTACCCTTCATCTCTCCCAACTATCCTTCATAAAATCCAAACCTCATTCTCTTAATTCTCCCTCAAAGGTCAATACTAAGTGGGTAATTACTTGGCTATCATTTGCTTCAACTTAGTCCTTAATTTATTCATTTATCATTATTATTTTTTATTAATTTTTTTTTATTACTAATCTATACTCTATCTAGCCGTTGTAACTGAGGAAACCTCGTTTACTTATCTAGTTGATATAGTTTATGCAGGATTTTTCTTTTCCACTTATTTTCCCTTTCTTATTTCTAAAAATTTGGGCAGAGTCTCCCCTGTTTCTACATTCTCTCAAAGCTATAAATCCTGCATATATCCCAAACAGTTCCAGAAAAGTGCATCCATTCATTTACTTATCGTCCTACGAACACATCTGAAATCCAATATATCGTGTACACCTCAAAAATACAAAATATTTAGTCACTAAGTCATAGTCCACTAGTCCCTACATATTATTATCTAACAACTATTTATCGAAACAGAATAGGAATCAAATGCTAATTAAAATAGTAAGTAGTTTACTTACAGTAGATGAAGCATTTCCACATCGAGGTTTATGCTGGGAGACAAGCTAAAGTATTGGTTTGACTTTTACAAAATCGTTTTACTCAGCAAAACGTATCAGAGCTCGGTTTTAAAACGCAGTAAAGGAAAACAAATTTGCTCTGATACCAAT
>CM039480.1:8473130-8837842 GCA_022433065.1 Begonia loranthoides | reverse complement strand
AGCTCGGTTTTAAAACGCAGTAAAGGAAAACAAATTTGCTCTGATACCAATTGTAACGACCCAGTTTTTCTTTTTCCTTTAAAAATTTACTAAAATTTAAAACTTTTATCAAGCAACTAAAACCTTGAATTAATACTTTTTTAATATAATATTAGAGTGTGAATCGGGATGCTTGAGCCTAAGCCAATGGCTCCTTTCTTTCTAACCTTTTTTATTTATTTTTGTAGTGTCTCTTTCCTAGCTAGCTTGGAGGAGAATTTTAGTACATTACACAAAGAGAAGTTCGGGCATTTGGATTAGTGGAAGTTGAATAAAAAATATAGAAGAAATGGTGTGCGTTATAAATCTGCCTACAACAAGACCATAGTGGACTATTCGACGTTTTTATAGAATCAAACAATCTTAAATGAAAAAGTATTCTTTATACGGTTTGTAGTAGACAGTCATTGCTTTGCAGAGTGATATTTTTTGTTATATTTGGTGTTTGTTTACCATGTCAAATGTTTTGTTTACAGAGACAAAAAATCTAGCTAGGACTTATTTTGTGTTTTTATTATTTTAAGGTTACTTTTGTAATTTGTTTTTGAGGACACTTTTGCAATTTTGTATTAGGGTTTTTTGGAGGGTTTCTTAACCTCTCTTAGGACAACTATAATCTTAGTTTTTCATCAATTAGAAGCTGAAGCTTTGCTGGTTTTCACAGCTCTCTCCAAAACACCAAAAAGAGGACTCTTGCAAAGTTGTCCCGCGGTTAGTTTCCAAAGAACTTCCCTCCTCAGGTTTGTCTACTTTTTTAGGTTCGATTTTATGATACTTTCTCCCAGCAACTTACCCTAGTTGCTAGCCTAGAGAGGAGAAGTAGAAACGTAGAGAGAAAACGAATTGGAGTGGCTTCTTTCAAAGAGTCCGTTGAAGTCGCGTTTCTTGGCTGTGGAGAATCTACAGACCCCTCGTGATTTTTGTTTCTATTCTGTTTGATTCCTTTTGAGATTGGTTCAGTAATTTTAAGGGATTAAATCCTTGCCTAGCAAGAAGGATTGAGCACAAATTTGGTAACATATGGATTTCAATTCGTCATTTTATGAATGTTTCTTACTGGTCACCGTTTCTGTTTCTACGAGTATAGATTTAGAGCTGAACCTTGTTCCATTCATAACTCACGTTCCACAATGAGTTTGCAAGAGATTTTGGAACTACATTACCCTCTCTAGTACTTTTTGAATCCCTGAATTTTTGGTGGCGTTTGGATGTATGAATTTTAAGATACAGTTGTTTGAAGTTACTGCTTTGTTTTGAGTTAACCGATTGAGCTCCTTTTGTTGAATTGATAACATCACACTTGGAAGTGCATCATTTGGTATCAGAGCTTGCAATTACCAAGTTCTCTATTTTTAAACTCTATGATTTGGTTACTTCATAATGAATCGAGGCTGCCAGTATGCGAGATATTTCAGTGAAGAAGAAAATGATTTATTGCCGTCTATTCCAACTTTTAGCGGTTTAGACTTTGCCGAAGACTATTTGGATTGGAAAGGCTGGGTTGACAAAATTTTTCTATGGCTATGTTTTTCGAAAAGGAGCATGGTGAAAATTATTTCTTCAAAATTTCAAGGAAGAGCTTTGAGATGGTGAAACAGATTGATATCCGACCAAAAAGAAGAAGGAGAAAAAAGATATCAAAACATGGAAATTGATGAAGGGTCTTCTAAGAGAAAAATATGCTATGAAATATATCAAGACTGTCTCACAGCCACCATTCCAAAAGTGTGAGCCATGGTTTTCCCAGAGTCGACGCTCTGAGCGCAAGGAGTTGAAAGCCATTTGCAGTAAGGCCATTAAATTAATTGACGACATGAGTGACAGTTTGGCAAAGAAACGAGACCTAAATGTTTTTCTTCTTTGCAAGTTGAGAGTCATAGTGAGGTTATGAAAGAACCCGTAAGGGCAGAAGAACAATATCTAGAAAAACATCTTGGGAGGAGGATCATCTAGAAAAACAAGTGCCTGAAGCCGAAACTATAGAGGTCCAAGTTGAGCCAAGCTTCCAAGGCCAGCAAGTAAGGTACCTTCTATCAAGCTCCTTAACTGATTGGGATTTTAAAATTAGATGGATCAAAGTTATTGATGATATTGAATCAGTTATACCACTGCGGGTTGGAAATTTTGTTGCTGCTGTTGATTTGAATTACTCTGTACATATTGAAAATTCAATTGGAGTTGATAACTTTAACTTGGCTAATGGTATAAGTAAAGACATGTTGTTGCTCATGGAACATCATGGTACTGAAATTGACAGCCATGTCATTGAAGAGGGAAATAAGTACAGTGGGAATAATATTCTGAATTTTGTTGATAAAGATGCTGAATTGGGTTGGAAAATCAGCCATGTTGATATGATGATTGTAGGCAGTTTTGTTGCTGTTCTATTTGGGCAATCTAAAATGAAAATCATTATGCTTGGGGTCAATCTAAATTTTTCATTTGATTCGGGTGGAAGACATGCAAAAGATAGAGGTGGAAGACTCCCTGGATTTGATGGCAAATCCTTTTCAACCCCGGGAGTATGATTCACCCCGAATCGGGATGCTCGAGCCTGATTTTATTTCTTTCTAACCTTTTTATTTATTTTTTTAGATGTCTCTTTCCTAGCTAGCTTGGAGGAGAATTTTAGTTCATTACACAAAGAGGGGTCCGGGCATTTGGATTAGTGGAAGTTGAAGCAAAAATATAGAAGAAATGGTGTGCGTTGCAAATCTGCCTACAACCCGACCACAGTGGACTATTTGACATTTTTATAGAACCAAACAATCCTAAATGAAAAAGCATTCTTTATATGGTTTGTATCAAACATCCATAGCTTTCTAGAGTGGTATTTTTTGTTACATTTGGGGTTTTTTTACTATGTCAAATGTTCTGTTTATAGAGACCAAAAAGCCAGCCAGGACTTATTTTGTGTTTTTATTATTTTAAGGTTTTGTAATTTGTTTTTTAGGACACTTTTGTAATTTTGTATTAGGGTTTTTTTTAGGGTCTCTTAACCTCTCTTAGGACAACCCTAATCGCAAGTTTTCATGAATTAGAAGTTGAAGCTTTGCTGGTTTTTTGGAGCTGTCTCCAAAACACCAAAAAGAGGACTCTTGCCAAGGTGACCCGCAGTTAGTTTCCAAAGAACTTCCCTCCTCAGGTTTGTCTACTTTTTTGAGGTTGGATTTTATGATACTTTCTCCCAGCAACTTGCCCTAGTTGCTAGCCTAGATACGAGAAGTACAAAAGTGGAGAGAAAACGAGTTGGAGTGGCTTCTTTCAAGGAGTCCGTTGAAGTCGCGTTTCTCGGCTGTGGAGAATCTGCAAACCACTCGTGATTTTTGTTTCTTTTCTATTCGATTCCTTTTGAGATTGGTTCTGTAATTTTAAGGGCTTAAAGCCATGCCTGTTGGAAAGCATTGAGCACAAATTTGGTAACATTTGGATTTAAATTCGTCATTTGATGAACGTTTCATTATTGGTCGCCATTTCTGTTTCTGCGAGTACAAATTTAGAGCTGAACCTTGTTCCATTCATAACTTGCTTTTCAAAACGAGTTTGAACGAGATTTTTTAACTAAATTACCCTCTCTAGTACTTTTTGAATCCCTAAAATGTTGGTGGCGTTTGGATGTATGAATTTTAAGATACAATTGTTTGAAGTTATTGTCCTATTTTGAGTTAACAGATTGAGCTCCTTTTGTTGAATTAATAACACTGCACTTATAAGTGCATCATTCTGTACCTTCACAATTAAAACATTACAACCTATAAATGATTTGTATTCTAACTTGTACAAATTCTAAGAACTACTTCAACACCCAAACGGAATATAACCTATTTCAATTTGAACTATCAACAGGATATCAATCTATCAAGTAAAATACTTAACTTAGGTCTCACAATTCCACAATCAACCCAATTGCAGAGTATATTCATGCTTCAACATTGAACATGCAAGAACAGTAGCAACAATCATCCAACCATTTGATTCATAGCATCAGCAAGCAAGTGTATCAATTACGGGGCTCACCACAAGGAAACAACCTTTCATCAATAATTAACCAAGTCCAACAAGTTATGTATCACGGGTTACAAGCCACATATTCAACTCATCAATTCCTAATGTATGGCTGCAACGATAACCAATAATAATGGGATAATACACTTTACAGCGAGCAGTCAATATTATTTCCAAATCAATAGCAATGCATTACAACTACCACTCATCCAGATAATCTCCGCAACTAAATAGATTACTAGCCCATAGCAGAACGAAGAGCAAACATCCCAAATCCGTAAAACAGAGGAGGAAATGTGCATTACCTGAGGGATCACAAGGACTCGAGAAGAAAACTGTCAACCACCTCTTCTTCCTTTGATAATCTTCTTCGACTATAGCTCTCCTCTTCATCAGAGCTCTCGGTTCAACATCTCCAAAAGCATCCCTTAAGCCCTCACTCAAACTTATGATTCGCAGCACACACACGACGTAGTCTCTTCCAACTTGGAGGGCAGAGAGTATAAGCTCACACTCACACCCCGTGGAGCTCCTCACCTGCTCATCCTCTCCTAGTCTCCCTCCTCTCTGTCTCATCTCAGTATATCAACACCAGAAGGGACACTCTCTGCCAATTCCCTGTGGGCAGAGAGTGAAATTTTCCTACACGCCCGACAGCCACTCTATAAGCTTTACAGAGTGTTACCCACGATGCACCGCAGAGTCCGATTCCAGGCTGAAAAAAATGTGGGTTTGTCTGCGTAGCAGGCAATGGTTCAATCCCAATCGGCTAGACCGGGTTTGGACTCAGCCGGATAGTAGGTCACCATCAGCACCCATCTGAACTCATTATCCATCGCGACTTTGCCACCGAGGATCACAAAATCGCCGATTCGTCCTTTGAATCATGTCTTCAGACAATGACCAATCAATAGAAAGACAAAGGAGGAGAAGAATTGGTTGGGCATACCACCAATCATCGCCGAAAACCACGCCTGTGGGAGCTATGATTCTGAGCCCCAGTCGTGACTCGCATCGCCCCATGCCGCAGGATCCCACACCTCCGCCCGTCGGAAAGGAACTGCCTGAGTCTGAGCTGAGCTTTCGTGTCCTCCCCCATCTCCCACTTGTCTCCCTCCCTCACTGTCTCTTCTTGTCTCCCTGTTCTCTCTCCTTTCGCAGAATGGCCGAAGGCCATTTCTTTGGCCTTCAACAAACCGAGTGTGAACCAGTTCAGCTAAATCGATTCATGCCTTCCACACCTCTTCCATAATTTTCTTTAACCTAATAATTAATTAAATCTCCTAACAATTAAATCTCAATTAATCTAATTTATTTAATCCCTCAATTAATCTTCACTTAATATACTCTTATATTTAAATTCTAATTTAATCTTTCACTAATTTTTTGCTTATTTAAAATAAATCTAATTAATCACAAATATTATAATTTAATTAATTGAATTAATATTTATTTTACTTATTTTAATTCCATAAATTATAATCTAATAAATATATTCTTGGTAATACCCCGATCATTATCCAATTAATCAAATATCCCAAATTACCTTCCAAATATCCTTATTAAATTTTGATATAAAAAGTCGCGATATTATAGAGGTGGTTGCTCTCACCCAAAAGTAAATGAATGTGATGTAAGTGAGCCTGTTTTTAGTGAGTTCAGAAACTGTAGAGGTTGCTCTCTCATAAAAATGAACCTATGTGGTGAGTTTAGAAACTGAAGAGGTTGCTCTTACCCAGCTTACAAATATATCAAGCTTAAGCTTGTAGAGTTGTCATAGATGTTATAGTTGCATTTCATTTTATATTCCATATTGGGCAATAAGCTCATTATGCCTCATGTGATGTAGGTATGGATTATGAGTCTGTTCAAATGAACATTGAGGAAGTGTGATGTGATTCAAGCTTGTGTTACCATGCTCGAAACAACCTTAGGGGTTATGGCTCTAAATGAATAAAAGTTATGCTAATGCATAAAAACTTTGTTATGAATTTCAAGTATTTATTTATGTTATTTCTGTAAAACAGTTTAATGTTTTTATTCCGCCTAACGTACTCTGACGTTTTTCAATAAAGTATATTTGAAATAAGATTTTGAAAATGTTCAAAATTTCACAAAAATTAATAAACGGAAAATGGGATGTTGCAATTATGGTATCAGAGCATAACTGGGTCTAATGCGATTCTGTAGACTACTGGTAACAGAAGATTGGTCGCGGCATACTTCTTCAATTGTAAGTTCTTTATTAGCTTACTTTATTGTACTAATAGTATGAATTGTTCTGTTAGTATTAGAACTGATGTGTTCGTATAATTGCTTGTAATTACTTAATTTTATTAGTACCAGAATAATAATTATAAAATAATAAAATATAAGTACCCCTTTTTACCTAATAAACTTAAATGCTTTCTAATGTACATCCTCTACGACAATTATGTAGCATTTTTTGCTTATATTGAACAAAAAAAAAAAAATTGTTGGATAATAGAATGGCAAGAGGAACTAGAGGAAACATTCAAGCCAATATTGTAAACGATAACGATAACGGTGGAAATGGAGCTACTAGATTTGAGAATATTATTGGTCAAGAGAATAACGCTCTACGCAATGGCAGAAATGATGTTCTAGATCGCCTAACAACAATTGTAGAATGCCTTGCAGAAAGGGGGAATGGGAATGCGAATCAACGTCAATTGGCAGTTCTAGTAGAAGCTAGTTGGGAGAAGTTTAGGAGACTTAAACCTCCTTATTTCAATGGGAATATTGCTGATGCCATTTGTGCTTAGGAGTGGATTCGATCTTTACACAACGTGTTCGAGTACATAAGGATTGGGAAAAATGAGAAGGTTTCGTGCGCTATGTACCTGCTAATTTAGGATGCGAGGTTTTGGTGGGACATTATTAAGGCGGCGCATGATATTCGAACTTTGACCTAGGATCAATTTAAAGAGATCTTCTATGTGAAATATTTCAATCAAACTGTATGATCGAAGAAGTTATTAGAGTTTGTTTTGTTGCATCAAATTGGAACTGTATCTTAATATGTGAGGAAGGTTGAAGCACTCTCTCGGTTTGTGCCACACCTGGTGGCAAACTATGAGCACAAGGTCCATCAGTTTGTCCATGGACTAAGAGTCAAGGTTCTCAAGGGAGTTAAGATTTCTAGTACTCAAGGCATCCTTTGTTCAAAGATTGTTGCTAAAGCATTGGAAGTTGAGGATGCTGAGTTAGTGGTGGATCATTAGCATGAGACGAATAAGAAATTATGGAAGAATACTCTTATTCAACAACAAAGGGGTGGATCCATGATAAACAAAGGACAAAAAGGCCTTCAGAATATGAAGTGCACAGATGAAGGATAAACGCCCGATAAATGTGTGACAAACACTGCCCCATCTAATGCGAGGACTCAGTAGTAAAAAATGTCCAAAGTGCAAGAAGAACCACTTTCGGGAATGTTGGATGGGAACTGGTTGGTGTTTTAGATGTGGAGAATCTGGGCATATTGCTAAATTTTGCTCAGCTGGAGTCGGTGGATCTGGTGGCGTGGCACCAAGAGTCTTTTCTCTATACGGTGAGGAAGCACCTGATGTACAAATGGACAAAATGGCGGGGGATGGTCTGCCTGCTATTGTGCCAGGTACTACTTATTATTAAAGTCGTTATATAATTCCTTGGAATGATGGGTAGATAGTAATGACATGCAAATTCGTTATGTCAAGAACAATTTACGTTAATGATATAGCGGCATATGTTTTAATCGAGTATAGTGCTACTCATTCCTTAGTACAAGGATAAATTGTTTCCCCAAATTAGAAGAAAGTAATTATCGTGCACTCTTGCCCTCTCGAGAATACCTAATTACTGATGGAATTCTAAGGGCTTATACCATAAAAATAAACAATCAAATTTTTCATGTTGATCTAATTGTAATGGACATGAAGGGATATGACGTTATCCTAGATATTAATTAGTTATCCCAACATCAAGCGATAAGTAATTGTAGAAAAATAGAAGTATGGTTCCTCTCCCCTAATGGTGAACAACATACGTTTATTGGCGTCAAGGAAAATGGTAGATTGACTGTGATCTCTGCGCTTAAGGTTGACCGGTTAATGAGAAATGGAGATGAAGGGTTTCTCATTAACGTGTTGGACACAATGGTAGCATGGAAAACAAATATTGAGGAAATTCCTATTGTTCAAGACTTTCCGAATGTATTTCTAAACCAACTTCCTAGATTACCTCCGGATCGTGAAACTGAATTTGTAATTGACCTTCACCATGGAACGGAACCAATTTCAAATAATCCATATAGAATGGCCCCAACAGAATTAAGAGAATTGAAGGTCCAACTTGAGGAGTTAATTAACAATGGATTCATTTGTCCCAGCTTTTCAACGTGGAGAGCACTTGTGTTATTTGTAAAGAAGAAGGATGGGTCAATGAGAATGTGTATCGATTATCACAAGTTAAATAAGGTAACTATTAAGAATAGATATCCTCTTCCGTGAATTGAAGACATGTTCAATCAATTGCAAGGAGCTTGTGTCTTTTCGAAGATCGACCTCCGATCTGTATATTATCAATTAAAAGTTAACCCTGATGATATTCCTAAGACTGCATTTAGGACAGGATATTGACATTATGAGTTTCTAGTTATGTCATTTGGATTAGCTACTGGCCTGGCGGCATTTATGGATTTGATGAACCGGGTCTTTAGTGAGTACTTACATAAATTCATCATTATATTTATCGATGACATGCTAATTTACTCACGCTCAGAGGAGAAACATAGAGAACATTTAAGGATTTCTCTGTCCATACTAGCAAGGCATAAGTTATACACGAAGTTCTCTAAATGTGAGTTTTGGTTAAGTAAAGTGAGTTTTGATTTATTAGAAGATAAATAAGGTCAATTAGTGGGGTTTTATATTGGGTTGTTGACTTAAGGATGAAAAATAGGAGGAAACGTGTCTAGGAAGGTTTCAATCGAGAATACGGTTGACTCTGCAGTCAAGCAACTAAACTGAATAATGTGGTAGAATATAGTTTAAGTTTTCGGTCGCGTTGTGGTTGAGGGCGCAGTTGGATATCTCGACCAAAATGCATTATAGGATTGCTCTTTGCATTTTCGGTCATACCGCGGTCGAAGTTGAGGTCGAAGAGTTCGATTGAAATGCATTCCAGACTACATTTTGTGGTTTTGACTCTGTCGAAGGTACTGACATGATGCGCGACTGAAAAAGCAGCAGGTTTTGACTCTGTCAAATTTGTTGATTTTACAGTCGAGTCATTAGTCGGGACGTGGTCATGAGGTTCGACGAAAACACAAAATAGAGGTGGAATTTGGAAAATCGATCGTTGTTCAGTCGATGGTTTGTAGGACTCCTTCGACCGAAAAGTCTATTTTAAACGAGAAATCAGCTTCAGTCAACCATTCTTCTATTTTTCTTTCCCTAATAATTTTTGCTCCACTCCCGAGACGATAGCAAACTCTCTACGTGGATGACTTGCATTGGAGCTCCTCTTTTGAAATGTGTGATCGTCCATCAAACCTTGCATCACTGGAGGTCTTCTCTACCTGTATTCAAGCTGTGTGAGAAAGAGTGAGGTGTTGTTGATGATGATGGTGAGGGGTGAGCAGACTATGGTCTCGGGTGTTCTTCTTGGTAAGGAGATTTTCCTTTGTTGCTATTATTGGATTTTCTGGACTTCACTCACTGCTTGAATACATTTAATGCTGAATATTATACTCTATTAGCTATGTTCATCCTCTTGGCTTGCTTACTGCTTGATATTAACTGCTAAGAATATTATGCTCTGTTGTTGGTGTTGGATTATGCACAGTTTTTTGATTGTTAGCTCTATACGTTTGGATGTACTATGATAACCCGTTATTTGTTCTATGACATGAGTTGTTAAGTTAGAGTTTTGGTTATGGCTTGATAGACACTATTGAGTTGTATTGTTCTGTTAATTATGTCTAGCTATTCATGTCAGTTACTATGGCTGAACATGTTCAAGAAAAATGCTCTGTTGGTTGTTGAATATCTACTGCCTATAATATATTTATGGATGGGAAGATGGTAACTTGTTGTGATGTTTCTGCTAACCTCAGTTGAAGAATATGTTTTGTATTCTCTGTTGCTTGTTGGATATTGAATGAGGATATATTGCAATGCCATTGTTGAGTGAAACCATTGATATTAGCGAGTTATTAGGATGAGGTTTATGACTTAGATTGGTAAATGCTATAAGTTAATAAAGCTTCCTGCATTTTATCATTGGAATGTTAATATGTTGGATTTGGTTGTTAATTTGTTGTTTGGATAAAAGATAAAAAAATGCGCTCTATGGTTAAATATTTGGACGAAGCATATCTTGTTATTATTTGTTATATGCCAAACTGTTTGTGGCCTATTTTGGTCATATGCTTTGATTGCTTCTAATTAGAATGCTCTCTGTTGGTTTCGGCTATGGATCTCTGCTATTGTGTTATTATTAGATATTTGTATACCCTGTTGATTAAGTGTTGTCTGCATCTTTATGTGCTATGGTTATTTCGGTTACGGATTTTATAAACTATTAAGTGATTGGTTGAATTTAGGTTGTGAAGTAATGTATAAGGATTAAGGGCATGAAGGACGTTAAGATTAATAAGTTGTGATTATTAATAATTAAATATTAATGAATTGTGAAGGTACTAAAAAGGGAAGAAAGGATAATGATTAAGCATTGAGCACTTTAAGAAAACGAGGTAAGTGATATGTGTGTGCTTTGGTCATTGGGGCCCTACATCACAAGAATAGAATATGCATGTTGTATTGTTTACCACTTTATTAGATATTAAACATGTCTATTATTTTATGATCATATTTACAACTTTATGAGCATGTCTGCAATTTTACTAGCATGTCTATAATTTTAATAAGCACGTCTATCGCTTTAATAGCATGTCTACATTTTTTATAGCATACCTACCACTTTACAAGCATGTCTACTATTTGCTCAACATGTCTACAGTTTTATCAGCATGACTATCATTTTATCAAGCATGTTCTGTGAATTGTATATTAGGTGTTTTATTAGATTCCCTTAATTATGTGATAGAGATTGTATGCATTCACGAGCATCATGCATAACGATTTTCAAAGATTACGAAAATGATTTTCATGCACGGTTTGAAAAGATGGTTTAATAGATGCTCACACATACTAAGTGTACGGTGTTCATGAAGGGGTGATCACACGAAGCAGACTACCCATCATTCGAGTTGTAAGAATATCCATTTTCCCATGGAAAGCAAAATAGATAAACGAATGGTAAATGATAAAAGTAGAGTAACGTAGAGAAAAGGCAACAGTTTGATGTGAGGTTGTTTGAGCCCTTGGTGGGCACGGTCGGTAGTTGAGCTTTCGAATTATCCATTATCGCTAGCACGCTTTTAGATTATGCCATTGTTGCTTATAACGGTTGCGGACTGGGCAATGGTTAGGGGGCTTTTGGATTATCCATTGCTACTACCAGAGGTGTCGGGTCGAATGCATTGACGGGATTTGTCCAAGGCTAGAGGGCTTTCAGATTATCCATTGCTACTATGCCGGGGGCATCGAGGTCAGGTGCAATAGAGTAAAAGACATAAATGTAAAAGATAAAAGATAAAGGCAAAACAAAAAGAGAAACTACATACATATTTTAAAGTGGCACAACATGTGCATCTAGTTATTCATTTCTATCACTTACTAAGCGTTAGGCTCATTAGTTTATGTCTTGTGATGTAGGTACAAGCACAAGAGAAAACAATGAACAGATTACGGAGCGATTGATGAAGGATCAGTACGGGTGGTCTTGTGTCTAGTTAGGCTAATGGATTAAACAGAAAATAGCTTGTAAATATAAAGTAATAGTTTATTTATTGTCTTTTAAATGAACTATTTATGCTACCTCTATAATTTAAGAAAAAGGATTTTATAATTAAAGTCTTCCGCTGTTTATAACGATATGGGTGTAATGGGATTCTTGGATAATTATTGAAGATTTATTTGATGGAAATTATTTGAATTGGTTAAGAGAGAATTTTGTGAAAGATTAATTGGGAACGAATTAAATTAAAATATAATAAAAAGAATAAAAAGATTTTCTGTTGTTATGCCAGGTGTGTCAGAGAGTTAAAGCCAAAAACCAGCAACCTGGTCGTCCACTCCATCCATTGCCAATCCCTGAATGGAAATGGGAGCATATTACCATGGACTTTGTCACTTGTCTGCCCAAAACTACTCGAGGCCAGGATGTGATCTAGGTAATCATGGATCGGTTGACAAAGGTTGCACATTTGCTACCGATATCTATGACGTATAAGATGAATCAGTTTTCCAAATTGTATATTAAGAGATAATGAGGCTACATGGCGTTCCGATTTCTATTGTATTGGATCGGGACCTGCATTTTACTTCGACTTTTTAGAAGAGTCTGAGCAAAGCCATAGGCACCGAACTAAAATTCAGTACAACATTTCATCCTTAGATAGATGGCCAGAGTGAGAGAACCATTCAGACTCTCGAGGATATGTTGCGTGCTTGCATTCTCGACTTCCAAGTAGGATGGGGAAAAATCTCGCCGTTGGTTGAGTTGGCATATAACAATAGCTTTCAGGCCACTATCGGCATGGCCCCCTACAAAGCGTTATATGGGAGGAAGTGCAGGTCGCCCTTGCACTGGGATGAAACAGGTGAGGCTACTTTCTATGGCCCTGAGATGGTGCAGAAAACTACGGAAGTCTGTAGCCCTGATTAAGCAGAGCATGTTATCGGCTCAGAACCGTCAGAAGAGCTATGTGAACAATTGATGTCGAGGCCTTGACTTTGATGAAGGGGATATCGTGTTCCTAAAGATATCTCCTTTCAAGGGTGTCGTTCGGTTTGGCAAGAGAGGGAAACTCAACCCCAGATATGTGGGACCCTATGTGCTCACGAAGAAAGTAGGACATGTTGCCTAACAGTTGCAATTGCCAGACTACATGACAAGTGTACACAATGTCTTTCATATGTCTATGCTCAAGAAATGTCTGGGTGATACAGTTGTACTAAACCCTTCCGATAGTATTAAGGTGCGAGCAACAACAAGAGGCCTATTCTGTAACGACCCGAATTTTCTTAAATCCTTTAAAATTGAAAATTTTCTTTTTAAAACAAATCAGAACAAATCGTTAGTGGTCGGATCACTACCAACCGTTCGTAAAACTCATTATAAAAACCCTATTAATTAAACTATGATGAAGCGTTATGAAAAATCATTTATTTAAAACGTTGCGGAAGCATAAATAATTTAAATAAAATAAACTAATCATTGGGTTACAATTTAGAAAAACCTAATTTAATTCTTTTTTACCCTTGTTATGCCTGGCCAGCCATGAACTCCCTCGCGTGTGCAAATGTATCATCCCTGCTTTGATGTTATCCGTTTTTTCTTTTCTTTTCGCTACTCCTAGTCTATGGATTGGTTCCTTGTACTACTACCTCCACCTGCACCACAAGTAAAACGTAAGTCTAATGGCCTAGTAAGGAAAAAGGGTTTAATTCATATAAATGCAACTCTTTAGTCCATTTTGGAATGGGGGCCACCCAAACCAATCCTTTCATTAAGTCATTAATCCGTTTATTACTTTACTTTTTCTTTGATCCCTTGGGATCCATTATTCTATTATTCTATTCTTTCATTTTTCCAGACTCATACTTCGAGCTGCAATTGGGAGGTTTTTCTCATGCAATGACCTAGTGATCGGACCTAACCTTTTTCCTTGCATCTAGAACTCCCATACCCTACGAGGGAGGGGCTACCCCTAGATCACATACTAGATCAGCTACCCATCCACTCCCAATTCCCTTTTTCTTCTTTACTTTTTCTTAACATTTTACCTCACTTATGTATGCTTGCGTACCACCACCAAGGTGACACTTCCTAGGCTTTCTATTAACATGATGCATGAACATACATTCTCAACCTATCGTGATGCATGATGCTTTACAAACATACATTCATAATAATTGAAGTGCGCATATAAATAATTGAAAAACAGAAATGTAATGGAAGCACATATAAGGAAAGTAAAGCGTATAATAGAAGAAAATAGCTGCGTACAAAGAAAACAAGTACAATATCGAATTGAAACAATGAATGCATACAAGTACGGTAAACCTGCAAGTAATTTATTTAAACTATCATGCTTAACAATTGGCTATATTTATCATGCTAAATACATATCCTAATTAGTTATCATGCTCACTTCGAGTTATGATTGTTAACCTAGTTGGTTATCCTAATTAATTACATTTATTATTCTAATTAGATATCTTAGTCAATTTCCTAGTCTATTTACATGCTTCCTACATTTGTCATTCTAGGTGATTATTCTACTTAGTTACCCTAGGTGATTTACATGCTCAAGTTGATTACTTCACGTAATTCTTAAAGCCAAATAACATGCTCAGTTAATTGCGCTAGTTAATTACACGGATTAATTAACATGCTTTAATTAATGATCTAGTTGACTATCGTTTAATTAATGATCTGGTTGACTATCCTAATCAATTACATGCTTAAGGTGAATTATATGCTTTTATCTTAGATGGTTTAAACATGCTTATTTTATTCTAGTCAATTACATGCTCAAGTTAATTAAACATGCTAGTTAATTAATTATTAAACCTGCTAGGTTAATATGCTCAATTGATTATCATTTAACTAAGGTGGCTAGCATGCTCAATGGATTACATTTATCAATTCACCTTTAACTAAATTGGCTAACAAGTAAGCATGCTAGATTTCTAAGTCACACTTCTACAGTAAAGAAAATAAACTAACTATATGGGAAAATCTACACTATCAACAAAAGAATTATCTAACAGCAAGGAAATCAACGAAGGAGTTCACAATATAAATTCATCCAAAGAGCACAACACCACTCACGCACTCCACTTGCGATGTAAGGCCTCCACATGGCCAAGACACCCCTAATTCCTTACCTCGAAGCGATAACGCATATTAGCACCCCTTCATTCTTTTTCTCTTCTTTGTACCTTCACAGTTTAATAACATTTAATTATTACTTAGTTTCATAATCAAATCCCAACTAAACTAGTGACAGTTCACGGAACCCATTATCGCCCAAAAATGGAATATAACCATCCCAATAACAATATTCTAAAATGTAAAACAACCAGCCAAACCTAATAGGATAAAGGACAACCCATGACTATCAAACCAACCCCAACAACTTATTCCAATAGACAACAAAACAATTTATACATAACCACCCACATAATAAGTACCCATACAAAGCCAACGACCAATAATAATATCCAAGAAGGGTACGAAACCAACGACATTAACTATCAACCAATGTACGACTTAATTTGTGATATTCAGAATATATTAATCCAACCCAACAATAGTATATTATCAAACAGAGAGCATTATTCATAAACCAAATCAAGACAACAGTAACATCCACCAACAACAACCAACGCATTTCATTATATTTCATCTTAACAAAACAACAGTTGAATCGCCCAAACATTTAAAGCATTTATCAACGTGCATAATACTCACTTAATTCTCACAGTATTCCTACAATACATTATACTTGATATTAACCAGCATAAACATTAGACTAATAGATCATCCAACGTAAATGATTAACTAACCAATTCCAGCATATCAACGTTCCATTGCGAAAATACAGCAAACATTAAGCTATAACTAAATTGCAAATTAATAACATTCGATAATTCACGGATAAGCTTCACATAGCACTTTCCTTATATCTCAATATAGTCATTCATACAGCGAGGCCAATTTCAATAATCAATTAAAAGTCTCAACTCATTATTAGTTTGTAACAATCACAAGACGCTAACACTACGTAACTATAATCAACAGAGCACTAACATCCAAAGAATTATTCAGCCAATAATGATTAAGTGCATAACACAATCCAAACATAGCATTTCCATATATTTCAATATCCAGAGTTCCTATCTAACATATTTGAAATCCAATAATAAATTAAACGTAATACTCACAACAACACACGAAGTATAAAACCCAACAACACACACAATTATCCTTTTTAAATTTCTAACCAATAGAGTGCATAATCGACATCACAACTTGGAAAACTCATACTAACAGATCACTACGCATACACTCAACATATTATTAACCAACCAACAGATTATTAACCAACCAACCTCTTCAACACTAACCATGCAGAAGCCATCAACAGAGAGTGTTCAAACTCACAATAACCATGTAGAAGAAATCAACAGAGGGTGTTCATGCTATACAGAGAAATTCTCAACTCATCCATCCAACATTTCCACAACAATTACCACCCAACCAAGGAAATGAACACTCACAGAGACTGACAATCACCCAACAGAATTGAAAGAAAGAGAAATTGGAGAAGAACTCACCAGCAGCCAAGATGAAGCTCTCGGCCAACCACAATTCCAAAGAACCCCCTCCTCCTTCCCCCTCCCTTGCACACGGCTTCACTAACAAGGAAGGTGCACTACAATTACACTCTGCCACTACCTCACCTTAGAGTACGGTACTCAACACTCTACCCCCTGCCATCCACAGCTACGAGGTCTACAACGACTCCTCTGTTAGCTTGTAGAGCACGCACCAAAAGAGAAGAACTCGGTTCTGCATGAACCGGCAAGCCGGACATGGGCCTTTGGCTGGTCCAACGCGAACTGTTAATCCCATGCCATCGACCCGAGGCACCCATCGCAGTGCCCAGCATCGAGCTGCCATCGCCGTCAGTCTCATCGACGCCATCCCATTGCTGAGCACCGCCCGTCACCATTCGAACCACGCCGGCACCTGAAACCGCGCCCTAACCCGATGCCAAAGCTAACAATTGCGACTCGTGACGCTCGCCGTGAAGGAGCTGCTTCCAAACGTATCCTGAGATTGCCTGACCATCATCGTCGTTCACCTGCGCTCGTCTCCCGCATCCCTTGCTCGGGCTTCCCCTATTTCTCCCTCTCTCCCTCTTCTCATTCTCTGTTCGGGCACCCCTCTAGTGAATGGCCTTCGGCCGTTCACTTATTTTATTAAACCAGTTCACTAAGTGAACTGGTTCATCACCCTCCACTCCATTTTTTTTTCATTTTTTGTTTTAAATCCTCTTTAATTATTTAACCCAATTAATTAATCTGTGAACCACCCCCACCCCCCCAATTCCATTAATTTAATCCCATTACATTTTTAATCCCAATTTTATGTACTTTAAATTCATTAAATTAATATTTATTTTATTTTGATTACGTTAATTTCTCGTTAATTTCCATAATATATATATCTCACGAGTACGTTCTTGGTAATACCCCGATAGTCAACCCACTTAAAAAAGTTGGGGTATTACATATTCAGATTCTTGACTCAAGAGTGAAAGAGCTATGCCGCAAGCGTATTCCTTTGGTCAAGGTTTTATGGCAGAATCACGGCTATGAAGAGGCCACTTGCGAAAAAGAAGATGACGTGCAGACCTTGTACCCCGAATTATTCTGTAGCTAATTTTGGGGACCAAAATTGTTTAAGGGTGGTAGTATGTAATACCCCGGTACTTAATTGTCTCGTATGCGCGATGTAATCGAACTTGGAAATGATATTATGCAATTCATTTCATATCTATACTCGTTAATTATGGCATGCATCCATGGGAAAGATTACTGGGTAAAACATTAAATGTGGAAATGTGAGAAAGATGTGGTTCTGGGCATTTCGGACGGCTGCGGACGATGTTGTCGTCCGCCAATGATTGGAGCGTCATCGCGAGCCTTGGGATGACTCAGGACGAGATTTCCGCATCCTAACTTCACTGTGCTGTGGAGTCGCGGACGAGTCTGGGACAATACGGATGCAAATGGCCTCGTCCAGATTGAATTTTTCCAAATTTTAGGAACCTTCAGACACTTGCGGACAAGCACGGACGAGAACGGGCCTCATTTGATTTGACTTTCTCCAAATGAGGGACTCCTTCAGATGATACATGCAGACACCAAACGATGTCCGAGGGTCTGCTGTAGACGGTACGGACAATGGTGGGGACGCCAATTCTTGTTTGCGATCACATTTTTGGCCTAGAGATTTTACACATGCGGACGATTACAGACAAGATCAAGGCGTTTGCACTTGTCCGAAAGATCGCAGAATAGTGAAATTTTAGGAATTTAAATTAGATAGTTTGTCGCATAGTCCATAAATACGCGATCTCCAACGAAGAAAACTGACTCCCAGACAAGAATCGCCCAACTCCAGCTCCAAATTTCATAGCCTAGCCATCTCCCTTCTCTCTTATGCGAATGATGGCCTAGTAAGTCTCTTCCCCTTTTTAAATTTCAGCTTGCCCTTCACTCAGCCATTCTCCTTCCTCCCTTGCGTCTCTTCTTCCTTGTTTAGTCGAGTGTGTGGTTGCTAGGAGTGAAATTGTTGTTGTCCCTATTAAAGTCTTCAATATTTAGGTAAGGATTTGGGTTAGTCTTGGCCAAAGGAGGCCCTACCCACAAGTAAAACGTGTGTGTGTTTAGGTTTTGTAGTTAGAATCTATCTGTTGATATTGTCTTTACTCTTTACTTTACAGTTGTTTACTCTGTCATTGCTTTCTATACACGTTGCTATAAATTTCATTTCAAAAGCTAAGTAAGAACCATGAATGAAACATGAAGGAGCATGAAAGGGCGAATGGTTAATGTTATATCTTTGTTTTTTTTTTCTGCTCATTTACTCTGTGAAGAAGTAACGAATGACTCTATTATTCATGAGAACACTTAGTCATATTATCTATTATGCTATTCATTTACTCTGTGCATTTATTTCAATGAAAGATACTACTTTACTACTTGGGTTAATACTATTCTGCACTTACTTTTATTCTAAGCTTAACAATCCTTTGTTTTGTTTATTTTATAGCAAAGAGTATGATCATATTTTTCCTGCATAATGTATGTTCATTAAAATATATCCTCTGTTGTTATGTTTACGGCTCCAGAGTATGTTGACTCCTTTGTTGTGGAAATAAAATAGGTCATGCAAACTATCTAACTAATTAGTTGTGTTAACTAACGTGTAAATCTCTAAGCATGTAATTCATTATTAATCATCAAGCTAGTTAACCATCACTTTAGTTGTTAAACTGTTTGGCATGATTAGTTTTGTTTAACCTTACAGTACGTTAACCCTCTATTCTTGCTATTGTGATCAAGTATGTTGATTAGTATTCTCCTTTAACTAGCATGTAGATTGACCCTTACTCTTTTAAATCTCAAGCATGATAATTAATCATATCACGTATGTTCACCAACAAAGAGTTCGGCATGTTCACACATTTTGTACAATAGACCTTTGTTTTAGTTTTTATTGAGAAGCATGATCGGTAAATTATATTACACTGTTATGTCCTACATTATTGCTGTAGATTTTAGTTATTAAAGAGCATGTTTTCGCCGTTTCGTTTTTGTTATTTCTTACTTCTGTTACTATCTTTAAGAAACATATTTCGCTGCTGCAACCTGATTAATATTTGTTGCTATTTATTATCATGCAAGAAGCACATTTAGTTGTTTCGTTTCGATTATTATTCACTGCTGCTTATTTTTTATTGTTTTAAATCATGGTCATTTACTTTCCATGTATGTGCTATTTAATTTGAAAGTGTCCTCATGCATTCATGTTAATAATTGAAGGACTTTCCAAAACTGTCTTTTTCTTGACCTTTGATAAGTGTTTTACTATTTTGGCATTCACAATGATGTCATTTCGAAAAGAGTGCTTCATAAAGACCATAGCTGACGTCTTAAGCATTCTAGAATGGGTTTGGGTTGTTAAATTTAGAGTTTGTTTGCTATGTCCAAAGCCAACGGAACCGAGAGTAAAGGTTAAGGAAAGTCCAAGTGTCCAATCTTGGAGACCAATGAAGTCTATACATGGAAACCATCCAAGTGGCCGAGCACCAACAAGGAATAGCTACCAAAATACCTCTAGACTTGGAGAAGAAGAAAGGAAGAGATTAATTAAATATTCTTTTAGTTAATTTACCTAGTAACTACTAAGTAAAGAATCAGACAACTTATAGTATTAGGCGATCTAGGATTATTGTTGCTTATTTAGTTTACTATTATTTTATGATTTGTAATTGGCTAGATAAAGCCACCCTAGTGCTTATGTTTTGTTCAGTTGAATTTGATTAATAAAAGCTTTTGCTTTTGTTCGAAATTGGAATAATTCCTTTTTCAACCTTTGGTAAGTTATATCCAAAGTATCCTTGTGTGAGTAATATAAAAGATTGGGCTCACTTGGAGTTGAGTGAGTTCTCTTATTGGCATCCGCAACCTTACTCCTTGGAGGAATGCTGTGTGAAGTGGTGTCCAACCATCAAAAGGCATTTTCCATCGATAAGTCATCCATTTAGAAGTTGCAAGCTCTTTACTTGCTATCTCTGATCACTTGAATTCTTCTTAGTATATTTCCTAATCCTTGAAGGCATGGTCAAAATTCCAGCTCGAAAGCTTATAAAATGAAAGAGTTACAAGCTTCCAATGTTAGACTTTCCAAAAGTGAATTTCAGCTCAAAAAGCTTCTAAAACGCCAAGTGATAGAGTGAGGGGTAGCTCTCTAGAGGAAGAAGTAGAGAAGAAGAAGAAAGAAGAAGAAGGAGAAGGTGGAGTTCTCTGTTCTTCTTGGTTTTTCAGGTAATCAATTCTCTTTCCTGTTGTTTACTGCTTCGGATTATATGCATAATGATTCTGATTATTTCTCTATGTCTAATTACTTTATTGGTAAACTATTGGATTGATTTGTTTTATGCTCCCTATTTAAGTAATGAGAATAATCCGTGAAAAGTGTAAGATGAAAGATTGATGGACATTATGCTCTATTGTTTGATTTTAGTTCTATATGTTTGGTATTACTGCTGGTAGCTATTGTTGAAGATTTGGTTTTGTTAAATGTATTGTTTAATATACCCGATGCTCTCCTCAGTTCGATTAAGCTTAGTGATGCTTCCTAGATATTGAATTTATTATGTTATTTAGGGTTGAAGTAGTGAAGTCATTCTTTGTTAGTTCCTTTCTTTGATAAATTGTATAGTTTGAGAGCATGTAGAAATGTTGGATGTATCCTCTATAAATTACGGTAATGCGGAATGTTGTTCGGTTGAGTGAAATTGTTGTTCCAAAAGTTGTTTACTATGTTGGAATTCAGTAATGTGAAAACATGTTAGGATAATTACGTTTCATTCACTAATAATCTTGTTACATGATGAGGTTGAGAAATCAAGTATGATGTTAATTCTTGATGCTAAAGTTTGAATGTTCTACTTCCTATTATTGTCTTGGTATTGAGAATAATGTTGTTAGATTGCTCTCTAGTCATTTAGCGGGTTGTGAATGTTGGAATTGTTAAATGTTATGGTTTATAGAACTCTGTAAATGGTTATTGGAAAGTTAGTATTGATAATTAAAGGTTATAATTTTGAAGGTATTTTGAAGGATAACGTTAAGAACTATTACTAATTAGGGATGGCAAGTAAGTGATATTGTTTGTGTTTTGCCGAAATGCCAACATCGCAAGAGTTAGGGTTTGTATGCTGCTTGTATTTATTAGATGTAATAGGTTGTGATATGACTGTTGATCGAGGATGTATTGCTGCTTGTTGTTTGATGCTGTGTTTATTATATTTAGGTCTTTTAAATTAAGGATTTTGATATTGATCACGCTCTGAGAACTTTATTGGTAATATGATAGATATAATCATGCTTTGAAGATGAAATTGAGGATATAGAACTGTATGCATTCATGAGCATTCATGCATCATTGTTTTTAAAATGTTACGAAAATGATTTTCATGCATGTTTTCGAAAATGGTATAATGGATGCTCCTACACACTAAGTGTAACGACCCAGATTTTCATATATTTAAAAATGCGTTAAAATTTTGAGAAAAATATGTCAGAGTGCACCTAATCTGGACCGCTACCAACCGTTCGTAAAAAAACACGTTATAAAAATTGTTTATTTCATAAAATATGTGGAAGCGTTAAAGTTATTTATTTAAAATATTGCGGAAACATAAAGATTAAAAAAAAATAAACAAACCGTTACCGTTACAATTTAGAACACCTTTTTGGAAAGAAACTATTCAACTCTTCGTAGCCTTGCCACCACAAACTCAGCCCGTGAAAATTCTTCATCAACTGCTTTGTGTTTTGCTCATCATTCTTCTCATCATAAACGTATACCTACAACACAAGTAAACTATAAGTCTAAAAGACTTAGTAAGGAAAAAGGGGAAAATGCATATGGAATGCCTCTCTTTAGTTCACTTGGAATGGGTCTGCCCTAAGCCAATCTTTTTATTACATTTCATTCATTCGTTCATTCATAACCTGTACATCGAGCTGGAAGTTGAAGGAACACGTACTAGATGGAATAGTTGACCGGTCTCTAACCTTATGTAGGCTAGATCCAGGCTACCCATCCGCCCATCAACCCTCCATCATCATCATTAGTTCATTTCATTCAACATTTTTCCTCACTCATGCATGTGAGTATCACACTGAGGGCACTCCCTACTTGTTTCTATTAACATGATGCATGATGACATAATATAAAAGAGTTGATAAATCAAACAATACGAGTAGCAAACAATGAATAACAAGAATAGTAATAATGGAAATCAATGAACAGAATGAATAACACAATAATGTGCCCCAAGGTCTCGTGACCTGAGCTCGAGCCAAGGGCTCCTTTGATTTATAATATTTTTTATCTTTTTTGTAGGTATTTCTTCTCTAGCTAACTTGGAGGTGAGTTTTTTAATCAATTAAACAAAGAAGAGTTGGTACAATTGGGCTAGTGAAGGTCTTGCAAGCATACGAGAAAATTGTGGGCTTTCTTTTCCGCCTTGAATCTGACCTCTGGATGTTCAAGGGCTCTTTCGATAATCAGGATGACTTTTTTTCAACTTTGGTCCTTCATACCAAATGTAGCCAACATCCAGAGCTTTCGAACGAGATATTGAACGTCATATTTGGGTGTCGTTTACTATGTCAAATGTTCCCTTTATAGTGACCAAAACCCAACTCAGATTTATTGTTTTTATGTTATTATTAAGGGCTGTTTAGTCATTTCTATTTAGGGTATTTTTGTAAAAACATATTTTTCCATTAGAGAGGTATTAATCCTCTCTAATGAACCCGTTTGCAGGGAGATTAGTTTTGAACAAAACATAAACCCTAGCTTTCTCTTGTGAAGAGTGGTCCGCGGCAATCTCCTTCATTGTCCGATCTTCCTGTTGCATGAACTCGGTTCTCTTGAATGCTTCTTGGCCGAGTTGGAAGGGTTTCTGCTTCTTCCAATACTCCATTCTTGTGGAGCTTATTGTGGTGTGGAAGTAGCAGAAGTATTCAACCCCTTGGAGAGTGCTTCCTTAACCGGTAAGCCAATTGAAGTCGCTCCTCTCACGTTAGGAGGTTTAGCGGACTCCTTGGTAGTTCTTTGTATTTTCTTGCTGTTCCATCAAAGGATTCTTGGTTTTTCCTGCATATTTATCATATCATCAGAGTGCCCTGCCTTCGAAAGGTGATCCTATTGAAGGGTATATTTATTTAGGGTCTTTTGTTGTGGATTTCTTACTTGCCGTTGAAACTGTCCTTGGAATATTGCTGCTTGAATCTTGCGATTGTGGCTGGTTTTTGGCATCCTTGTGCACATCCTTTTAAGTTAATTTTTTGGCTGAGTTAATCTACAATGTATTAAGATATTATCCTCCAAAAATTGACGTTGTTTGGTCATTTGCACGTTGAGCAATAATCATATCTTATTTAGTCGCCGAATCTGTTCTAGGCAGAACTCTAATTTTGGTGCTGTCTTGTTATTGCTATATCTGGAGATTCCGAGTGGTTCTTGAGCTGGAATTTTGATATGTTGTTTTATGAGCTTGCTGTTATAATGTCCATCAAATTACAGCTCTTGTTCATGTCTGGTTTGGGAGATATTATTACTTGAAGCAAGTCGGGTAAGAATATTTCAGAAAACTGTTTAGCCAATTCAACTAGGTGCTCTCCTTGCAACTTGGAGCACGTCATTTGGTATCAGAGCCTTGCTCACATTTTTGCTGTATTATTGTGACTAATAGTGGTTCATCATGAGTACTAGAAGCGGAGCTCAATATCATAATAATAGGTAGACGAGGAACAATCCTAGTGCACCACCCGAGGAAGTTCATGATCAAGCTGTGCCTAGTATGCATGAAATGTTTGAAATGATTCTTAAGCTTTCAACAGAAAATGGCAGCTTTCGACAATGATCGTGATGCTAGTGCATTTGATGAAAAATGGGAGGAATCCGAAGAGAGCGAATCACTTAGTCCGAGTAGGAGACCACGTATCAAAAATGAAATGAGACATGTTATGGTCTCTATTCGTCATTTTGAAGGCTCTAGTAATGGTAGTGATTTTCTAGAATGGGTTGAGAAGGTAGATAGGATTTTCGATTGCTATGACTATTACGAAAAGACAAAGATTCAAATGGTTGCATTAGAGATTTCGGGTTATGCTAGTATATGGTGGGAAGACCTCAAGACTCAACAGAGGCGAGTTGGTGGTGGTGAAGTACGTAGTTGGGTAGCTATGAAGGCCCTCATGCAAAAGAGATTTCTTCCTCCCCACTACAAGCAAGACTTATTTCTTCGACTTCAAAATTTGAAACAAGGCTCACAATCGGTTGACAAGTATTTGACCAACTTTGAGGTTTTAAAGATCCGTTGCAATGTGAAGGAACCAATGGAGCAAACCATGGCTCATTTTATTAAAGGGCTGCATAAAGAGATTGGTGATGTGGTGGAGGTGCAATCTTATGAGACTCTTGATGATGTTATACAATGGGTTTTGAGAATAGAAAGGCAAAGAAAAAGAAGACTTAAGGAGGGCTTGTCTCGGCCTTTCCAAAAAAGCAACAATCCTCCAAAAACAATTCCAAAGGTGGATAGCAAGTTTAATGCCGTGAAGCTTAATGAAGAGAAGAAAGCCTTTAATGACAATAACAAGACAAAATCTAGAGATGTCAAGTGTTTCAAATGCTTGGGGTTTGGCCACATTGCCTCACATTGTCCAAATTCAAGGGTAATGATTCTAATGGGAGAAACTAATGAAGTCGTTAGCGAAGATGAGGAAGAGGGATCTTTTACACGAAATGAAGAAAAGAAAAATGATCACTCCTTGGTAGTGGCTAAAGTTAAGGGAGACAATTCTAAAGAGTCACATAGGCTGAGTTGTTCTAACCAAACTCTTCCTATTTTAAGAAAATTTGAAGGACCACTTCATGAGATGGAATGTAAAGATACTCCTCTGGCAGTCACCATTGAAAAAGAAGAAGTATTAGACACTGAGATTAAGTTCCATCATGTTGATCAACTATTTGAGATAAGTTCAGAGTTACAAGCAATGGCAGAAAAAGAAAAAGAACATAGAAGAAGGTTCTTTTGCCCAATCTAAGAGTAGACTTGGACTTCATCCACCCTCCTTCACTCATTGATATTGAACTAAAGTGTACAACATGTGAAACTCCTCCAGTGATGGCAAGAAGGAAACCGCTTGTTTTGACTATCTTCGAAGGGAGATTGAAGAAAGAAAAATTATCAAATCAAATATGTAGATTGCATATGCGGTGGGCGGAGGACGTGGATTTTTGTCCTTACAATCGACACCATAAGAAGAACATGGTAGAAAATGCTACTTTAATTATATTTGGAAGCGAGCAACTAGACTATCATCCATATGCGATCAAGTACAAGAACAAGAAGACGACATTATTGACTGGTACACTAAAAACAAGGTACTCTCTCTTGTCTGAGTTAAATGCTAAACTTTTTGGATTTTGTTGGATTAAAAGGCTGCTTATTGATGATAAAGGCTCTGGTCCTTGGAATGTTTTATATGCTAAAGAGCTTAAGGATGGGTATGACCCCATGGAAGACATTTTCTTGAAAGATGGCAATCCTAGGATACTAACAAGCGAGCTTCTAAAATCAACTTTATTTGTAGTTCAAGGTTGGGATCTAACTCGCTACTTTGGAGAAAAGAAGATTTGTGAAACTTGGTGGAAATTTTTCTTTTGGTATTACAAGCATGAAGAAACTGCATGGAAACAAAGTCTTAATGGCCGAAAAGGAAGGATAAACTATTTAGATATGATCATTGAAGGCTTTATTATTGTTCTTTTGTATGGGCACTCTGATAAGAATGAGTTGACTCATGATGTCAACAAACTTTTCCCATTTGATCCAGGCGGAAGGCAAGAAAGAAGATAATCAAGTATACTCCCTGGATTTGAGGACAAATCCTTTTCAACCCCGGGAGTATGATGTGCCCCAAGGTCCCGTGACCTAAGCTCGAGCCAAGGGCTCCTTTGATTTCTAATATTTTTATCTTTTTTGTAGGTATTTCTTCTCTAGCTAACTTGGAGGAGAGTTTTTGGATCAATTAAACAAAGAAAAGTTGGTACAATTGGGCTAGTGAAGGTCTTGCAAGCATAGGAGAAAATTGTGGGCTTTCTTGTCCTCCTTGAATCTGACCTCCGGACGTTCAAGGGCTATTTCGATAATAGGGATGACTTCTTTTCAACTTTGGTCCTTCATACCAAATGTAGCCAACATCCAGAGTTTCGAACGAGCTATTGAATGTCATATTTGGGTGTCGTTTACTATGTCCAATAGCCCCATTACAGACACCAAAACCCAACTCAGATTTATTGTTTTTGTGTTATTGTTAAGGGCTGTTTAGTCATTTTCTATTTAGGGTATTTTTGTAAAAACGTATTTTTCCATTAGAGAGGTATCAATCCTCTCTAATGAACCCTTTTGCAACGAGATTATTTTTGAACAAAACATAAACCCTCGCTTTCTTTTGTGAAGAGTGGTCTGCGGCAATCTCCTTCGTTGTTCGATCTTCCTCTTGCCTGAACTTGGTTCTCTTGAATGCTTCTTGCCTGAGTTGGAAGGGTTGCTGCTTCTTCCAATACTCCTTTCTTGTGGAGCTTATTGTGGTGTGGAAGTAGCAGAATATTCAACCGCTTGGAGAGTGCTTCCTTAACCGGTAAGCCAATTGAAGTTGCTCCTCTCACGTTAGGAGGTTTAGCGGACTCCTTGGTAATTCTTTGTGTTTTCTTGCTGTTCCATCAAAGGATTCTTGGTTTTTCCTGCATATTTCTCATATAATCAGAGTCCCCTGCCTTCGAAAGGTGATCATTGAATGGTATATTTATTTAGGGTCTTTTGTTGTGGATTTCTTACTTGCCGTTGAAACTGTCCTTGGAATATTGCTGCTTGAATCTTGCGATTGTGGCTGGTTTTTGGCATCCTTGTGCACATCCTTTCAAGTTCATTTTTGGCTGAGTTAATCTTCAATGTATTGAGATATTATCCTCCAAAAATTGACGTTGTTTGATCGTTTGCACGTTGAGCAATAATCATATCTTATTTAGTCGCCGAATCTGTTCTAGGCAGAACTCTAATTTGGGTGCTATCTTGTTATTGCTATATCTGGAGATTCCGAGTGGTTCTTGAGCTGGAATTTTGATATGTTGTTTATGAGCTTGTTGTTATAATGTCCACCAAATTATAGCTCTTGTTCATGTCTGGTTTGGGAGATATTATTACTTGAAGCAAGTTAGGTAAGAATATTTCAAAAAACTGTTTAGCCGATTCAACTTGGTATTCTCCTTGCTACTTGGAGCACGTCACACAAACACAACAACAATTGGCAAGAGTAACGTACGAGATGTCTAAGCGAATTAATCATGCTTCACAATGTTACAAAAGCTTAGATACAACTTAACAATGTAAAGGAAACATGCTCAATCAATGGAAAACGGAATATGCTTAATAAATCAATTTCAACTATAAACGTGCTAATTCATTAACTAAACGTGCTCGAATTACCTGAAGGAGTTCAAATGAGAAATTACATTCTATTCAATTTGATTTAACATCCTACAATTAATGGCTTAGTTAGTTAGACATGCAAAGAGTTCTATTTAATTTGACATATTTGATTTAGTTAATTACGCTAAACACGCTCATACAGTTATTATTCTACTAATCTACACATGCTTAATTAATGAAATTTAATTAAACGTTAACAACTAAAAACTACAGTGAATACTACGGTGAATTGTACAAGAAACTATAAAAAGTGGATATAATAAATTTACCAAAATAAAAAAAAATGAAATTCTCTATTCATTTATGGTCATGCGTGCATATCATTCCATCATTCATTTCATCACTTTATCTTGCAACTTAACGTCTTCATTCATCTAAATCTAACAGATTCAACAATCAATCTAATAGTAAAGAATTCAACAATCAATAAAGGGAATATTATATGATCTAACAATCATTAATTTACCACATTCAAGAACCAGAAGATCAGCTCGAACATAATCATAAGACAAACCAGCCATAGCTCAATGAACCAGAGTCTGAACCGTCACTGAAAAAATCGCCCTGCTATTTACTCAATTCATCCTTGCCAATCACAATTGAAATTTCAACAATCCAAATGCAACAATGGCAGAACAAACCCATGACATAGTACCCGCAACATGCCTCATCCAACGTACGGGTTCAATCAATGCCCATGAACCTTTGCGGTTCGCTTTTCCAAAATCAGCGGCTCGGCATTCCTTTGAAGCCCTAGCTCCCGACGATAGAACCCTAGCAGCTCGGCGGACGTCCCGCCTGAGGCCTAACCATCGCCATCGCTGATACTCACCCTCTATCCATCCTCTCGGTTCTTCATCTTCTGATCCTTCTCTCTCTCTTCTTGCCTCTCACAGGTTCACCAGCTCTCTCAATTTCTCCTCTTTTCGCCCTGTCTCTCTCTATTTCAAATCTAAAAACGCGAAATGTTGGAGGCCACGCGAAATTCTCTCCCTCTCTCTCATTGGATTCATCGTGAAATGGCCAAAGGAGAATTCTCCCTTTTTGATCCAGCCGAGAACAAACAGCCTAAACCCAAAATCATTGAACCGGGTTCTATCACTGAACTGGTTCATCATTTCTCTCACCCTTTATTTTAAATTCTTCAATTATTGTTTGTTTTATTTATTTTAATCCGCATCACATTAATTCCTCACTTAATTTCTTTCACTTGCTTAATATATAACTATATGTCAAATGTACACACCGCATTTTAATCAACGCATTTCTAATTTCCAACTTATTTTTGAATATCGATTAATGACCATGATGTGCTCCAAAATACCACAAGGAGCACTTAGAAGAAATCGATGATAATAATTAGCGATAATCTATCCAACCAGCTTCAAATAGAGATATCTTCCAAACCAGACATGAACAAGAGCTGGAATTTAGTGGACATTATAACAGCAAGCTCATAAACAACATATCGACAATCCAGCTCAAGAACCACTCAGAATCTCAAGTTATGGCTAAAACAATTCAGCTCCAATTTTTGGGTTCTGCCCATAACAGTTCCGTCAACTGAAAAACAATTGGTGAGTACTCAGTATGCACACAGTAAAACGAGGCCAAATTTGGAGGCTTTTAGCTCAAGAACATAAAGAATAACTCAGTCGAAAACTAGCTCAAAAGGACGTCAACAAGTTGCTCAAATCCAGTCTCAATCGCAATAATACAAGCAGTAAAATATCTAGAATAGAATTTCGGCCAGCAAGAAATCCACAACAAAAAGACCCTAAACATATACCTTTCAATAGGATCAACTTTCGTAGGCAGGGGACTCTGAAAATATGAGAAATAAGGAGGAAAAACTAAGAATCCCTTTGATGAACAAACAAGAAATTGCAAAGAACTACCAAGGAGTCTACTAAACCTCCTAACATGAGAGGAGCGACTTCAATTGGCTTACTGATTAAGGAAGCACTCTCCAAGGGGTTGAACACTTCTACTACTTCCACACCACAATAAGCTCCACAAGAATGGAGGAAGAAGCAGCAACTCTTCCAACTAGGCCAAGAAGCATTCAAGAGAACCAAGTTCGAGCAACAGGAAGATCGGACAATGAAAGAGATTGCCGCGGACCACTCTTCACAAGAGAAAGCTAGGGTTTATGTTTTGTTCAAAAATATTCTCCCTGCAAAAGTATTCATTAGAGAGGATTAATACCTCTCTAATGGAAAATACGTTTTTACAAAATACCCTAAATAGCAAATGATTAAACAGCCCTTAATAATAACACAAAAATAATAAATCGGAGTTGGGTTTTGGTCTCTGTAAAGGGAACATTTGACATAGTAAACGACATCCAAATATGACGTTCAATATCTCGTTCAAAAGCTCTTGATGTTGGCTACATTTGGTATGAAGGACCAAGGTTGAAAAGAAGTCATCCCAATTGTCGAAATATCCCATGAACGTCCGGAGGTCAGATTCAAGGTGGAAAAGAAAGCCCACATTTTTCTCCTATGCTTGCAAGACCTCCACTAGCCAAATTGTACCAACTCCTCTTTCTTTAATTGATCCAAAAACTCTCCTCCAAGTTAGCTAGAGAAGAAAAACCTACAAAATAAATAAAAATTTTAGAAATCAAAGGAGCCCATGGCTCGAGCTCAAGTCACGGGATCTTGGGGCATATCATACTCTCGGGGTTGAAAAGGATTTGTCCTCAAATCCAGGGAGTATACTTGATTATCTTCTTTCTTGCCTTTCGCCTAGATCAAATGCGAAAAGTTTGTTGACATCACGAGTCAACTATTCTTATCAGAGTTCCCATATAAAAAACAATAATAAATCCTTCAATGATCATATCTAAATAGTTTATCCTTCCTTTTCGGCCATTAAGGCTTTGTTTCCATGCAGTTTCTTCTTGCTTGTAATACTAAAAGAAAAATTTCCACCAAGTCTCACAAATCTTCTTTTCTCCAAAGTAGCGAGTTAGATCCCAACCTTGAACTACAAATAAGGTTGATTTTAGAAGCTCGCTTGTTAGTATTCTAGGATTTTCAAGAAAATGTCTTCCATGGGGTCATACCCATCCTTAAGCTCTTTAGCATATAAAACATTCCAAGGACCAGATTCTTTATCATCAATAAGCAGCCTTTTAATCCAATAAAATCCAAAAAGTTTAGCATTTAACTCGGATAAGAGAGAGTACCTTGTTTTTAGTGCACCGGTCAATAATGTCGTCTGCTTGTTCTTGTACTTGATCGCATATGGATGATAGTCTAGTTGCTCGCTTCCAAATATAATTAAAGTAGCATTTTCTACCATGTTCTTCTTATGGTGTCGAATGTAAGGACAAAAATACACGTTCTCCTCCCACCTCATATACAATCTACATATTTGATTCGATATTTTTCTTTCTTCAATTTCCCTTCGAAGTCTAGTCAAAATGAGCGGTTTCCTTCTTGCTATCACTGGAGGAGTTTCACATGTTGTACACTTTAGTTCAGTATCAATGAGTGAAGGAGGGTGGATGAAGTCCAAGTCTACTCTCAGATTGGGCAAAACAACCGTCTCTCTATGTTCTTTTTCTTTTTCTGTCGTTGCCTGTAACTTTGAGCTTATCTCGAATAGTTGATCAACATGATGGAACTTAATCTCAGTGTCTAATACTTCTTCTTTTTCAATGGTGGCTGCTAAAGAAGTATCTTTACAATCCATCTCATGAAGTGGTCCTTCAAATTTTCTTAAAATAGGAAGAGTTTGGTTGGAACAACTCAGCCTATGCGACTCTTTAGAATTGTCTTCCTTAACTTTAGCCACTACCAAGGAGTCATCATTCTTCTTTTCTTCATTTCATGTAAAAGATCCCTCTTCCTCATCTTCACTAACCACTTCATTAGTTTCTCCCGTTAGAATCATTACCCTTGAATTCGGACAATGTGAGGCAATGTGGCCAAACCCCAAGCATTTGAAGCACTTGACATCTCTAGATTTCAGCTTGTTATTGTCATTAAAGGCTTTCTTCTCTTTATTAAGCTTCACGGCATTAAACTTGCTATCCACCTTTGGAATTGTTTTTGGAGGATTGTAGCTTTTTTGGAAAGGCCAAGACATGCCTTCTTTAAGCTTTCTTTTTCTTTGTCTTTCTATTCTCAAAGCCAATTGTATAACATCAACAAGAGTTTCATACGATTGTAATTCCACAATGTCTGCAATTTCTCTAAGCAGCCCCTTTATGAACCGAGCAACGGTTTGCTCCATTGGTTCCTTCACATTGCAATAGATCTTTAAA
The DNA here is from genome assembly GCA_022433065.1 of Begonia loranthoides. Taxonomy (NCBI): domain Eukaryota; kingdom Viridiplantae; phylum Streptophyta; class Magnoliopsida; order Cucurbitales; family Begoniaceae; genus Begonia; species Begonia loranthoides. Next base: position 8,805,509 of record CM039480.1, on the reverse strand, counting down.
ACCTCAAACTCGGTCAAATACTTGTCAACAAATTGTGAGCCTTGTTTCAAATTTTGAAGTTGAAGAAATAAGTCTTGCTTGTAGTGGGGAGCGGCAAATCGCCTTTTCATGAGTTCTTTTAAAGCTTCCAAACTTTGGAAGTCACCTTCTCCTACCCTCCTTCTTCGTGCTTTAAGGTCCTCCCACCATATACTAGCATAACCGGAAAGCACTAAGGCTTAACAAATTTTTAAACAAGTCATTGATCTAAACCAATTATCAACATTTATATTTTCTCTTCCATTTGATGATAAACAATTTATAGGCATAGTGGAAACACACTCATCAAAGTCAAAATTTAACAATTTTGAATCAAGTCAATTATTTAATTAATTCTAAATAATTATATTTTCTCCCCCTATTTCGTTATTCAACTTCAATTCATGGGAGAAAACAACAAGGCATCATAGTTAACAATTTTTCTACTCTTCTCCCCATATCTCAAGCTAATTTTAATTCATGGGAGAAGTACATTCTCAAAAACACAAAACAATTTATTCCTAATAATCATCCAACTAGTCATCCAACAATCCAATGTTCAAATTAGCATATTCAATTTAGAGACTAAGTTGTTGGATTACAAATCTTCAAAATATAAATTGAAGGAATATAAGGACATCTCAATTCCTAAATATCAAATAAAGAAATAACCAAATTTACAACCTATGATATCTATCCATTAACTCCAAAAACAAAATCAATTTATCTCAATATAATCCTAATTCAAAGATATGTAATTTATAATTAAATTGTTGGAACCATTCATCAAAATACTAAGTGAATGAATAAAACCTATTTCAATCTATATATACAAAAAGATTAAGCTAACAATGAACCTAAGAAAAAAATATTCTACTCAATAAAGGATTCATAGCATTCAACGATCTTTTAAACCAAGACATGAATATAAATTCATCATATTGATGCCATAAATCAAAGCTATGAATGAATCAACACCTTATCATTTAAATCACAACAAATATCCAACTTATATGGCACCTATCAATTGAAGCTAATCAAAGATAAACTAACAAATTCAAGAGATAATAGATAATTTAAATCCTAAATACCAATTGGAGAAATAATGAAAATCACAATCTATGATATCTATCAATTCAATCCAAAATCAAGATGAAATTATCTTTCAAACCTAACCAAGAAAATAGAATTGATTCAACACAATTCCAAACTAAGAATTCAATAATCAAATTAAATCAATTAAAACAAATTGTGTACCTCCACCAAGTTTATTTCCATTTTTTAAAGCATTGGAGGCATTCTTAAAGCTTCTCCCTTTTTGGATTGGATATTCAAGTATCCAATCTCCTTTCAAGATTCTTGGGAGAACCTCCAACCTACAACAAAAATCATTTTGCAAATTTTGTTACCCAAGCCATTTTGGGTCCATTTGTTATAGGTTTGGTTCCTTTAGGAACCCACACAAATTTAGAATTTAAATTGAATTTAGAATTTAAATTATACTTTGCATCCAAAGGATAAACAAATTTTAAATTAGCATTTGATTTAAATTTAGAGTTCAAATGCAAAGGATAGACAAATTTAGATTTAACATTTGAATCCAATTTATCATTCAATTTTAAAGGACAACAAAAAGATTTGTGTCCTACACAATTGCAAGAATTACAAGTAGGAGATCTAACAAATAAATTATTGTAATTCTTCTTCTCAAAGGGTTTATATCCAATACCGGCTTTATCAAAAGTAACCCTTTGAGAATTCAAGAGCATATTTAAATTTTTGCTCCCATTAGTGAATTTAAGTATAACCGAGTTTAAATTATCATTTTTGAATTTCAATTCACTAATATTAATCTCAAGAGATTTAATTGTATCATTAGCATCTAAAGTAGATTTAGATTTAGCATGTAAAGATCCAATCTCTTTTCCACGTGATTTGATCGAAATATTCAATTCATCATTCCTAATTTTCAAATCACAAATCTCATGCTCATGACAATTAATAGTAGTAATCAAATCACAATTTTTACAATTTAATAAATCAATTTCATTTTCATGTGATTTGATAGTTGTATATAATTTATCATTCAACAATTTCAAATCATTAGTATCATGCTCAAGAGATTTAAATGAAGCATTAGATTCATCAATCATACTCTTTAACTCTACAATTTGATCATCAAGAGATTTATTCAAAATAGCATGCTTTTTGATCAAATTATTTTTTCTCATTTTTCAACAATTTATATTTATCTTTGAGCTCATTAAAACTATCTAGCAATTCATTGAATAAATCATCACCACCATCATCATTAGAATCCTAATTGCTAGCATAGTCATTTACCTCAATTCTCTTGGCCATGAAGCATACATTGGTCTCTTCCTCCTCTTTTTCTGAGGATGAACTCACTTCACTTTTAGTTATTTGATTTGTGCTTGCATATGTTAGCTCAAGTGTTTTCCATATATCGAAGGCACTAACACATGATTGAACTCTATCAAATTCATATTTACTCAATGCACTAAACAAAATATTCATTGCTTTAGCATTTAAGTTCCAATTCTTTTTATCTATATCATTGAAATCACAAGTTGGTCTAGGAAGAGTTAATCCCTTTTCAATGATTTTCCATAAAAAGAAATCAGTAGATTGTATAAATATTTCCATTCTACACTTCCAATACAAATAATTACAACCATCAAAATGTGGAGGTGTAGATGTGCATTGACCTAATTCATATATGTTGGAGTCCATAATGTGCATATATATATATATATATGACTACCAATCAATGATATTTAAGTAAATTTCAACAATGAAATTCAATAATTTATAGCAATGTGCACAATCAACAAAATATCACACAAAAATTTAAATACCCACTCTGATGCCAATTGAAGGATTGATATACTCCTATAGAAGGGGGTGAATATAGTGTTTCTAATAATTTCGTGCGATATTTAAATTCTCTAAATCCCTAAGTGATTTATCAAATACGATTAAATATGCAATCACATTAAATGCATAAATTAAAGAGTAAGGGTTAGAGAAATGCACATAATATTTGTTTACGCGGTTCGGCAAACTTGCCTACGTCCGCGCTCCAAGTTTCACTTGGAGATATACTAAATAATTGGCTTACAGGTGCCAATAAAATCGTTTACAAATTGACTATTAAACGGGGCGTCACCCTTGCCTATTGAAAATGTGGGTTTCCCTATAGATTGAATATTGTTAATTGATTTAGGAGGAGAAAAATACAATTGTTTTGATTTTGATGATTTTGCTTACGCTGTGGCTCAAAATTTGTGTATCATCAAAAAGGGAAGAATTTTTGTATTTGATTTTCAAATTGATATCAATAATTTTCTTTTGAGTTAAAATCTTTCAATTGATACCAATAAACTTCTATTGTTTTAAACTTCATCAATTAGTATTTCTAGGTAGAAATTTGTATTATTTCTTCAATTAGTATTTTGATGATTGGATTCCAACAATTGGATCTCTAGATTGCAAATATTGGATTGTTTAGATTGTTGGATGTCAAATGTGATTTATTGATATCTCCCTTGGATTAAAATTGGTTAATGATAAAAAGGGAGAAAATATAATTATATAGAGACTATTGATTTGTTTTGAAATGTTGAGTTTTAATTTTGATGATTTTACATCCATTTTAGCTTAAACTTTGGATTTCCCCATTGATTTAATTTTAATCATTTTCGTAGGGGGAAAAGATAAAATTGCTTTGATTTTACAGATTGCTCCCGCTGTTTTTGAATGGGCCGCAATCAAGGTTGCAGTTGAGTAGGTCGACCGAAAAAGTATCATAGATTGAATCTGCCCTTTTTGGCATTTTTACGGTCGCGGTTAGAGATTCGGCTGATCAAAAAACATCATAGAAGCTGGAAAACAATTTTGCAAAGGGCGCGGTCGAACGTTGTATGGATCCGGTTGACCGCTGGCACTTAAACTTGTGCTCCAAAGTTGTTTTCAACAGACAGCGGTTTGACCGCTACCGAACAAATATGCCTAGAGAACTCAACAGTCAAATTTGTAATGGTTATATTTTCCAATGGCTATAAGCGGTTGACCGAAAGGATTAGGTCGATCGAAATGCACAGTTCAATAAATACATGGACCTCCAAAGCTCATTCTACACAACCCAAAATTGAGGCGAAGCCTTGCCAAAATTTCTACTTGGTTCTAAATCTATTCTTGAGCTTGTAAAATCCTACTCTCCCTAACCTCAGACTTGAGATTTCAATTTAGGAGAGTTTTGGATTAGTTTTTGCACTTTAAATTTCCCAAACACCATTGTACTAAATTGTTAAAGTTGACTCCATATGAATTCGTCAAATTTGGGTGACGCTTCGAAACAGTCAAAGGCTCGATTGACGCCTGGAAGCGCAATCAAAGGGTGACACCCCGCAATAGTCAAAGTAAAGGGTGATGCCCTGAAATACTCAAGAGAAAATGGTGACGCCCTAAGAAAGAGTCAAATTGTAAGCGGTTTGATTGGCACTAGTAAGCCAATTTAGTGAAGGATTTCCCAGTCGACTCTTGGAGCGTAGACATAGGCCGGATGCCGAACTACATAAACAATATTATTTGCATCTTTTTACCCTTATCTCTTTACTTGCTATATTCATCCCCCTCCCCCCACACCCCGCCCCCCCAATTTTTCACACAACACAAAACATCTTCAGGCACTAGAAGATGTATCGGGATATCCTCGTGATACTTAGATACCATGACTATCCAAAGTATCAAGAGGATTTATCTTCCCGTATAGTATCACAGCACTCCATAAAATACCATGCACGTAAAGGAAACATGTAAAACTCACATATATACATATATATAAAAACTGACGTGTTATCGAACAATCCCCATTGGATTTTCATGTGTGATAAAGTATAATATTCCTACCTCCATGACAACAGAAGTGTAGTCGACCAACCAAATGAGTAGTCGAAAACAAGCACCAAAATTGGGGAACCTCAACAATCAAACCAAAAGAAACAACAGTTGACAAGACATGACTATGATCAACGAGATACAACTATGCTCGATCTGAACAACATGACAGTCGAGGAGACACATCTACAGTCAACCGAACATGCCTTCAGACAATCGGGACCACCTTGTGTCTACAAGACATGGTGAAGGTCAACTAGGACAACCCAATAGTCGACAAAACATGATGACGGTCAATGAAGACCACACAATGTGTCGACAAGACATAGAGATATTCAACTAGGACCTCACAACAATCAACAAAATTTAACTAACATCAAACAAAAAGCAAGCAGCTGTCAAAGACAAAGCTACTATCAACAAAGCACGACAATGGTCAACTGGGAAGACCCAGTGTTTTATTGGTTTGGTTTTAGGTTCCAATAGTGTCCTCAATTTTGGTGCCTATTTTTGACTATGTGTTTGGCTGTTCAACTACACTTCTGTTGTCATCAAGTTATGAATTTTATACTTTATTACATATGAAAACTTGACAGGGACTCAACAACAGTCTACAAATCGATAGGGAAGGAACCATGGTCAAAAATATTGTCAAGGCGCGCAATGCCAAGTGGCAAAATTTGACCAAAAAATGTACGTTGGGCACAATCGGCCCTAGTGCAAATGACCATACTCTCGCGCTTCCATGGACACCTAGAAGCATCCCGTAATTGACCAAAATCCCAATGCAGTCGATCAAATAAAAGCAACCAAGAATAGAAGCTCTTGGCCAATTTCCCAATCGACTAGACCCAACAAGCGATCGAGTAGACACAAATCATCTCGAACAGAGAGGCTCTCGACCAAAGATGCGGTCTACTGAACAAAATCGGGGGTCGACCGGGGAAGGTCTTTTAGCGTGAAAAACGTGAGGAAACTTGCATTCCATCATTGATTCCTACCTTAAATCAGCTTAAATTTCTGCGCAAACACTAAATCTACAACAATAACATAGAAACAACCAAAGGATTTGAAGTTCGAATTTGAGACCAACACAAACCAAAAAATACAGTTAGAAACACTCATTTCTTCTTACCATTAAACAAAATTTTAATTATTTTATTTAATATACATAATATAAATTAAAATATTACAAATATTAAATAAAATTCATAAATCCTACCTCGACAATATCTGCCAAACTCAGAACTCAATCTACAATAACATGAACTCACCTGATACAATCCCAAAGCATCGGGCTGCTAGGGAACATAGAACATATCAATTGACCATTGACTGATTCTTTCACACATGGTTGAAGACCCACAACATGCGGCATTGACCTAGGCAATTCAAAAAAATTTTAACATTGACTAAAGCAAAAAATTTACATAGAAAAATATAAAATCTAAAAATTGAGGATTTTATTGAGCTGTGAGGACAATGCTTGAAAGTGGACGTCTAGACCCAATCTGTGATTGCCCGGATTTATAAAAAAATCTTAAGGATGTTCGATAGAGGAAAATATAGACCAAATTTAAAAAGTTGAATATTTTTTTAGATTATTTCGTGAGTTCCCCAAGTTGATTTCCATCTTGGTTATAGGTTAAAACGAATTTTTAAAATAGTTTAAGAAGGAAATTGATTTGTATATGTATATTTTGCTAGGTCCAACATGTGACTCCCCGCGTCAAAACATTGTTTCTTAATTAACTTTTTTTTTCCTTTTTAATTATTGTGTAAAAAGTTTTCTTTTTATTTATTTAAAAGAGTGAGGATTAAAGCAAAGTAAGTTGAAACTTTGGATGCGTTAAATAAAATTCAAAGTTAAAAACAGAATTATAACTAACTTCAAAACACGGTTTGATAGTTAAGGTAAGAGTTAATAGTTTTACAAAACTGTGTCCTTTTTCAAACCATTTCAAAAGAGTGATTTCTTTCTTTCTTCCTTCAAGCCATAATCCTACTCAGATAGCAATTCATCCGGATAACCCGCAAGCTCAATGGGAAATGCATCCACTTCTACTCCTGGGATCATTACATCGTGACAATTTCCTAGACCACAAGTAAAACAGTGAGCCTAAAGGCCCAGTAAGGAGTGGGGTATGCAGTATGTTTTATGCCTCTCTTTCGTTCTTTTTGGAATGGGTACCGCCCCAAACAAATCTTTTCTTTATGTTTCATTCTTGCATTCTTTTATTCATAACTCGTACATTAAGCGAGAGATTAAGGAACACATGTTGGAGGTATAGTCTTGGTCGGCTTCTAACCACCTAAGGTAGCTAGTCTCATTCCCAACAATGGAGGTGCTTAGTCTAGACTACCTGATTAGATTCAAACTACTAGTCCATCCCCTAACTCCCCATTTTCTTTTCTGTTCATTCATTTCATTTATCAGTTTTCCTCACGTAATGCATATGAGTTCCACCATAGAGGTGGCACTTCCTACTTGTTTCTATTATCATGATACATGTAGATATAGTAGTATAAAAATAACGATTATCAAACAGTGCATAATAGCGAATAAAAAGGATGAATAGAGCAGCAAATTAAAACAACGAATAATATGCTTCTAATAGTGAACAAAATAGTGAACTAACATGCTTGAATTTACAGAACATAACAGTAAAGGAAACAACAAATTGAGCATGTTATTAAACTGATAAAACGATAAATTGCAATGAGCTTCTCATTGAAGTAAGCATGCTTAACAACAGTATGATGGCCTTAAATAGACATGGATATAACAAGTAGTTGGAAACATGCTTAGTAAATTGATAGGAGCTAATGACATGAATCGATTATAAACAAGTTGAATAAAGATCATGTACATCCAAAAATAAAGCAAGGTTCAACGACATTATCTTCAGCTAGAGTTAACAATCTACTTTAGAGTTACCAAAAATTAAACATGTCATATTAGGGGTTGATTATGCATGCTCATGTAAAAGGAAATTAACAGCTCTTAACTAGCACCAAGATTAATAGCATTATAATTCGGGTATGCTACATTAGCAAGCAAGATAATATGCAGCACATCCAACCAAAAAAAAATCACTATCCATGAAGTAGTTCATAGCTTATTCATACGTAACCTGTCATCACATAATCTTCAGTTCATCAGTTCATCAGTTCGTATCATAGAGCTAAACATCAGAAACTATAACCCAAGTAGTAGCATCATCATTTCTCTATCAGGCCAAGCATTGATTTACAGTAAAGGAAACACAAAATATTAACAAGAAAACAAACAGACACTACTTGTTGGCAGGGCTTGTAACGACCCAGATTTTCGTAAATCCTTTAAAATGCGTTAAAAATTTGAAATTTTGCTAAGGCCTTTGAAATCTCTTTTAAAACAATTATCAGACTGTGATGCTAAATCGGATCACTACTGACCATTAGTAAAACTCATTATGAAAACCAATTAATAAAATGTGGAAGCATAAATAAATCGTTAAAGAAGAAACAGTTATCATTTAAATGAAAGAAACTAAACATTTAATTACAACTTGTTACCACCGTTTTCTCTCTCACCCTTGCCTAGCCAACCGCGAGTCCCGTGCGCGTGCAATCCCTTCATCCTTGCTTGAATATTATGTGTTCTTCTTTTCTTTTTGCTACTCCTAGACTGTGCATGGACTTCAGTACCTACACTTACACCACAAGTAATACGTGAGCCTAATGGCTTAGTAAGGAAAAATTGTTAATGCAATTATGAAATGCCTCTCTTTAGTCCTTTCGGAATGGGGGCCACCCAAACCAATCCTTTCATAAGCCATTAATCCGTTTCTTACTTTTTCTTTTGATCCCTTTTGATCCATTATTCCATTCTATTATTCTATTATTCCATACTCGTACTTCGAGCTGGCATTGGGAGGTTTTCTCGTGCAATGGCATAGAACTCCCGTACCCTATAAAGGAGGGTCTATGCTTAGATCGCAGACTAGATCCGCTACCCATCCACTCCCAATTCCCTTCTTCTTCTTTACTTTTCTTAGCTTTTTACCTCACTTATGCATGCTTACATACCACGCTGTGACACTCCCTATTAGTCTCTATTAACATGATGCATGCTCATACATTCTCAACCTAACATGATACATGATGCTTTATGACATAACGTTCTTAATAATTGAAGTGCACATAAGGAAAGTAACTATAATTGAAATTGCAGGAATTGAAAGCGCATAAGGAAAGTAAACAACAGTTGCATATAAAGCAAAACAACTGAAATGGTATAGCACACCCAAGGCAAGTAACCTCACTTGAACTCTTACTCAGGACAATAGACAATGAACCTAACAAGGAAAGCATGCTTGACTTAAGATAACGCAATACTATTAATTAATGTGCTAGTTCTCCTAGTTAACCTCCGAGTCCATTTACATGCTTCCTACATTTAGGGTTCTAGGTGATTATTCTGATTAGTTGTCCTAATTGATTTACATGCTCAAGTTGATTACTTTAGTCAATTGTTCTAATTAATTAACATACTCAGTTGGTTGCGTTAGTTAATTACGCTAGTTAATTAACATGCTTTAATTAATCAATTGCATGCTTAAGGTAAATGGCATGTTTTTATCCTAGATGATTTAAACATGCTTTCATACTAGTTAGCAAGTTGAACAATTACCATGACATACTTTTATGACCCAGATGATTAAACATGCTTTTGAGGTTAATTGATTTAGCATACTAATCTTAGTTATTATTCTGATTATTTACATGCTCAACTCTAGTTAGATTAATGAACATGCTTGAGTCAAATGAACTGCTTAGCTAGGTTAACATACTCTCTAGATGATTCATTAACATGCTCGAGGAGTGATTAACATCTATCAGGTAATTAAACAAATCGATTAACATGCTTGATAAGTAATTTCATTTATTATCTAATTAGTTAATCCTAGTTAGTTTACATGCTAATTGATTGTTCGATTAACTACATGCTTAGACTAGCTAATCATTAACATGCTTGGGTTTTTGCTTTAACAGCCAATTAAGTGATTAAACAAATAAATCTATGTTCTCACCCCAAACATACATGTAAGGAAATAAACAACATTAGTAAAGGAAATCTTGGTTCGTTCATACTCATCCCATCCTTACCCATTTCTCTCTTCACTTTCTCATTCTCTATTTCTCAGCAATGACTAACGATATCACTTAGAAATCATAGAAATCACACCATTATCAAAGAATATCATGAAGGGAATATCCTAAAAATCTACAGCATACTACAGGAATCACAAAACATTCTAATTCTGCAAAGCAAGACTATTAACTACCAACACTGACATTAGCCTTTACTAGCAGTAAACAAAGTAATTAACATACTCAACAACTAACATACATTTAACTAACAACTAACGTACGTTAGGCATTTGTTCACAGTAAGCATTTCAAGCATTGTAAGAACACTAACACTAACTCACACACCCACTGTAACAACCCGAATTTTCATACATTTAAAAATACGTTAAATTTAAAGAAAAACATATCAGAGTGCAATTTGGGCCGTTAGAAATACTTAAAACCTTTCAGAGTTAAAAACATTTGGGGAAGTGTAAATAATTTAAAGGAAATAATTTAAACTATTAAATTACAAATTACAAATTATGAAATAGAAACTTAATTACGAATTAGAAATTGAATTACATTACAACTTATTTATCTCTCACTTCTCATAGCCCGGCCAATCACAAGCTCGTGCGTGTAAATCCCTCATCAACTGCCTCGAGTCCACACGCTATCTTTTCCTGCGGATACCTACACCACGAGTAAACCGTAAGCCTAAAAAGGCTTAGTAAGGAAAGGGTTAACAATAAAAAGAATAGAATTTATTATTAACCTAGATGATTTAGACGTGTTGATTGATTAAGTTAATCTAAATCTAATCACTTAATCAATTCATATTCAATTAATATCTATAAACAACCAAACTAACGATTTTCGGTTTAGCAAACTGATTCACGCGAGTTCAGTAGTGTGGTCGCCGGTCTGTCTGGACATCAAATGAAGACGAATGAAATTAGGTTATTTTTGTTGTGCTGAAGAAAACGTGAAGAGAGGGAGGGGGAGGCTACGAGAGAGAAGAGGCAATCAACGAAGAGGAAGAAAAATGAGAGGCGCGGGTGATAGCGATGAGCTTGGGTTCATTCAGGTAGGCTCAAGTCTGCATTGTCTGGTCTATGGCGAGCAGCTACAGGCATTACGGGTCGCGACTATGGGGCGGGATGGTTTGGCGACCATGGCTCAGGTCTTTGGTGCGATGTCGGGTAATCAACGATGCCTGCAGCGATGGATTGATGCCGACTTGGTGTTCGGCTAAGGAGGACTCGCGATGAATAACTCGGGCTCAGGGCTAGGCTAGTAGTTTGCGAGGAGTGGCTAGAGCAACTGCGGTTCGACCTGAACCAGCCCAACTCTGGTTTTGCTCTAATGAAGTCGCCAACAGAACATGCTTGGATGTGGTTGGTGTAGCTGTGACGTGGAGCGACATGTTGTGCCTCTCTGGTGAAGTTATAATGCTAAGAAGGGAGATGCTTGGACAGAATTGATCTTGGGTGGGCAATGACCGAGAGAGAAAATGAGACAGAGAAGTGATTGTGATGCTCTCTAGCCAAGTGCAGAAGGATGAATTGGAGCAAGGGAGCTCTCGGGTGCTGAGCTAGGATTTACTGCTCTCTGGTCTTCATGGTGGGTATGATTTCTTCTCTTTATTTTGGATTTTGGACATTCTTGTTTTGTTAATGGATGTATGTTGGTGGTTGACGCTCTCTGTATTATCTGTGAAGAAGAAATGCTCTATGTGGTTGGATGAATTACGCCTCTGTTACTTTCTGCTCCTCAGTTTTGTGTGTATATTGGATTTGTGTTATGAGATTTGGTCACTGGAATAGTTACTGGACATAGGATAATAACCTGTTGACATTGGTTTTATGTATTTGAAAGTCTAAAATATTTAGTTAAGGAATATATGTTCATGTTGAATGATAGTTCTCTGTTGGTTATGATAACCTCTGGTTTGTTCCTGCAACTGTGAATAAATTGAATACGTTGGGTGTATATTTTGGGAAATCAATATTCTCTCGCTTGGGTCATATTTTGTGGTTGGGAATTGTGGATATAGCACTCTGTAGTTATAGCTCCTGCAAACTATTATGCATGTACTTTGAGTTAGATTCATGAAATAAGAATTAAGTTAAGTGTTCTACACAACTTGGATTTATGCTCTTTATGATTGGATGACCTTATTTGTTATTGGACATTGATAAACATGTAAGTGTTATGTTGCTTAGAGTAAACCTGGGTGACTACAGCTTTGATGACATGCTCTGTTGTTTTGGATTGAATCATTCATGGATAAACGTATGTTAGTAGTTGGATTAGTTTAGTGAGATATGTTATGTTTCATTTTAACGAGTTCCTAGAATTTTTAAGGATTTAGAATAGAAAGAGACGCAATATTAATGAAAAATGTTACTAATTGTGAAGGTATCGAAAAGACGAAGAAGGATAATGGTTAAGCACCGATACGCGTTAAATAATCGAGGTAAGAATTGGGTAGAGTCTTGGCCGTCAAAGCCTACCCACAAGTAGTGTATGAATTGTAATGCTTTTCCTTGGTGTGCATGCTTGATTATTTTGTGCAATGTATTCTCTTGGATGTGATTCTTGTTGAATTGTTTAACTTCCTGTATATGTCCTACTACAGATGTTGAATTGAAATGCTTAGGAATGGAACGAATGATGAATGGAAAGTGATAGGATGATAAGATGTGCATGAATAAGTTATGAACTGCATAAGTTAGAAATTCTATTTTTGTGAACTGCTTTTACTTGCTATAAATTCCTTGTGATACTTATTGCTTTTCTTGGGTCTGGTTAGGAACTATGAATGCTTTAAATAATTAGCATAAATTCGTTTAGCATGTTTCTGCATATTAAATAATCAAGCATGTGTAGATTATTCAGGATAGTAATTGTATGAACATATTAGCATGATTAATTAAACTGAGCACGTTTAATTAAATGGAACTCTTTGCATGTTTAATTAAGTAAGCCATTAATTGTAGTATGTTTAATCAATTTGAATAAATGCATGATCAACAAATTAAAATGTAATTTCTCATTTGGACTTCTTTATGTAATTCGGGCATGTTTAGTTAACTTAATTAATTAGCACATTTATAATTGAAATCAATTATTAAGCATATTTCATTTTCTATTGGTTGAACATGTTTCCGTTAATTATCAGCCTAGTATCATTGTTAAGCATGTTTAATCTACTTAGATATTCAGTAGTTAATAGTATATTTATCTTGCTATGTCCTATGTTGCTTTCAATTCGCTTCTATGTTTGTTTTCAATTTATGTTATTATTCTCATTCGTTGTTTACTATTCGTGCTATTCTTACTATTAATTGTTTAATTATTGTTCTTTCTATATTGTGTTAATATGCATCATGATAATAGAAACAAGTAGGGAGTGCCATTATGGGGTGGTACTCACATGCATGAGTGAGGAAAATGAAATGAACGAATGCAATGAACGATGATGAATGATGCAATTGGGGGTTGAAGGGTGGATGAGTAGTTCGAATCTGGCCCACATAGGGTTAGAAGCCGATTAGACTATTCCATTCCACATGTGCTCCTTCAACTTCCAACTTGATAAATGAGTAATGAACGAATGAATGAAACGTAATGAAAGTTTGGTTTGGGGCGGACCCATTCCAAGTAAACTAAAGAGAGGCATGACATATGCATATTCTCTTTCCTTACTAAGTCTTTTAGACTTACGTATTAGTTGTGGTGTAGGTATACGTGAATGACGAGAAGAACGATGAACAACACACAAAACAGTTGATGAAGGATTTGCACGTGAAGGAGCTTGTGATTGGCCAGGCTAAGTGAGTAAGAAATAAAACAGTTTACAATTAAATTATATTTAATTTTGTAGCAGTAGAGTAAAACAAAAGATTTTCTTTGTAAACGATTTTCTTTGTAAACAATTTATGCTTCCGCTATGTTTTAACGAAGAAAAATGGTTTTCTAACGGCTCGACTTGCACTCTAATTATAAAGAATTTTAATTGTCTTAGAAAAGTTTTAAATTTCGTGTATTTTCAAATGTATAAAAATCTGGGTCGTTACACGAGGCATCCAAGAGCTTCGCACTCGGTCATCAGGTCCATAGAGCATCACTCGGCCTAAAAAAATCTCCCGCTGATTCCAGAAATCCCCCACCTGACAACAAATTCACAGCACCGTGGACGAAATTGCGCACGGTTCATCCAATCCGGCGGTAAATAGGAGCCCTAGCTCAATGCTCCACACCAGCAGCTCACCAGATGTCCCGCGACGCCGACAGCAGCTCATTCATTTGCCGGAAGTCACCGCTGTGCCACCTCGCGAGCTCTTGCCCGATCCTCACTACCCCCCCACCCCACCCTCTCGATCTCCTCTCTCTCATCGGGTTCTCTGGATTTCTTCATCAAAAAAGCAATGCCCTAAATTTACCCCCACTCTTTTCTTCTATTAATGAAATCCAAACCGAACCGGGCCACTAAATCTCCAGCGGAACCGAACCGGTTTATCACTCCTCCATTTAATTACATTTCTTTTTAATTCTTTAAATCATCTCTTTACCCAAATTAAATTCTTCTTTAATAATTTAACTAAATCCTTCATTTAATTAAATAATCATCAACCCAATCTAATTTCTCGATTTATTCCAAATATCCCTTGGTGATGATTATCGGTCCAATTCAATTTCTTTGATTAGGTTTCCCAAATTAATTTTCTAATTAATTACTCTTTTGATAAATAATCCTTAATTATCATCCAGTAAATTTTGAAATAATAATCTAGCGAAAAAGTTGAGTTGTTATAGGAGATCTACACTTCCTCCCATACAGCGCCTCATAAGGTGTCATGCCAATCGTTACTTGGAGGCTGTTATTATATGCGAATTCGACCAATGGTAGCATTTTCTCCCATCCAACTTGAAATTCAAGTACACAAGCACGAAGTATATCTTCGAGATTTTGGATAGTACTCTCACTTTGGTCGTCTGTCTGAGGGTAAAATATTGTGCTGAATTTCAATTCCATACACATGGCCTTCTTTAGACTATTCCAGAACACTAACTTAAATCACAGGTCTCAATCAGACACGATAGAAACCAAAACACCATGTAGCCGTATAATCTCATTAACATATAAATCAGAGAACTGGTTAATTTTGTACGTCATAGCTATAGGCAGGAAATGTAAAATCTTCGTCAATCTGTCCATGATCCACCCAGATTGCATCATGGCATCTAGCTGTTATGGGCAAACTTGTAATGAAATCCATTGTGATATGCTCTCATTTCCTCTCTGAAATTGGCAATGGTTGGAGCAACCCACCTGGTCGTTAGTGTTCGGCCTTCACCCATTGACATTCCTGGCATAAAGCCACGTACACAACAATGTCACATTTCATATTTGGCCAGTAATAGTGTGCTTTGAGATCCCGGTACATCTTGTTATAACCAAGATGAATTGAGAAACTAGAAGAGTGAGCTTCTCGTAGGATCTTAATTTGCAAGGTCATACTGCTCGGCGCATACCATCAGCTTTTATACTTTAGTATGCCATCCATAGACATAGAGTAGTCCCGATATTCTGGCAAGGCTAGGTTCAATCTGAATTTCCTACATACACTGTCGTCTTACTGAGCCTCTTTAATCTGCTCAAGTATAGACGGCATCAAGGTAGTTTTGATAATATCATCTCCAGTCGTGCTGGTACCATTTGCACATCGAGCTCCAGTAAATCTTTCTTAAGTCCTGAAGGCATCTCTTCACATAACATGCTCATCACGGCAAGTTTGAGGTTGAGAGCATCCGCAACCACATTGGCTTTCCCCGGATAGTATTTGATTTCATAGTCGTAATCCTTAACGAACTCAAACCATCATCATTGCCTCATGTTGAGCTCCTTCTGAGTGAAGATGTATTTAATACTTTTGCGATCCGAGTAAATCTCACAATGCTGCCCATAAAAATAGGGCCTTCATATTTTGAGAGTGAAGACAATCGCAACGAGCTCTAGGTCATGCGTGGGATAATTCAATTCATGAAGCTTAAGCTGTCAGGAGGCATATACAATAACTTTTCCATGCTGCATAAAAACTCCACTGAGCCCTCTCTTGGATGCATCGTAGTAAATACAAAAGTCACCTTCCTCCTCTGACAACGTCAGTACAGGGGTAGTTGTTAGTCTATGTTTCAATTCTTGGAAACTCTTCTCACAATCGCTAGACCACTAAAATCGTGCATTCTTCTTTGTCAGATTGGTGAGTGGTAGAGCAATCGTAGAGAATCCCTCAATGAATTGCCTATAATAACCGGCCAATCCAAGGAAGCTCTGTACATCTCCAACATTCTTTGGCTGTACCAAATTCACAACCGCATGTACTTTGGCATGGTCCACGAAGATACCATATTTGGAAATCACATGGCCAAGGAAGCTAACTTTGCTTAGTCAAAAGTCGCACTTAGAAAATTTGGCGTACAATTGATGCTGGCTAAGAATCGATAGAGCCATCCGAAGATGTTCACAATGCTCCTCCTCTATTCGGGAATAGACCAATATATCGTTGATGAAGACAATAATAAATATGTCCAGATAATTCTTGAAGATCTGGTTCATCAAATCCATGAAGGCTGCGGGGGCATTAGTCAATCCAAATGACATAACCAGGAATTCATAATGTTCGTACCTAGTGTAGAACGCAGTTTTAAGTACATCGTTTGGTTTAACATTCAATTGATAATATCCTGAGTGGAGGTCAATTTTTGAAAATACATTGGCGCCGCATAACAGATCGAATAGATCATCAATCCTCAGTAGAGGGTACTTGTTCTTGATTGTTACTTTGTTTAATTCTCTGTAATCAATACACATTCTCATCGTCCCGTCTTTCTTTTTGATAAACAATACTGATGCACCCTAAAGAGAAAAACTTCGGACAAATAAACCCCTTGGTGACCAGTTCCTCCAATTGAACCTTCAACTCATGTAGTTTAGCTGGCACCATACGATACGGATTTTTAGAGAGAGGTTTAGTACCAGGCTGTAAGTCGATCACAAACTCGATCTCATGGTCAGGGCGTAAACCGGGAAGATCGCCGAGAAAAATATTTGGGAAGTCGCAGACTATTGTAACATCTTCCCACTTAGCCTCAAGGTTTGTTAGTATCAATCATATTTATTAGGAACCCATCACATCCATTCCTCAGCAATTTCTCTGCCTTGAGCGCAGAGATGATAGTCAGTTTCCCCTTCTTCTTAGTTCCTCAAAAAGTGTGCAATTCACCACCCGGAGGGCAAAAGTAAACTTCCCTCTTCTTACAATTGATGATCGCGTGGTGTGAAGATAACGAATCCATTCTGATGATGATATCGTACCACTTTAGGTCCATAATTATTAAGTCAGCTCAAAATAAATGGCCATTTATCTCCAGTGCATTGGCCTTAAGAATTCTGTCGGTAATTAAACAGTCATCAGAAGGAAACACCACGTGTTGCGTACATTCACACTACTGAGAAACAATTTGCTCGTCCACCGAACTTTGTTGAAATAAAAGAGTGCTTAACATTCAAATAGAATAGGACGTACGCAGCACACTTATTAACATAAACCGTACCTGTCAGGATTAGGTAACTTATTTATTTTAAGGTAAGATCTCCTAATTCAACAAGGGAATAGTTAACATTACCTATAGATAATTATTGCATAAAATTATGTGTAACTACCACAACTGTTGGTTGTTCGTCTTCCCGGTCCGGTCTGTACATAGCAAAAACCCGTGGGGCCACACCTCCTTGTACACCGGTTTGGGCCATGCAATGTCTAGCAATATGACCGGGCTTGACACACATATAACATTTATTTGAGTTGGCCAAGCATTCACCGTGACGTACATTTTTACATTTCAGACATGCATTAGTTTGAGAGACATTGGTCGTGTAACGACTCGGATTTTTCGTAACTCCTTGAAAATGCGAGAAATTTAAAAATTTTACAAACTGAAATCAGAGCGCAACGCTAATGCCAGATCACTATTGACCCTTCTTAAAACTTGTTGTGAAAACCAATCGGGAAAGTGCGGAAGCGCTATAAAAATCATTTATTTTAAAACGTGGTGGAAGCGTAAATAATTTAATGAAAGAACTCAATAAAAGGAATGAAACGATTAAATATAATTTCAATTCCAATTGTTTTCTCTTTTCATTTAAGCCTGGCCAGCCACGAGTCTCGCGCGTGCAAATCCTTCATCCTTGCTTTATTAATTGTTCGTCATCTTTCCCATTTATCTTAAGTTTGTGTGTTTCTTTCCTCATACTCGTACCTATACCTACACCATAAGTAACTGTAAGCCTAAAGGCTTAGTAAGGAAATGAGGTAAAACAATCATATATATATACACATACACCACTCTTTAGTTTTCTTGGAATGGATGCCCGTCCAAACCAAATCTTTCTTTACGTTCTATTGCGTTCGTTCGTTCTTTCATTCGCTACTCGTACATCGAGTTGAATTAAAGAAACCCTGGGGATAGGGAGTAGCCTACCGGATATTAACCATCTAGGGTAGCTGGTCCCGTACCCGAATAGGAAGGAGACCTGGCCAGCTACCTGATTAAACCCACACTGCCCTTTCGTTCTTCAATTCCCATTTCATCATCATTTCATCATCGTTTCATCATCGTTCTTTCATTTTGTTCATTCGTTTTTTCCTCACATTGTGTTTGTGAGTACTCACCTCTTAGGTGATACTCCCTATATGTCTCTAGGTAGTACTCCCTATTTGTTTCTATTATTATAAACGTAACAATAACCTAGGGAAAGAATCACAACAATTCATAACAATAGAAAGAACAACCATAAGGAATAGCAATTAACATGGAATTACGGAAATTGAATGAGAATAAATAACTAGTAAGGCAAGAGCTTCAAACAAGAAATACAACTTGAATTTATAGAACATGGCAGTACAAAAATTGACTATTTTAACATGCTTCGAACATATTTGAAGATTCAAGGAATCATTTACAAAACAGTAGTGAATTCAACAGTGAATACAACAATTAAAACGTGCTAACATGCTTCAAATTGAATAGGAATTAAGAGAAACTTTTCCTAGTCCATTTGCATGCTTCCTACATTTATCTTTCTAAGCAATTATTCTAATCAGTTATCTAATTAATTGAACATACTTCTATGTTAATTACATGCTTTTATCCTACTTAACTAATCATACTTTGGTTAAGCAAAAAATAACATACTAAGGACATGTAATCGAAATCAAGATCGTAAGCAATAAAACAATAACGAAAGCATTCATTCACTTAGCCAATGAAACTCTTAACTTACTTTATACTTAGTTCCTCTTTCTTTTATCTTTCCATCATTCTTTAGTAAAGTAAAGCAATAAAAGAAATTGCAGCAAAGACAATATAATTATAGTAAAGGAAGGTACGGTAAAGAGAAATACACAAAATATAAACAAGAATGAATAACCTATTAATATTAGCTTAATTTATTACATGCTCAAGTAGAACTAACATTTTTATAAGTTGTCTAAATTAATTTGCATGCTCAAGAAGATAAGATAACTATTTTAGTTGTGATCCTAGTTAATTTACATGCTCAATTTCATTCTAATTAATTAGTTAATTAACAGACTCATTAGTTAACCTAGTCAATTTATATGCTTACAGTTTATCATCTCCAATGTCACTAAGAAATCACATTTAGTTAATTAACCTAGTTAATTAGCATGCTCATAGAGGTCATTACAATTAATCATACGCAAGATTTACTTTATGAACGTACAAAGATTCTTGTTAATTACTCTAATCATACACTTTAGTTGATTAACAGGCTCAATTGATTATCTTTTAACTAAAGTGATTAACATACTAAAGGGATTATCATTTATCGATTAACATTCAACTAAATTGGTTAAACTAAACTGATTAACATGTTTATATTATTCTTCATCATTTACATGCTCAAGTAAACATTCTTAGTAAATCAAGCGTCAGATCAAACATGCTTAATCAAATTATACTTGTAACTCAAATAAAGATAGAACAATTAATAGCAAGGAAATATAAACTTAAGGAAATACGCAACATGTAAGCTAAACAGTCAGTAAATCATAAAGAACAGGTCAGTCTCGATGATCTTTCTACTCCTTCATACTTTCAGGCTTAACTTATCTATCTAAGCAATAACATTTTCCAACAATCATATTTATTCACGTAAGAACAAGCAAGTAAAGTAACGAAAGAGTTTAACAACACATAAAGGAGAGCATTTAACAAGACATTTAAAGAACTAAACACCTCTAAACTCACTCACTCTACTTGTGGTGTAGGGCCTCCTCTGGCCAAGAAACCTCTATTTCCTTACCTCGAAGTTTTAACATGCATTAGCTTTTAGCCGTTATTCTTCTTCTCTTCTTCTTTGTACGAACATCCGAGAGAGGCCATCACCTCTCGGTCATCACTAGGAAACAGGGCAACAGAACACTTAGCTCTTCACTTCTTTAGCGCTGGACTCGCAGGGGAAAAATGGCAAGAACACCCACTTCTGCCAT
This sequence comes from Begonia loranthoides, assembly GCA_022433065.1. NCBI lineage: Eukaryota > Viridiplantae > Streptophyta > Magnoliopsida > Cucurbitales > Begoniaceae > Begonia > Begonia loranthoides. The sequence goes on along the minus strand of CM039480.1, from coordinate 8,784,870 downwards.
TTTTAAACATCCCACCATCCACTACCATAAATCCTCTTCTCCTTTCTGCCCATTAAATTCACTCGATAGCATCTCCACCAATCATTCTGGTTTACAAAGTCATTTGTCCTCTTCTCCAATTCTCCCGACACCCTTTTCAATTTTTCTAGAGCTCAGTTATGGTTCGACAACCTCATCAATTCTACTGTCTCCTCTTCAATTCTTCAATCAATTTCCAGCAAATTTTCCATTGTGTGTGTGTCGGCAAAAAACAGCTGGAAGGGAGGGCCAATGTGGAAGATTCGTTCCTAAAAATGGACAGCTCACCTAAATCGGGTTAATCCGATTCGATGCCCAAGGATCGGAGCACCCGATCTCAGCCCAACCCACCGGAATCACCTCGGCTTGACGCGAAAATCGTCCATTCCGTTCCTGCCATGCCCGATTAATCAAAAGCAAAGGAGGAGGAAGAAGACTCTGCCAACCATACCTCCAAACTTCGCCAAAAAACTCGTTGTGGGAGAGGTCCGATTCTGAGCCCTAACTACCACCGTCCAGCTGTTCCTTGTCGCTTGAAGCCTGCTCGCCGGGAAATTGCCATGCAGTCGGACAGCGTTGCCCATCCGCCGTCTTCTTGCTCGTCGTCGCCTGCAAACTCCCGTCTCCCTCTTGGTCCCGATTTCTCCCTTTCTCATCTTCATTTCTCTCTCTCTCTCTCAAAATTTCTTTCCATTTCTCCTTCTCCAGCAAATGCCTTTTTTTTATTTAATTTCATTTAATATTTAATTAATCACACTTTAACATTTTAATCCCAACTATATCATATTAATTAAATCCTCTTCCAAATATTCCAAATTTCCTTTCCTCCATTTTAATCATCTTTAATCCATTTCTTCACGTAATATCCAATTAAATCTCATTTTAATTGAAATCATCTTGTTACCCAATTAAATTTCTCTTTAATAATTTAATTAAATCCTTCATTTAATTAAATTATTCTTATCCTAATTTAAATTTCTGATTTAATTCAATTATCACTTGATGATAATTGATGATTACGTTTTTGGTAATACCCCGATAATTTTTCAATTAATCAAAATACCATTAATTACTTTTTGATTATTCTTATTAAATTCCAATATAAAATCCGGGGTATTACAGGTCGTCTGTGTCATTGGTCGCTTATCTAGTCTTTGTTGCACCCCTCCATCAAAGGGTCGTTTGAATCCCCAGCCTGATGAAGGACCGCTACGTGACAAATGTCTAGAATTTGCTTTCCACATTCTTTGATTTGCTTCTCTCTATATGGCTACCATAACTTTCACTCCCTCTACTGCTAAGGCTCTTGCTACAATTTTTGAATAGGGGACACCTTCAGTGCCAGCCCCAATAACTCCTTCTAAAACCTCAATTTTTAGTACCTAAACAAAAGTGATGGACTTTGTGCTCTTCAGTCGGCATCAAATGAGGGTCATAATGGGATAATGCCTCGAACCTCTGAGTATACTCTGCTACAGTTCCCGTCTGGCGTAGGTGTATAAATTCTACCATTTTTTGCGTATAGATGGTGTAGTTGAAATACTTTTCATTGAATAGTTCCTTGAAGTCTTTTTTTGTAAAAGCTCTGACATCTCGTGAGGACTTAAGCAAGTCCCACCAAAAGCGTGCATCATGCGTCAGCAAATAGATAGCACACTTAACCCTTTCAATCTCCCGTAATATCTGAGATGTTCCTGTTGAAACACGGGGGCTTAAGCCGTTAGAACTTTTCCCATCCTGCATCTCATTGGATCGGTACTGCCGATTGTTTCTATTCCCATTTCCATGATCTTTCCGCATAAATCTCTCCATATATCGAAAATGTTGCTCCATGTATTGAGATTTTCGCTCCATGCTCTAAGACTGAAGCTCCACTACCGCAGCGATGCGTTCAAGTGTCTTAGTTCGGCCACTATTATCCTCTCACTAATCGGGCACTCTGTGTTCCTCCTCGTTACATGGAACATTCCCTCTGTTTTGTCTAGCCATCTACAACCCTATACGTTTTCACATTTTAGCGTAATAAGTTAAAGGGAAACAGTTCAATAACATAAACTTAAACTTACAGTCAGAGGAGTATTGCCCAATGAGTCTAGGTTATCCACAATCTAATGAATTTCACATGAGCTGGTTATGGCTCTAATACCAATTGCGATGCCCCTCGTCAAAACATTGTTTCTTAATTAACCTTTTTCTTCCTTTTTAATTATCGAGTAAAAATTTTTCTTTTTATTTATTTAAATGAGTGAGGGTTAAAAAAGAGTAAGTGGAAACATTAGATGCATTAAATAAAATTCAAAGTTAAAAGCGAAATTATAACTAACTTCAAAACACGATTTGAGAGTTAAGGTAAGAGTTAATAGTTCTACAAAACAGTGTCCTTTTTCAAACCATTTCAAAAGAGTGATTTATTTCTTTCTTCCTTCAAGCCATAATTCTACTCAGGTAGCGATGCATCGGGATAACCTACAAGCCCAATGAGAAATGCATCCTCTTTTGATCCTGGGATCATTACATCTTGACAATTTCCTAGACCAGAAGTAAAACAGTGAGCCTAAAAGCCCAATAAGGAGTGGAGTATGCAGTATGCTTTATACCTCTCTTTCGTTCTTTTTGGAATTGGTACCGCCCCAAATCAATATTTTCTTTACATTTCATTCTTTCGTTCTTCCATTTATAACTCGTACAGCAAGCAGGAGATTGAGGAACCCGTGTTGGAGGTATAGTCTTGGTCGGCTTCTAACAACCTAGGGTAGCTAATCCCGTTCCCAATAAGGGAGGAGCTTCGTTTAGACTACATGATTAGATCCGAACTACCCATCCGTCCCCTAAATCCCCATTTTCTTTTCCTTTTATTCATGCCATTTATCAGTTTTCCTCAAGTAATGCATATGAGTACCACCCCAACAGTGGTACTTCCTACTTGTTTCTATTATCATGATGCATGTAGATACAGCAGTATAAAAATAAGGACTATCAAATAGTGCATAATAGGGAATAAAAAGGATGAATAGAGCAACGAATTAAAATAACGAATAACATGTTTGAATTTACAGAACATAACAGTAAAGGAAATGACAAATTGATCATGCTATTAAACTGAGATTAAACGTTAAATTGCAAAGAGCTACTCAACAAATTAGGTATGCTTAACAATAGTACGATAGCCTTAAATAGACATGGATATAACAAGTAATTGGAAACATGTTTAGTAAATCGATAGGAGTTAATGACATGAATCAATTATAAACAAGTTGACTATAGGTAGTGTACATCCGAAAGTAAAGCATGGTTCAACGACATTATTTTTAGCTAGAGTTAACAATCTACTTTAGAGTTATCGAAAATAATACATGTCATATTAGGGGTTGATTATGTATGCTCATGTCAAAGGAAATTAACCGCTCCTAACTAGCACCAAGATTAATAGCATTATAATTCGGCTCTACTATATTAGCAAGCAAGATAATATGTAGCACATCCAACCAAAACAGAATCACTATCTATGAAGTAGTTCACAGCTTATTCATACGTAACCTGTCATCACATAATCTTCAATTCATCATTTCAGTTCATCAGTTCATTAGTTCATATCATAGAGCTAAACATCAGAAACTATAACCTAAGCAGTAGCATTATCCTTTCTGTATCAGCCAACGCATCGATTTGCAGTAAAGGAAACTCAGAATATTAACAAGAAAAAAAATAGACACTACTTGTGGGTTGGGCCTCTACAGGCCTACGACTCTACCCAATCCTTACCTCAATTGCTAATTGTTGAAGAAATCATACACGGAAATCAAAGGCAACAGCGAGCCTAGCTAAATCTTGCACCCTCCGTTTACGAACTTCACGCTCACTCACGTATTACCTTAAGAAATTCCCACTTCTTTCAACTCAGACTCGCAGCACACTCAAAAAATTCTTCAGAGGATTTTCTCTCACGCACCAGTAAGCTGAAGATGAGAAAATGGTAGAGAAGAACCCAGTTAATCCCTTAATACGCAAAGCCTTACCTGGGTGTGACAGTCATACACCGAATGGGATGGAAGGCGTTACTTCGACAAGGAGGGGGGTGTTTCCAAGCATGGGGAGTCGTCTCCATGGTCGTTTTAGTGGGAAATTAATGACTACACGACAAACGTTCTAATATTTAAAATCTATTTCTTCACAGAAATGGGACATTTCGGACGAGGGAATGCGTTTGGGCCTCGTCTGCACTGGTCTGAAATCCTCATTTTCTCAGGCAGAGCTGCTCGCCTTCGTGCGCGTGCGCCTGAAACTGTCCAAAAATTGGAGAGATTCAATTTCCCTGTGTCCGCTAGTGTCCGCCATCGTCCGGGTTCATATGAAAACTCGTGTTTACAGGCAACAGACGAATTTGGAAGCAGTGTTTTGTCCTGCATTGTCCCAAAACGCTGGGGACAATGTGCAGCGCGTTTTCGGACGCAGCCCCTAGTCTGCGTGCATCCGAAATCTCTAATTCAACATTTTATTCACCAATTTTCATACTTTAATTATTCCTCAATATTTACCCCATATATACACGGCATAAATTAACATGTACCGTCAAACGATGTAATATATTAATTATTCCAAAAATTAATTACATCACATACACATGGAAAATATCATCGGGGTATAACACAACAGATTGGCGAGAGATTAGGACTCATTGGATTTGTATTTGTTTGGGCTTTGGCTATGATATACCTGGTTCGATATAGTTGTTCATTTTTATGTCTAGCATTACATTGTTTTTTGTAAAATTTTATTTTGATACTTGTTCTCATATAAAATGACGTGTCAATTTTGATGGCTTGTCGATTTTCGTAATGTATATATTTTGACTTTACGTATTTATTTTCAAGCATGCATAACATTTATTTTATTGATCATCTTGGTTGTGTGAACTAAGCTTGATTGACCCATGTGGGTTTCCTATTTTTCGTTACGCACATTTGACTGTTAGCGGATGTGTTTGCTAGGTTGTTATTAACTAGAGTAACAGGTTAGTTGAATGTGTCATGTTCCTAGTCACAAAATCCTAAACCTGATCAGGGTCATTATGGTTGTTGTGATCACCTGAGTATCGCTGTTATTTATTTTTGTTGTTGTCGATGGCATGGTATGTTCAAATTCCGTGAGTGACTCCATTTTTACTGAGTTTTTGTTGTTAGACAGTAGTGGCCTAATTTACGTATGTATCACATTATAGAGAGAGCTTTCGACCTTTGCCCTACTAGTCATTTTCTAATTAGTTGATTTAAAAATTTTATCCATGGTATGATCACATACTCTTTTAAAACACTTAAGTTGAACGTAAAACTTTACTCTTATTGAGTTTAGTTGATTTGCCACAGTGACACTTCCCTTAGGTAGTTTGGAAGATTCTCAATTGCTCACGTATGAGTGAGTAATACAATTTGTCTATTTAGTTCATTTGTAATCTGAGTTTTTTTATTGGTGAGATTTTTATTTTTATTTTTATTTTGACATAGTTGTTGTTTTTTGGACATTTATATTGCTACTTTATTATGATGTCACTGATGGACTTTTGGATTAGCCAAGTTGGTTGAGCCCTAACTATTTAAGTTTCATTTAAAATTTCCACTATTTATTTAATTTAAAGGTTAAAGGGTTGAGTCGAATCGTTCTTCATTCTGTCTTGGGTCCTCATTAGGGCATGACAACTAGAATTCAAACTCTTAGGTTAATATTTGAAAGAAACAATCAACTCTCTCTTACCTATGTAATATCTTCCTTTCACTCTCCGGTTATTCCTTTGAAACTCCAATTTTAACACTCTTTTAAGTCTTCTAACCAAGAATCAAACTTTTTTTATAAGATTCTAAAATTCTGGAAAGACAACACTTGAAATGATAACGAAAAACTACACTAACTACCCAATTTCACCTCTGGTTTAATTGTTCTTCTAGACCCAATGACAAATTACTCAAAAATCTTCTCTCCCTTTCTCCCTTTGTAGCTCACTCTTTCAACACTCTTTTGATCACCAATTTTATAGTGAGATTTGGATTAGTTACCCATAAGAAAGTGTTTAAGGAGAAAAATCTCTTTGATTATCGTAACTTCCTTCCACCAAAAGGGTCGGGATTCAAATTTATTTAACAAAAGATTTTTACTCTTATTTTTAATATGCCAGTTATCACAACATGGGTACTTGTTTTCAAAGTTGAAATTAATATTAAGTAAAAGCGTGGTACTATAATAATTGTTACCAATAACACTTCTAATATGTGTTTCTATGCGTAAGAATAGTTATTTTTTTGTATAATATAATAGGAAAATTAACACTGCAGACCCTATAGTTCATGATCAATGACAAGTCAAACTCTAGAGAATTTTTTTAACAACTAAAGCTCTAAACTATGGGAAATTCTCGCCGGCGATCTCGCAGTCACGTTTCTCATCCAGGATCGTCGAGTTTAACGCCTAAGTTTTGTCTCTGTCAAGTATCGTTGAATGGAGACGAAGGACGTCTCTGTTTCTGGGCGAGGGACGTCCGTCTTAATTGAGGAAATTCACGCATTTTAAAAATGTGTGTGCCTTGCACGTGACCTAGTTAATTTAGAGTGAATTCTAGCCATCGATCTAGATAAGGAACGTCCCTCGCTTGATCCAATGGCCAAGGTTAGTCATCTGCCATCTCCTCTAGAAGATGCCAAATGCAATCCTGGCCGTCGATCTAGATAAGGGACGTCCCACACTCGATCGAACGGCCAGGGATCGTCATTTTTCTTCGCCTCTAGAAGATGCCAGATGCAATCCTAGTCATCGATCCAAATAAGGGATGTCCTTAGCTCGATCTAATGGCCAAGGATCATCGTTCGCCATCGCCTCTAGAAGATGTCAGGTGCAATCCTGGCCGTCGATCCAGATAAGGGATGTCCCTCGCTCGATCCAACAGCCTTAGACGATCGTCCTCCATCGCCCTTGGGAATAGCTAAATTCAATCCTGGCCGTCCATTTCGCGATCTAACGACTAATGAGCTTCGTCTCTGCCATCGCCTGCCATCATCCTTCTTCTTCGAACTGGCAAGAGGGACGTCTCTCGGCCCCGATTTTGACGTCCCTTCATCTTCGTTTGACGGTACTTGACAGAAACAAAACTGTGGCGTTAAACTCGACGATCCTAAAGGAGAAACATGATTGCGAGATCACCAGCAAGAATTTTCTATAGTTCAGGATTTTAGTTGTTAAATTTTTTTTTTCCATAATTGAACTTATCATTGATCGTGAACTATAAGATCTACAATGTTAATTTCTCAATATATTATTACGTATAACTGCATACAAATATAATTAACTTTTTATATATACGTTTTAAAAGTGGAATCTGTCAGCACAGATACGTTCCAATGAGTAATATATTATATTATATTTCCTTAATTTTTAACCAATTGTGCTTGTCTTTTATGAATTTTCAAGCTCCGAGAATATTATTTTCAAATGCATAATATATTATATTATATTGATTATATAATATACAATATTTATTATATAATTAATCAAAATTAGTGGTGGAGAAAAGTAAGCCAAACGCATAACCGTTGGCTATATACATCCAAAAAAATATAATAAAAATATATAATAAGAATAAATTATTGCTCTAATAAAGCTGTGTGCCTGGCTCTTAATTCCACATATAAAGCTTAGACTTCTCAAAGGGGCACTCAGCCAAACTTGCTTGACTAAATCTACTTTACTCATCGCACTAAATTCATATTGTATACAATTAATGTAGATAATTACAGTAATAATAATAATAATAATAATAATAATAATAATAATAATAATAATGTCGATAGTATGACATATAAATCTCAAATCTATAAGAAGAATATGATCTTGGATTAGTTTCATTAGCTATATAGGCAAAATGACTGTCATGATGCTTATATGAACCAAGATTGTTGGCGCATAAATTTAACTCATGGCAAACCCGATCATTGAATGCTCGGTCATGATATTGTCCAATTTCATGCATAGTTGACAACAGTGCAAAAATATTACACTACCAATTCTTAAATAATCACTTAGACTATGATTCTAATTTATTTATGTCATGATCTAAAAATGAACTAAGTCGGAAACACCACATTAAACAATCTAACCCTCAAAAGAAGATTCAACTACCCAACCCAATACTTTGGTCCATAGCGAACAAATGACTTTAAACCAAAATTTTACAAGTCACACAAGATGGGATCACATAGTGATCACAAGAATGTAAGATAGTATAATAAATTAAATCTAATAAGAAGAGGAAATACTTTGTAGGAAAAGTAATTTGCACCACGTCAAATATAAATTAGAAATATCAAAATATACAAAAAGGAAATAATCCTCACCAAAATAAAATAACACTTAGGAGAAATAAATGAAAGGAACTCCTACACAACTTCACTACTTCGGGTCCTAACCAAATTGGTTCTTCCTTAGAAAAAATGTAGTCATTTGTAGTGAGCTAACTAAATTCAATTGTGATCCTATAATTATACCCAATATATGAAAAACTAGTTTTATTTAGCCGTTAAAAAAATGTGTGAATGTAAGAATTGATATTCAAAACTTAAATATTTTAAAAACCGGTTACATGAATCATCAAGGCAAGTGTCAAAAACAATGTTACATATTGTATCATATACAGAAAATTGTGTCACTATCATTTTTTTCATAGAAAATGGTCTTAGTGAAAATAAAGTTAACTTGTAGACCTTTGCACATCAATGCCCTTAGGCAAAAGATCAACCAAAATAGTCTAGATTTAACTAAAGATTTCAAGAATTCATCTTCAAAAATTGAATTTCGTCAAAAATACACAAAAAACTAAATGAAAAACTAACAAAAATAGAGTTCGATTCCAACATACCATTGATGACTTTTGGTAAAATTCAAAGATTAAGATGTCACCAACATGAATCTAACATTAGGGTAGCTCCTCCCTTCAATACTCTCTATCTCCGACTTTTATTGGAAATTATGAAACATTTAAAGAAAGAATTTTATTTTATAGGTAATAAAATAAAATAGAAATTATTAAAGAATCAGAGAAAATTAAGTAAATAATTATTATAAAATTATGAAAACTAAACGTAGTAGAATTATTAAAAAAATAATATGTAAAAACATTTAGGGAAGAAAATAAAAGTGTTGGATTAATTATTACACTGGAAACTAAGGAAACTAAGGGTAGGAAGATCGGGTGCAACATGTGCTGTCGGATGAGGCTTATGAACGGCTAAGATTGTTTAGGAATGAGAGATTCCTCGCGGAAATGTTTTACTCGGATGAACATTGAGCCGTAGAAGATGTGTGAGTCATCGAATTAAGTAGAAGATGCTTCCGTGGGAGTGTTTGGATCGTAGATCAAATTAGCAGGAGGAACAAGGGTCGTTAGATTTTAAGAGGATTGATGGGTTGTTATGTAATATATCGGATTTTCGTAATACTAAACATAAGGTCTAAATGGTGATTATTGAGAATTTTGGGTGTATTAGAAATTGACTTGGTTAATTAAGGTGTTGGTCAAGAGAAATGTGATTGGATAAAGTGAATCATGATACCCTGGATTATGCTCATATTAAACTTAGAAGGAAGATTAAGAATGTATTAGAGTTGAACGGGACGATTAAGGTTTTGGTCAGAGGAAATATAATTAGATATAGTAAGATTGATGATATAGGATCTTTAATGTTTAAGGATATATTGAATTTTGTGTATGTTTAATGGTATGTTTAAGTTAGGGAAATGTTGATTTTAAGAACAATTGGTGTTTGTTGATAGGATGATAGGTATTTATTGGATGTTATTGAAGGGTACGGTTTATCACTTGAAGAAATGATCAACCCATGTTAATGTAGTTGACCACAGTTAGAATATTTGAAAGGATTGATGTATATGGAAGCAAGGTGGTCAACTATCTAAGGGAAGCGATCGATCATTGGCAAAGAAAAACATTCAAAGTCTTGCATAGTTAGAAATGGTCAATCGTGACATCGACCGTAAAAATGATAGTGGCGAAGGAAAATCGAAGTGATTGATCACTTGAAGAGGTTTGATCGATCGGTATGCTTCTGAATTTTTGGCAATTGATCACTTGATTGACTGGTACCATGAAGTTTTGTGAAAATATTGATTTTTGGTCGATCATGTAAAGAAGATGATCGATTGGGGAACTGGAAAGTTGCTTGAAAATGGAAAACTGTAGCTTGAAAATGGAGGGGTTTGAAAGTTGATGCTTCATGGATGCTTGTCAGCTTCATTTGGACGCTGAAGGGACGATGGTCGTAGTCTATAAATAAAAGACAGAGAGAGTGTTATATCATTTTACGAAAAAGTGACCGAGAAAGAGTTCTAGGGAGTTTTACAGAGAAGGAAACCGAGAGAGGGTTGCTGAGGTTTGGAGTGGACACCTGAGATTCTGGGTGGATTTCTAGAGAAAAGAGGAACCATGAGGAATTCTGGAGAAGGTAAACCGTTTGGACAGAAGAGACCAAGGGTGGGTCTGTGAGTTGTTGAGTTGTTAAAGGGGGAAACAAACACAGTTACCTTCTGAGTTTTGGATAGCTAGGTGTTCTATGGAGTTCATTGCATCGAAGGTGAAAGAGGGGGGTGGGGGGCTGGTGGGAAGCCTCAACAGGAGAGGATTTTCGTGATGAAAGGGTGATGAAAGGTATGGGAGATATATATTGTTTATTTGAGTTTGTCTGGTGATTAATATGTCGTAATAGCCATGTTTTATAACTACTACTCTAATATCTGCATGTTTTACTGGTTTAAGTTTCTGTTGGTTGATATCATGTGGAATATATTGTTCTTGTTAAATTGGATTATTGGATAAGATGGTCGTTAGATTGAGACTGTCGTTGTTGGAAATTAAGTAATGATAGGTATGAATGAAGTTATGCTATTGTTTTGATTTGGATTTGATAGTGATGTAATTAGGACCATGTTCTGTGATTGGATTTGTGTTATTGGCTTGGTCATTGCTATCCGTTGGGTTTTATTGCTAAAAACTTCCAAGTGGACATTATATCCTGATTGTTTAAGGAAACTTACATTGTTAGATGTTCTGTTTGTTAGAAGTATTGAGCATGTTAGTGGAAGTTAAGATTTTGTTGGTTATCGATCTATCTATACTATTGTAGTTTAATAACAAAGTGTTGAATATCCTGTTAAGTTGGGCTTTGAGTGTTAAGAGATTAAGTTGGATGATAGGGTTTGAATTCCATGTTAGGATAGTTACGGTTGAGGTTTTATTCTTTGAGGTGTTATTGGACATATCCATTTGATGCTAAGTTTGATAAACTATTGTTTATTGATAAATAGGTATTGAGGAGAAGAAACTTAAGTGATAAACCCGCTATGAACTCCAAGTAACTGATATTGCATGTGTTTTCCCTTCAGGGCTACATCACAAGAATTAATGTTATTTGGTACTTGCATTTACTAGATGATTAGGTTATAATTATGTTTTTATTTCGAGGATGTACTGGTGATTGATTACTTGATGTTAATTGTTTCTTTATTAGATTTAAGTTCAATTCCTTAGTTAAGAATTTATCATGTTTTGAGGATATTGTAAGATAAACATGTATGATAAGATTTTATGCTACATTCATCATTGTTTTCCTAAAACATACGAAAATGGTTTTTATGCATTGTTTTCAAAATGTAAATGGAACAAATTGAATAAATGTAAATAGGCCTTTAGAGATGTGGGTTTTACCTTATCAAGTTTGGCATCTCTAACACTTGGATGCGTAACTGGAACTAAATGAAAATGGAACGAGCGTGAATAAAATGTAAATGATGTTGTGAGATGTGAGTTTTACCTTGTCGAGTTGACATCTCCAACATTGGTAAAGGAAATGGTAATGGAATAATGAACATTAAAAATTGCATGTGTTTTTAAAAGAGCATTGCATGAACATTTTTATATTTATATCGCTTACTAAGTTTTGGGTTCATAGTTAAGTTCTGTGATGTAGGTAAGGGGCCTATGATTGTATAAAGCTTGTTAAGGACGCAACTGATGGAGTATTTTCGGGTTGAGCTGCTTGTGCTATTAGCAATGTTGGCCTTGGTGGGTTATGGCTTAGGATATGGATTTCAAATGTATTAAGTATTTCAAATGTTTTAAGTAGTATTTTAAATTTTTTAAACAAGTTATTGTTGTTTACTTTGAATGTTTTAAAGTGTTGAACTATTGTGTTTTAAATCTAAAAGACTTCCGTTGTTGCTTTGTTAAACTCTGAATCGTATGATTTTCATGGTTAAGACTTCCGCTTTGGTTTACTCTGGTTTTCCCTCACACGTGTTTTTAAAAGTGAAAAATTTTTGTATGGTTAACAGAACAATAAAATGATTACAAGATGTTACACGTTAGATCAGGTTTAGCGGGCATTGTGTTGGGCGTTGGATGATTGGGACAGGGCAAGGATTTTAAGTGGAATGACATCGTTTGAGTTGTTAGTGTCTCGGTCAGCGACGTCTTACAGAAGCGTTCGTTTCCGTGGTAAGATTTGTGTCTATAACATCCCGGTTATTCTTACAATTTAAAACTTATGATTTTGAAAACTTTTTCTTTTTCAATTACAGTAGAAGACGTTTCATTTGAAAACTAGCTCACTTATGAAATATATAATTAAACTTCTTTTTGTTAAACCGTTTATTACTTAAAAACATATTATGAATTAAAGCTTTCTAACTTTAAAACCTTTACAATAGTGGAAGACTTGTATTTACAAAACCAAAAGAATCGGAATACAATTGAAAAATCTTCTTAATAAAACAATTACTATGACTAAGGTTCACTTTCTCTAAAAAAATTATTACCAATCATTACATTTCCTCTTTAATCTTGTAGCCTAACCAGCCACCAAGCTCGCAACGTACAAATGCTTCATCAACTGCTTCAATCCTCGATCCTATGCATACCTACATCACTGGACTTGACTATGAGTCTAATACTCAGTAAGCAGTATTAAAATAAAAGTGTGCATGCAATGTTCTTTAAAACACATACAGTTTTCTCAATATTCATTATTCCATCACTCTTTATAAAACAGTGATAAACTTTTTACTATAACAGTGAACTTATATTCTGGTGGTGAACTTATACCTAACTAGTGAATTTATACCACAACGGTGAATTTGTATCATGATGGTGAACTTATTCCATCATGATGAATTTAAATCATTTCTGTTTCTGTTTATCTTTTACTTATTTGTCTTTTACTGTTATTTATTCTGTGATTTGTTTCCACGTGAGAGAAACCTCTTCAGTCTCCAAACTCACCACACGGATTCATTTCCATTCTAGAGCAACCTCTTTAGTCTCTGAACTCACGTAAAAACGAATTCATTTTTGTGTACTTTAGGTTTCCAAGTCTTAATGTTGTTATGAGCATACAATCCTATCTAACGTGTTCATTAATCATTTCCTCGAAACGTGATCTATTTCTAACTAAGGAACTGAACTTAAATCTAATAAACATATAATTCATACCAAACAATCAACAATACATCAAGCAAACGCAAGCATCAAACAAACACCTCCTAATTCCCGTGAAGTAGGCCCTTTAGAACAAAACACATACAATACTGCTTACCTGGATTCTTTAGCTTTACAAAGTTAGCACTTAAATTGTCATTCACGAAACCTATTCATAATTAACATATATATGTATTAATAATTAATTTTCAATAATATAATCTCCAATAATGTATAATTTCCTAATATGTCCAATAGAATAATACACTAACCAACAGAGTCTAAGTTTCCAACAACTAACCCATTTATCATAAACATTAAGCCCATCTATCAATGCATATTTACCATAACATCTCTTATCCCACGGTTATCCAATAGTACACTATAGAAATTAGCTCTACATTTTCTTCAATTTAAGAATAACTATAAAAAACTAAAACCTAACCTTTTCACATGATCAAACTCTTACTGCAATATGACTAAGTTTATTCTTATGTTTATTAAACAATGTCTGTCAATAATAGGTTATCAACAACAGCTTATCTTTTTCCCAATTTACAAAAGCAATAAATTTAAGAAATCATCAACGATAACAATTATCAAGCTATAAGCAACAGGCAAAACCAATCTCAATACAGAGTATCCGTATTTCACAGTTCATGCAATAGATATCAAACAAATTCTATATCTTTATCTTAACAACTCCTCATAAAATCCATAGAATATCAAAGAATTATGCTTACCAGAAGACTCACGAACCCAGACTCCTCACTGTTCTCCTTTCTCGCAGTCCTTTCTATTTAACTACCTACATGGTCTCTTTCCTTCAAACCGTCACTCTGAATCACAGCAGCTTCTTCACAGCCTCTCTCTCTCTCTTCTATTTCCTCGATTCATCTTTTCTATAAACTTTCAAAAAATCATAGTAGATTCCCTTCATCACTCACAGACTCATCCTCAAACCTTTACAGCCATTCACTCACTCCGTGTTTGCTCCTCAAACTTCAGAACTCTCTCGACCTTTCTCTTCCTGTCTTTCTTTCCCTGAGACTTTCTTTCTCAACTCACAGCAAGCATCTCTCCTCACAATCTCTTTCTTAGAATTTTATTAGAGTTTCACCATGGTTTTTCCAAAACTTCCCATCCACTCCATCACTCATAATTTATAGGCAACCATCGACGCCCCTTCAGTGACCATCTAAAGGGAAAAAGCCAAGGGAGGCAACCCTTCAACATCTAGACGCGTCCAACGCTAACTTCAGAAGCTTCCAGCGACGACATTTCCATTTCCAGGCGACTTTCTTGATCGCCGGTATTGATTCTTCTTCAGTCGATCAAATGCCAATGCAATCGATCAACCACAGACTCCATGTTTCAGATTGCCAATCGACGACCCAGACGATTGCTACCATGGACGAACGGCCGCACTTTTAAATCGATCATCCGCCCTTCATAATATTCACGCGAATATTATAATTCTGTAATACTAATCTAAATATTTACGTGCAGATTAATTTTAATAATTTTGTTATATTATGTCTTCAACCTCCATAATCCATATAGCATACTCTTAATAAATCATATTTCACTTTCCCAAGTTATCATAACCTCAACTTTAAATTTATCCTTCAATATATGGAATATATAATCTACAATTCCTCCTCCACTTTATTCCTTACTAAACTCATTATGCTCTTAATTATTAACAACCTTATTATTCTCAACCTTACTATAACCAAATATAATTTTTCTTACTAAAAAAAACTTTCAACCATCATCTCCAATTTCCCTGACTATCAATCACTAATCCAGTCCTATTTCTAATTTCACTAACTATCACTATTCCAATCTTATTATCACCTTTTATAACTCCAATTACCATCGAACAATTCCCCAATAATCTTAAACTTTCTCTTAAGCTAATCATGAACAAAATTTAGGGTATCATAATTCACTTCTTCCAAATACCTTTCTCTTGACCAATATCTTAAATTGTCTAATTCAGCTCCTATCATCCCAAAATCATCACCTAAGCCTTGTGCTTTGCTCTACAAAAATTTAGGATATTACAAAGACAGTGTGAAACGTCATCATTTGGTTTAATAAGATAGTCTTACCACTAAATTAGAACATGTGGTAGATTGTGAGACTTTAGATTAGGGTTCTCGGGGAAGCATTGGCTTCCACGACACTGTAGCCATCCGTATTCACTTCAGGGATTGTGATTGTGAATTTAGGGCTAGTTTAGCTATTAGCCATGGGCCATGCAAGCTTCCGCAGTAGTACATGCGTCCGCTGTAGCTCGAGCAGCTTTAAAAATGGAAGTTTGTGAATTTCATGTAAGCCACAGATTTGTTTAGGTAAGCGATGATTCTTGATGTGATTTTCATGGGTTTACCGTCCTTATATCCCTCCGTTTATGGGAGTTTAAATAGAAAAGATAGGGAGAGATGTGGGTTACCCTAGAAGATGCAGGCGGCGATTAGAGCTTTTCTCAAGCTTTGGGATTGACTTCCCTCCGGTTTGTCTCATGGGTTGTCAACATAGTACTAATGGAAGGACAATGTATGGATGGTTGGGGTAGGCTGACCTGCACGAGGATATTAAGTAAGTGATGTTTGTTGTGCTTAGCCTTTAGCCTACATCTAGACATGACAAACGAACCGAGCCAAGAAAAGTCTAGCTCATTGAGCCGGCCGAGCTTAACGTGCTAAGCCTAATGAGCTTGTCGAGCCTAACGAGCCGAGCCTAACGAGCTTTTCCTAAAAAAAATTCAACCCGAGCCGGCTCGCGTGCCACGAGCGTAACCAGCCAAATATACATAAATAATATTATCTTATATAAACATATTAGAAATTATTTTGAATATTATATAATTTAAAACTATAATAAACATTTATTATTGTAATGTAAAAATATTATAATTAATAATTTAATTGAATAAATATTTTTATTAATATAATATATAATATATAATTGAAAAAACTATTTGATGAGACAAATAAAATATATATGTATACAATTAATTGTAAATTTGATTAGACGAATAACATATATATGGATACAATTAAATGTAAATTTGATGATACAAATCAAATATATATGTGTACAAGTTAAAGAAAATATATCAAAATAAAAATTACAATTTCAAATTTAAATGAAAATTTAGCCTTCGACATCCAAATTTTTGAATTCTTCTACTATGTCATCCTCTCGTTGTTTATCTCTCATCACAGCATTGTTCCAATCCTTTATGCAAATGAATGCCTCAATGAGTTCTGGTGCAAGTCTTCCTCATTTATCATCGTACACACATCCACCTGCACTAAAAGCAACCTCTAATGCTACTGTAGAGACCGGAGGTATTAGTAGATCACGTGTCATTCTAGAAAGAATAGGAAATGATATAGAGTTTCCTCTCCACCAAGCCAAAATATCAAAATACTCGTCGCGAGAAATGTGAGGGTTAGTGTCAAGATAAATATCGAGTTCATTTCTTTGTGAAGTATAAGAATGAACATCGCTATCTATTTCATCCAATATATCATCCATAAAATCTTGTCGAGCTCTACCCCAAGCAGCACTACTAGAGCTAGCATGAATATGTGAAGAATGAATTAAACGAGTAACATTAGAATATTTTAGTTCATAAAAAGAATATAAATTATCAATTTTATTTTTTAATTAAGCACAAGTAATTAAAGAAGAAATACCTAAATTAGAAGAAATTTTATCAACCATTATACACGCTCCTTTTAATTTAAATTTAGGATGCATTATCCAAGCAAAACAAAAAATATTAGGTATGTTAAGCCAATATTTTTTAAATTTTGTTTCCATTTTATCAAGTAATGTACAAAATTCGTTTATTTGTCTAAATTTTTTAAAAGTACCCGTTAATTTTATAAAAATTGGGAGAACAAGATGAGTAGTGGGATAATAAATTCTCAAACATTCATTTGTATCTTCAAAAAATGGTTTTAGAAAATCAAGAAATAAATTAGCGATATCGCAACTACTATGATCAAGAGTAATACCTTTTGTTTTTTCACTAATAAAAGCACAAATAACTAACCAATATGACTTAGCATTTTCCAACATTAAATAAGTCAAATTCCACCTTGTATCTACATCGGTTTTTTATTTTCTTGATTTAAGTTGAGCAGTTTTACAATATTCTTTATATTCTTGCTGTCGTGTATTAGATGAACTAATATAAGAAATTGCAGATTGAATAGATTTAATATGATGCGAAATAAATGACATTCCATCTCAAACAATTAAATTTAAAATATGACAAACACATCTCATATGAAAAAGAGAATTATGAGCAGTATCTAATTGAAATAACTTTTTAAATTCAAGAATTGTAACATCGTTAGCAGAAGCATTATTTAGTGTAATACTAAAAAATCTATCTCTAATAGCATATTCTTGCTAAATCCCAACAATATATCTATAAATAGTTACGCCACTATGTGGATATTCACAACTACAAAATCCTAATATTTTTTTATTTAATTGCCAAGAGTCATAAATAAAATGAGAAGTTACAATAATATATCTTAAAGCATTAGGTGCACTCTATAAACCAAAAGTAATACAAATAGACATGGACAAAGCATTTGAAAAAAACGCAACTAATTCATTTTTCATATTATTATACATTTTAATAATATCACTTCGCGTCGTACTTCTACGGACTCGTCTAAAACTAGGATTAATATAATCTTTCATAAAATTTTCAAATAACTTGCTATCAAACATAGATAAAGGTACCTCAGATTGTATATATATTTTGCTACTCCTCCTCTCATTTTATTATGTGAATACATAAAATTGTCACTGCCACTAGTATTTATGAGTGTTTGTGTAGGGTCTCTCACTTGCTCGTTTAAGTGACATTTTGTATAATGCCTACCAAGTGTGCTAGTAAAACTACCAGATTCATATGCATAATGTTTAATACAATATTTGCATTGTGCTCTACTCTCTATTTTTCCACCACCTTTAATATCCTTCATTTCAAAATAATTCTATACATTTGACGTTTTGCTTCTTTTTTTCTAGGTAAAGACGTGGATACATGTGCAAATGATTGGCCTATTGAAATTGTGGGATTATCCCCCTTAATTTTCTCAATATCATTATTAGTGTCAATAAAAGTGTCTAGCAAAAAATATCGTGGATCCATAATTATAAAAATTGACTACTGCGAAACAATTAAAAAATAAAATGATACCACACACCAATTACTCAACAATGATATGAATTTGTGATCACCTCCATAAATACAAGTCCTACAAAAATCACAAAAAAAATTTGTTAGTTCGTAATACACATTAAATTAAAAATAATAAAAATAAGTTAAATAAAATATGGTAAACCTACCTTTTAAGTTTTGAATGAATAGAAAGAGTTTAAAATAAGAAAGCACAAGAGAGAATATAATTAGCACAAGGAGAAGTGTATTAGAAATTGAGAGATTGAGAGAAAGATTGGTGAAAAATTTTAGAGATAGTCGAAGGGTATTTATAGAAAAAGAAAAAGGGGAAGGGAGGGGGAAGTAACTGTCTGAAGAGTTCAGACCGTTGTTGAGGGGCAAGGTCAACTATCTGAAGAGTTCAGACTGTTGCCCAGCACCCAGTGGCCAGCGCCCAGCTCCCACCGACTGAGCTGGACATCGAAGGAGCTGGAAACCGGACGACAAGTTCTGAGTTGCCAAGTTTGCTGTTTCTGAGTCGCCAAGTTCGCCGTCATTTCTGAGTCGCCATGTTCGCCATTGTTCGCTTTCGGGATTCGCCAGGGGTGGCTGGTGAGTGGCGGGCAGGCTCGTTGGTCTTCGCCAGGGGTCGCCGGCAAGCAGGGACACTAGGGACAGGGCACGCCAAACAGGGGTGCCGAGTTCGTTAGCCAAGGACAGGGGACATGGGTACTGAGTTCTCTTCTTCAAGATTCGCCATTCGCCAGGGCTAGCCGGCCCGGCCAGGCAAGTGGTGGGCGGGCTCGCCAGGCCAGCTCGCTAGGCTCGCGACCCCGGGTTTGGGAGCCCTAGTTTTCGAGCTCAACTTGGCCCACCTTCCGGGCCCGAGCCAAGTGGCTTGGCTGGTAATTTCTCAGTCGGTCGATCGTCAACGGTGAAGGTGATTGACCAATCAAGAGTTACCTTAAATTGCCGCAAACTTCTTTATGGAAGGCCTAACTTTGGAAGCAAATAACTCTCACGTTTCAGAAGCTTTTGTCATGAAATTTGGTACACGTATCCTTGTTTGAATAAAGAAACAACTCCTTCAAGAATAATGGAAATATCCTCTATGGATTAGGAAATATTCTTGAAAGAACTTGAGTCGTTGGAAATAGTAAGTATTTTCACTAATACCCTGTATGGATGACTTGCCAACGGAAACGCCTCTTGATGGTTGGAAACCTCTTCATACACTCTTCCTCTAAGGAGTAAGAATGTGGATGCCAATAAGAGAACTTACTCGACACCAAGTAAGCCCAATCTTGTGATGCAACACACACAAGGTAACCTTTGATTGTAACACGCTAAAGGGTTGAAAGAGGAATCACTCCAATTTCGAAAGAAATAAAAAGCTTTATATTAATCATACTTCAATCTCTTAAACACTCATACTAGGTGTCGTGATATAGCCAAATACAAGGCATAGAATAGGAAATAACATAATAAGAAACAATCTAGGTATTCGGTCCTTTATGGCCGATTACTATACTAGTAATTAGGCAACTTTCTAAAGTGATTATCAAATCATTCCTTGCTGGCTTAAGCTCCATGAATTGGTGTCTTTTGGCGGATACTTCCTCTTCAAGAATTTCCACTTGGATAGTTGCCAAATCTATGCAAGAATCAGCTATTCTTTGTTCACTTGCATGGTCGATTATCGAAGGTTTCAATATCTCTATTTCCTTTACTCTTTCTTGCCCTTCAAGCTTATCTTCTTAGGATTCTTTCCAAAGTATTAAGAGCATGGGCGCTCTTTGATCTTTATTTAGGCCCTTGATGAGTTGCCTTCTAAATGGTTAGAGAGGAAGGAGTTGATGACACATTGCACCTTAGTCTTTGCAAATCGGCCTTGTAGTCCATCAAGTGATGAACTCTACACTAGCAACATGCAACGTTAGGATAAGAGTGATGACTTTGGAGATGCCTTACTGTCATCATGTATGTTTGATGATACTATTGATTACCATGTTGTCTTTCATTGATTCGTGGATATGTTGTCTGTTGAAATGGTTTTATGATGCCTTAAGGCTATTATTGAGGATATATGTACCGTGATGTTTTAAGATATAGTCTATGATGGCTATGGTTGTTATTTAAGGATATGTGTACCATGATGTTTGTGATATAGTCAGTGATGCCTATGACTGTTACTTGAGGATATGTGTACCATGATATTCTATGATTTAGTCTATAATGCATACGGCTCTGGATTGATGACATATTTATTATAATTGCTTATGTTATGAATGAGGATATCTACAGGCTGTGGATCGAGGACTTGCTATTGATATAATCATGCATGTTAGACTGACATTATGTTATGGGAATGTACATGCATTGATGAAAAATATTTTCATTAAGAAAGATAATAAAGAAATAAAAGATGGACTGAATAAACGTAATGAATCATTTTGGGCAGGATTCAAATTGGTTATCTCGTATGAGGTGGATCAAATGGTTTCACTCTCCCTTAGATTGATGTCCCAAATAATTAGACTGTAAAATGAAATAAATGAAAATCAAAGAAAAGAAAAGACATGGTTTTAAGTGTTGCATCTCATAGTCACATTATATATTGCATTTCTCAGTCACATTATATATTATGTGTTTTACGTTATACATCTCTTGTTGAGTATTAGACTCATAGGTGACCCTTGTGATGTAGGAAATGATGAAGATTAAAGAGCATGATGAAAAATACTTGTTGATTGCGCAGTTGAGGGAGAATTCTCATGGATAAATCTAGAGCATTGTCGAAGCGAATTTGACCGTGAGTAAGAATTTAAGAAAAGATGAAATATAATGATGTAACCTCTTGTCAAGATTTATGTTTATTTTTGTTTGATTTAAAAGGAAACATTTATAAATGCTTTCGGTTATTTTAAAGATGGGTTTGACTAAGGTTATTTCTAAATGAGTTGTCAAAAAGTCTTCCATTACATAGTTTTAAAAGAGTACGGAAATATGTTTAATAAATATGAATTTTACTAAGTTCTGATTTTAAAAAAAAAATATTTTCTTACAGAATTGTGTTGTACGCTTTCTAAAGGACTTTATTTTCTACGAACGTATGGTTTGAAAAAAAGATTTAACGCTATGGGACGTTACAACTAATGCCCTTTAGATAAAGAAATTTCTTTTATGTTATTTGCATTCCTCAATAATATATGAATTAGATAATAAGTGTATATTAAACTAATCTCAAATTCTGATTCGTCGAAAATCCAAAAACTATCTGGACATTATTCAAAATACTATTTTAAGGTAATTTTAATTTACACAACACTATTTTAGATTTTTACTGCCTCAGTAACTTTTGCTTTTTACTAATTTTGACTAATTGACAAAAAAATGTTATTTATATGATGATTAATTATGAAAATTTAAAATTGAACACAAGATAATTTGACATCAATAAAAGTAAAATTTTACTCTAAATTTTATTTATTTACAAAAATGATGGACTACGAGTCCACTCTATCATTAATCAAGCTAAAAATAATATCATGGAGTCATTGAAGATCAAACATGGGTGGAAGTTCAAGAACAATAGGAGATTAATGGAAGGACATTCCAAAACTATCTACTTTCTGACCTTTTACAAGTGTTTGATGGTTTTGGCATTTAGAACGACGTCATATCAAAAAGTGTGCTTCATGAATGTTGTAGCTGACTTTCTAATCATTCTAGAATAGGATATGTAATATCCCGAATTTTTATATCGAAATTTAAAAGAATAAATTAGTGAATAATTTGGGATATTTGGATTAGTTGACTAATTATCAGAATATTATCAAGGATATAATTGTTAGATTATAAATATTCATATTTAAATTGGAATAATTAATTAGTGGAAGAATTAAATTAATAGAATTAATTAAATATAATTAAGGGAAATTAAAGAAGAATATTTATAAATAAATGGATTAAATTAAAAGGTAGAATTAATAAGAAGGGGAAATAATACGGTTCACTCCTGAACCAGTTTGATTGGAATTATGTGGCCTTCGGCCATTTGAGAGAAAGAACGAGAGATTGAGGGAGAAGAGATGAAATGGAGAGACAGGGAGGGAGAGATCGGAACCTGAGGGCAAACAGAAGCGACGAGGAAGATGAAGTCGGCGTCGGAAGGGCTCGGGATGGTGCAACGAGTGTGCAAACTACTGGGATGCAATGGATGGCGAGCTAGGGCTCGGGTTGCACCTCGCGGGATGATTTCCTCTGGTGCGTTGTGAATTCGTTGTCAAGGTAAGCTAGTTTTTGCCTTGAATTCTTCTTTCTAGCATTCTAAATTGGACGTTCCGGCCATCTGAATTGGCCGTGATTCACGTCAGCTGGAAATGGTGAGGTGAGCGTGATGGTAGGGGTGGCTGGATTGAACCAGGGATTTGTTCCTCCAACTCCTCCTCCGCTATTTATTTCATCATTGTTCAGTTGCTATTGGGTTGTCTTACTTTCATAACCTAGCATTAATACTTGTGATAATGAGCATGTTTAATTGGTAATTTACTAGGATCCTGAGTAGGTTAATCAATGGAGCATGTTAACTAATTTGGTAATCTAAGCTTGTAAACAATTAGAGTAAGCTCAGCATATGAACTAATGTTTAACTAACTAAGCATCCTTAAGTAAATATAATTAGTTCTTGAATAAGTTCACTCACCTGGAATGATAATTAGATCAATAATTAAGGTACTTAACTGGATTTGAGAATATTAATTAACTAACTAGTTGAGCATGTTAATTAATTAGTTAAACATGTTTAATTAACTTGATTTATTCATGATGCATGTCAACTTATTAGAACAAGCAACTTAATGAAAGTAGTTAATTAACGCAAGCATGCTAACTAAACTAGAGTAATTAATTAGTGTAAGCATAATTAACTAGACAAGCATATTAATTAACTAACCTATCGTTAATTGGCATGAATGAATTAACTAGAAATTAACTAGATTCTAATACGACTAGTCAAGCATTTTTAAATAACTAGCTATGCATGTTTAATCCATTTAAACTGTTAAAAGCATGTTTAGCAAGTTATAATAAAGGCATGTTTAATCATCATTCTTTCTTGAGTATGTAAATCAATTAAAATAACTAACTAGAATGTTAATGGTATTTTCATCGAGCATGTTAATTAATCAGAATAATTAACTAATTATTGAGCATGTCTAATTAATTAGAGTAAACATGTTAATTATAACTTAAGTGTCTTAATCGACTTAAGCGGGTTAATCAACTCAAGCATGTTTAACCAATAACTAATCTTTGAGCATGGAAATCGACTAGGATATATATATATATATATATATATATATATATGTAGAATTCTAAACACACCTAACCAACTAGTTGAGCATGTTAATTAATTAGTTGTAAATAATAACAAGTTCTTGAACATGTTAATTAAATTATGTTTTACTTTCATATGC
The DNA here is from genome assembly GCA_022433065.1 of Begonia loranthoides. NCBI lineage: Eukaryota > Viridiplantae > Streptophyta > Magnoliopsida > Cucurbitales > Begoniaceae > Begonia > Begonia loranthoides. The sequence continues at coordinate 8,760,650 of CM039480.1, read as the reverse complement.
ACGTCACTTGTTAATCCATTATATTCTTTTATTATTGTGATTTACACATCCAAGCATATTCTTTGTTGTTTAATTAGTTCCATAATTGCTTCCTTCACGTGTTGTACTTCATTTGGGTGTTCCATTGTTATTATTTGTCATTATGTGCACGTTCAATTACTGATATTCTTTTATATACGTTTTCAATTACCGTTACCTTATTTAAATGTGCACTTCAATTTCTATGAATGTTATATTGTGAAGTATCATGCATCATGCTAAGTTGAGAATGTATGAGCATGCATCATGTTAATAGAAACTCGTAGGGAGTGCCACTTTGGGGTGATACTCACACATGCATGAGTGATGAAAAATGTTAAGGAATAAGAATGTAGAAAATATTCAGGATGGGCGGGATACGTCTATCACTAGAATAAAGCCCGGAGGGCGGGATACGCTCGAAGGAAAAATAACGTTCAGGATGGGTGGGATACGCCTATCATTGAGAAAATAGCCTCGAGGGCGGGATATGCCTGAAAGGAAAAGAAAACGAAAGGGAGTTAGGGTAGATGGGTAGTTTGGATCTAGCCTAGCAGCTAGGATACACCCTCACCTGGTCGGAAAAGGGACTAGTGTGCACAAAGGAGGTTAGAAGCCGATCAAACTAAGACATCTCAAAGGACAACCTCCAATCTCCAACTCGATGTATGAGTAACAAAAGAACAAACGAATAAATGTAATAAAAGGATTGGTTTGAGTCGCCCCCATTCCAAAAAAAACTAAATAGAGTCATAAGCATAATTGTATGAAGCCTTTTTCCTTATTGAGCTATTAGGCTCACATATTACTTGTGATGTAAGTACAAACGACGAATAGATAATAATAAGCTCATATACGAGAACGACGAACAAATAATATAGCAGAGGTGAAAGATTTGCACGGGTGAGATTGGGGCTGGCCAGGCTAAAGAGTAAAATGAGAAACGGTTGTAATCACATAAGTTTTATTATATTGTGTTGCATTGTTCAGTTTCTTCTTTAAATGATTCATTTACGCTTCGGCCATTTTTTACAAGGATTTATTTTATAATGCTTCCGCACATTTTATCAATTGGTTTTCATAATGAGTTTAAAGAAAGAGTCAGTAGCGATCTGGTTAGACGCACTCTGATACATTTTGTAAAAAAAATTTCAAATTTTTACGCATTTTAACGGATTTACAAAAAATCGGGTCGTTACTTATACGTCCAACAATACGTCCTAAATAACTATCCTTAACAAGCTTCAAGCTATTAATTAACAGAGAAGGAATTGATTATCAAAAGGAGCTAGGAAGCTCAAGCTGAATAGGGAGAAATCGAAGTCAGGGGAGTTCACGAAGAACACACCATGAATTCACGCCCATATCTCACGCATCACATGAAGGAAACACACTCCTCATCTCATGATTCACAGAACACCCACCTAGAGCACTCACTTAGAGAGCACATTCTCGAACAGGGAAGAAAAAAATATAGGGAATTGCAAGGGATGGCAATTAAAACACGAAGCTTACCAGGGAGGGATGGAAGGCCATACATAGGTGTTCGACAGGTGGGGTTCGAGCATGGGAAAGGCAGCTTCCAGGCATGGGGGAGTCGTCCTCTTGTCAATTGAAGTGGGAATTAATGTACAAAACGACAAGAACACGTATTATTTAAACCCTATTTTTCGTAATTCTGGGCACTTTTGGACAAGGGCATGCATCCTTGCATCGTCCACGATCGTCCGAAATCCTACATTTCACTGGTAGAACCATGTTTTGGATGAAGGGAGTCATCCTTGCCTTCATCTGTATTCATCTGAATCTGTCCTTCGGATGAAGGAAGTCGTCCGAACCCAGCGTCCATGTGCATCCGAAACTGTCCAGATATTGGACAAATTCAAAATCTTCCTGTCCACAAGTGTCTGAATTCACATGTTGAAGGGAGAATTTGGACGCGACGTCTCGTCCTGCATCGTCCCAAACTCGGGGATGGCATACTTGTGTGTTTCCAGACGCATATCCTCGTCTATATCAAAAATCCAAATACACACGATTTTCACCGCATCTGAAATCTCCAATTACACACTTTTTCTTCCAAATTCCATACTTTACTTATCCCATAAAATTTACCCCATATAAACATGTTCTAATTTAACACACACCTTCACGCAACGTAACACACGAATTATTCTAATACTTAATTACGTCGCATACGGGAAAATATTATCAGGGTATTACACATATACTTAAGGGTATTCTCAAGTTTTATTTATGGAAGTTATTGTATTACAAAAGGGTGTCTACATTACTCCTAACTCTATGGCAAAGAATGAGGATCAAGCACCCAAGTGGTTATTCAAGCATGAGAAGGGGTTTGTGAAAGTCTTAATATTGTGGGCCTACTACATCAAGAAAGATTTGTTTCCTTATTACACTCATGAAGAAATTGAAGACATTGCCATTTTAAATGTCCATGATGAATTTTCTTATTATGGTAATAAAGACTAGAAGAACAAGATTTGATTCGAGGTCGAATCCTTTTCAATCCCAAGGGGATGATGGACTATGAGTCCAATCTATCGTTAATCAAGCTAAAAATAATATCATGGAGTCATTCAAGATCAAGCATAGATGGAAGTTCAAGAACAATAGGAGATTAATGGAAGGACTTCCCAAAACTGTCTATTTTCTGATCTTTGACAAGTGTTTGATGATTTTGGCATTTAGAATGATGTCATATCAAAAAGTATGCTTCATGATTGTTGTAGCCGACTTCTTAATCTTTCTAGAATGGACTGAATTGTTAAAAGTGAAGTTTGTTTGCTATGGCAAAAGCCCACATAACAGAGAGCAAATATTGTGCAAAGCTCAAATGGCCAAGCTTGGAGACCAAGAAAAGTCAATACATGGAAACCGTCCAAGTGGATGAATTCAAGAAGGAAAAGCTACAAAAATACATCAAGGCTTGGAGAAGAAGAAATGAAGAATTAATTAAATATTCTTTTTGTTAATTTACCTAGTAACAGTTAAGTAAAATATTGGCCAAGGTTATACTATAGTCGGTTTCATGTTATTGTTGCTTATTTAGTTATTTAATATCTTAGTTTGTAATTGGCTATTTAAAGACATCATATGTAATTGTTTAGACATTTAAGTTTAATTAATATAAAGCTTTTGCATTCTTTCGAAATTTCAGTGATTCATTTTTCAACATTTGGTGAGTTGTATCCAAAGTCTCCTTGTATGTGTTGCATCACAAGATTGGGCTTACTTGAAGTTGAGTAAGTTCTCTTATTAGCATCCGAATTCTTACTCCTTAGAGGAAGGGTGTGTGAAGAGGTGTACAACCATCAAAAAATCATTCACAAAGTCATCCATACGAAGGTTGCAAATGGGCGTACTTGCTATTTCTGGCCACTCAAATTCTCCCAAGCATATTTCCTAATCGGTGGTGTTTATTTCCATCATTCTTGAAGGAGTTCTTTCCTTATTAATCAAGGGAGAAGTGTTTTAAATTTTAGATTAAAAACTTCTAAATTCATAGAGTTATTGACTTCCAAAGTAGGACCTTTCATAAAGAAGTTTGTGGCAATTTAAGGTAACTCTTGACCGATCGATCACCTTCACTATTGACGATCGACATCTGAGAAAATATTTGAATCTGTCTTACTTCTACACGTTGACTATCGACCACCCAAGTAACCGTAAATCCTGGCAGACGATCAAAATTGTGAATATCGGTCGATCTCTGCCTACGTTCTCCAGCACTCGATCAATCGCCTCTCCTGCATATTGTGTCACCTAGTTGATCATCACTTCATCATCTCTCTTCACATATTTACAGGTTATATTTCTTAGTCTCTTCTGCTGAGGCATAAAAAAATAACGAATTTCCCATTAAAGATAATGATGACCGTATAGCAAATAATTGTGCGAGCCCAACTTGTAATGATTGATTGAATGGGGGTGACCCACCCGATTTAACTCCATTGAATTGAGGGTGGCTTCTCCCTCAATTCAGACGAGTGTCTTCTATTCTCTTTGATGCTCTCTATACCTCTTCAATATTTCTAAATTTGAACACTTCTATTCTCTCTGTACTTCCATTATGCAAAGAGAAGTTAGGGTCTTTCAGCCAGTAAGTTCAAAGGTCGAGAGAGGAAGAATTGAGGGTGAACTTCGGTGAACAATTTCGGGTTGTTTAAAGTTAACAGGTTGGATTACTGTGGTTGAAAGCATGGATTTTTGGATGTTACTGTGAAGTAAAACTTGAGTCCCAATTTTTCATTCGGGTGTACATTGGAATTCTAGTTTGATGATAAAATTGTTTGTGTTGGATTTTAAAGTTTGGATTAATGAATTAAAAATTTATAAATTTTGCATGAAAACAAATTTGATTTTATATACTCTAGAATATTTGTGTTGGTTAAAATTGGAGTTTTGCCACAAAAGAAATTGGAAAAATTGTCGAAGAAATGAAAGTTTCGAATGTCTGGTTCTTAAAAAAATTTTCAGGAAATTGTCTGCGGATGACACGTGTTCGCGGAAGCTCGTTGCCATAGAAGAGAACATATCTACAGGTTTATGCGGATGACACATGTCCATGGAAGCTCATTTATGTGAGATTGATTGTAGGTTTATGCAGATGACATGTGTCCGTGAAAGCCTAGCTTCTACAAGAGCACCCATATCCTCAAAAGCAGACCAAGAGGAACGATGTTCAAGAGCAGACGTATGGGTTTAAATCCACAGTTGAGTAGTTTTCTTTTTAAAAAATACGAAATGGACGTTCGAACCAAAATTTAAAAACTTGGATATTTTTGTAAATTTTTTTGTGAATTCCCCAAGTTAATTTATATCCCAGTTATGGGATCCAATGGAGTTTTAAGAGATTTTCATAAGTGAATTAATTTGTATACATATATTTTCATTAGTCCAACAAACTAATGAGATATTTGGACTGTTTGGATTTCTATTCGATTGAGCATTGCTTGGCTATTGGTAGATCATTTAAGGTGGGAGTTTATTTTATATCTAACATTGCATTGTTTTTAAAACATTTTTTTTTGGACATGTTCCCGTACAAAATAATGGATCTATTTATGAGTCATATTTTTATATTATATGTACAATTTTCACTAGACATGTTTATTTCGAACATGCACATCATTTTGTTGATCCTCTTGGTCAAGCGAACCAAGTTTGATCGACCAATAAAGTGGTCCTATTTTCTGTACACACAATGATCGTTGGAGGATGTGTTTGTTTGTGTTAACTAGAGTAATGAGACAACTGACTGTACCGTGTCTTTGAGTGCAAAACACTAAACCTGATTAGGGTATTATTTCATGGTTTGAGCGATCACTGTGTATCGCCTTTATTTTATATGCCTATGACATAGTATGTCTGAAACGCGTGAGTAATCCCATTTTTACTGAGATTATGTTGGGCCTAATTTATGTATATTTCACACTATATTGGAACGTTTGTTACACTTGCCTTCCTAGTCGATTTTACTCAGTTTTTAAAAGTTTTATTCCTATATGCTCAATCATTGTTAATAAACTTATAATTGTTGAATATAAATTTTTACCCCTAGTGAGTTTAGTCGACTCACCCTAATAACATTCTCTTCAGTTATTTTATTTGGAAGATCCCCAGTTGTCGTCACTGTATTGAGCCTATCAATTGTTTTAATATTTCAACATTTTATTTCGAGAGTTTGGTTATAACACATTTATTAAAACTATGTATGCATTTCCTTTAATTTGACACTTTATTTCGGGCATATATCATCGTTTTATTTCAATAACACTATTGAACCTTTAGTATAGCCAAATTGGTTAGGCCTGGGCAAAGTGTATTTCATTTAAGCCTAATTCTACTTAAATAAATGTAAAAAGCTAAATAGTCAGTCGATTCAGTTCGTTTTCAGGCTAGGTTGCTCATTGTTTCTATTTCGGGTCCCCTCTGAGACGTGACACAACCACTACCAAAAGAGTGCACAATCCTCTATTACTTGAAAGATGTAGAAAAAATTGATTTCTAAGCAAAGTTCTCTCCTCTACTACAAGTCTTCTATGAAAATATCCAAAAATAAAATCATGTAAACTTTATTGTAAAGAAAATAATATTACATTATTGAACCGAGACTTTAGGAATGATATTAGAGTTAACCCAATAAAAAAATTGGTCTACCTCCAACGGAGGTAATAATTTCTACCCATCCTTAAAAGATGATGATGGTCCAAAATAAGGTCATCGTGAGTAGAGTTATTCTCTCCACTAGACAATGCCTGCTATAGTAAAACAAAAAGAAGGCTATATGGTGTTTGAATTAATATGGACAATATTATATTAATTGGATCGAAATTTAAAAAATCCAAACAAAAAAATAACTTTTTATAAAGTAGTTGTAAAATCGCAAGCTAGTACAAATGTCAAACCAAACAACTTGATATTCAAACAACAATTTTTATATTTTAGTAGGGTTTTCGATCATTATTATTTCTCTCCTCAATTAAATGCTGAAAGAAGTTAGTGCAATACAACGCTATTAAGTAGAAAAAGCTGTTTGGGAAAATAAACAAGTTGTGTAGTTTGACCACAACATAGACATACCGAGAGCAGTAAACGTTGAAATGATTATCCACCAATGCATCTTTCTTTTATCAATGAAGCACTATTAACGATATATTTAAAATATTTCAATTTCTTTTTTCAAAAAAGAGATTTGTTTGTATGAACAACACATTTTATCAACGAGAGGTGTTCGCTAGAGGTTTTTAATGTGCGTGGTTGTGTGTGAGATGTCATCGAAGAAGGCGTTAATTAAACAAATATTTAAAGCTACAGCATTATGAGTGGGTCTCTCTCCCCTTTCTCTCTCTATAAAACCATGTGGATTAGGGTTTGCGAGCCGAAGAAGATAGAGTTCTATGTTTTGAGAGTTGGATGGGATCTGTCTCTCTCTCTCTAATAAATTAGGGTCTTGGGAGGGGAAGAAGATCGAGTGTTGTAATTAGAGGGTGAGATTTGGCCCTCCCTCTCTCTAGATGTGTGTGTGTTTAGAGGGTTAGATTTTGTTCCTCTCTCTAGATGTGTGGGTGTTTTCTCCTTGGGTAGGAAGCTGTGCAATCTCTGCTTTGTGTGCTAGAGTAATTTGATCATGAAGGGAAAGAGTTTGATTTGGGTTGAACAATGGAATGAGAGGTTATGTTTGATGGGAATGTTGTTTGGCTCGAGGTCATATGATGGCAATTTTTTCGTCATTGATAAGATGATTACAACAACAACGATATATGAACTCGGACCAGGCTTCATTCCCGTCAAACCCAACTTCTTCACGGATTCTCGCATCAAAAAAACTTGAGGATGGTGACTTTCTCTCTCTAATTCCAGGGGTAAGTCTTTGTTCGTATTTTGCATGAAACATTGAGGAAACACTTGTCAAAAATAGTTCAAAAGAAAGAGCAAAAGATGCCGTTTGACATATTGAAATCTGTTGTATTGACTTGCAGATTGACTAAAAAGATGGCTTTTTCTTTGATGTTTCATGCTGATTCTTACACTCATAAAACATCCCTTTCTCTCTCTAACAAGGAAAAACGAAGAACAGACTTCAGCTCTTCTCCATTTCTATCAGGTGGAGGAGAGTGAAACATTCCCAGAAAGTAAATGATCTTTCCCAATAGAATCGCTACTTTCCAGACAGTGAGAGTGAAAAACCAGAAACGAGAAATGGAAAGAACAGTCTCAGACTTTGATAATCATCTTTTAATTATGAGGATGCTGCGCCGGCAGATGCTGCTTTGAAGTTTGTGTTCATTTTATTTTCTATTTTTGTAAGACAAAATTACTTGGCGCGCTCTCCTAAATGCTGTTATTATAGATGATTCAATTGTTTTAAACTCTTGAAATAATCCACCATTGTTTTATCATGATTTTCTTTAACAATATTCTTCAAATCTTATATTGTGAAGAGCCTAAATAAGGTTGAATTATTGGTAAATATTGCCGTTTTTACGGAAATAATAAAAGGAAAGAGTGAAAGTTAAGAATTATAAGGGAGGTGATGATTTAATGAGCGGCATCTAAGCATTTATGGTACTGAACCTGATAACACATGTGGATGAGTTCTCCCCCTCCCCAAATGTAAATATTTTCCCATTATTTCAAATCTTCCAAATGCATAATCAAATTAAGCTTCATTACCTAATTTTAATTAAAAAATTCTCGAATAATAATTATTCTTTAATCATGCCAAAACTCTTAAACGGTTTCATTATATTTATTATAATTTAACTTCTTTAATACTCCACAAAAATTAAAATAAAAATGCTAAAATCACAGACTCTTATTTATTCAATAAACTATCAATCATTATTTAAACAAATAAATCTTCAAATGTCAGCTAACTTAAAACACTAAATGATGTTTAATATTACTCATTTTAGTAGTAATATTGGACCAAACTTTAACTTTATACACAAATTTACAATATGACTGATTATTTATTTATTTGTATATATTATTTATTATTTTTACTATTGATAATCTATCATATCAATAAATTAAAAACAGACCACAATATAAATTCAAGAGTATACACCTCACAATTACTACTTTGCTAGTTGTAACTCTAATGATCCGGTTTTTCGTTTTTCTTTAAAATGAACGAAAATTTGAAACTTTTATAAAACCATTGAAATCTCATTTTAAAACGATATCAGAGTGCGTCTAAACCGAACCGCTACCAACATTTCGCAAACCGTAGTATACTGTGAAATGTCACAGATATAAAATCATTTGTAAACATAGTGGAAGCGTTATGAAATCATTTATTTAAAATATTGTGGAAACGTAAATCATTTATAAAATCTTTTGTTTTGCTCTACTGACACAAAACAATTAAATATACTTTAATTACAAACTATTTTCTCTTTTACTCACTTAGCCCGACCAACCACAAGCTCCTTCACATGCAAATCCTTCATTCCTACTTTATTATCTGTTTATCGTCTTTCGCATGTACTCCAAAGTCTGTGCATTATTCTACGTACAAATACTTACACCTACACTACAAGTAAATTGTAAGCCCAAAGTCTTAGTAAGAAAAAAGGTTTAATGCAACGCGATATGTCACTCTTTAGTCCATTTTGGAATGTGGCTCACCCAAACCAATCCTTTCATTAAACCATTCGTTCGCTTATTACTTTACATTAATTCATTTGTTCAATGCTCGTACATCGAGCGGGAGATTGGAATGTTCATAAGGGATGGAATGGTGGATCGGATCTAGCCTTTTACTTTCAACTAGGTCCCCTTTCCCAACACAGTAGGGGGCTTCGCCTAGTTGCAAACTAGACTCGCTACCCATCTGCCCCCAACTACTCATTGCTTCATTTTCTTAACATTTTAACTCACTTATGCATGAGTGAGTACCATCTGGTGGCACTCCCTACCGGTTTCTATTAGTATGATGCATGATACCTAAACCGGATCGCTGCCAACCATTCATAAAACTCGTCATTAATGAAACTATGCAGAAGCGTTATGATTTAAAATGTTGAAAACTAAACGTTCAATTACAATTCAAGAAACTAAATTTTATTAAAACTGTTTCTCTTTTACCCTCGTTACGCCTGGCCAGCCACAAACTCCCTCGTACGTGCAAATCCATCATCCCTGCTTCGATATTTGTGTTGTTCATTGTCTTTAGCATTGACTCCTAAATCTGTGCTTTCATTAGGTACCTACATCTACACCACAAGCAACTGTAAGCCTGAAGGCTTAGTAAGGAAAAAGGGTTTAATGCAATGTGAATGCCACTCTTTAGTCTATTTTAGAATGGGGGCCACCCAAACCAATCCTTTCATTAAGCCATTTGTTTATTAATTACTTACTCTTACTTTAATCCATTTATTCCTTACTCGTACTTCGAGCTGGAATTGGGAGATTTTTCTTGTGCAATGGCATAGTGCTCGGATCTAACATTTTACTTGCAATCTAGAACTCTCGTACCCTATGAGGGAGGGGCTCCGCCTAAATTGCAGACTACATCCACTACCCATCCACTCTCAATTCCCCTTTCTTCTTTTTCTTAACATTTTACCTCACTTATGCATGCTTGCGTACCACCACCAAGGTGGCACTTCCTATGATTTCTATTATCATGATGGATGACAATACATTCTCAACCTAACATGATGCATGATGCTCTACAACATAACATTAATGTAATAATTGAAGTGCACATAAAGTAACTATAATTGAAAGTGCGCATAGAATGACTAACAAAGATTAAAAGCGCACAACAATATAATTGAAAGTGCATAACAGGGAACAATTATAAACTCGAATTGAAAGCAACAAACGAACAATAAAGGACGATGAAGTAAACATGCGATAAACTACAATTAACTAAACAAACTCGTTAGACTAAATAAAACTAAACATGCTCAAGTTATAACACTACTTCAGTCAATTAATATGTTCAAGTCTATTTATTTACTCAGATTATGATGCGAACTAACGGATATGAGCGATCCGAGACCCAACAACAACGTGGAAGAATAACCAGGATGCCTTAGAGATTCAAGAAGAAATAGGAGCTCGACCCGTTATCTATAAAGGGATAGGAACCGAAACTATCAAAGAAAGGAGCTTGACCCGAACCACACCTGTTGGTTGAACCAAAGCTATCAAATTCAATCTTTTCAAGCAAACACTTGAAGAAGATCAAGTCCTCAAAGAGAACTCAAGAAGAGAATCACTCTCAAATTTCAAGTTATAAGTTCTTTGTTCTATCTTGTTTTTTTTTTTACAAAGAAGACTTGCCCCTCTATTTATAGACAAAGAGAAGGAACATGGAAAGAATAAAATATGTCCAAACATTTACAAAATAAATCAGAAAATCAATGTTTGGTGAAGGATTTCCGAGGTGTCAATCGGCAGGCAGCGCTGGGCTGCGGTGTGCGGAGGCAGGTCATGTGAACACGCGCAGAAGGTCAGCGTTGGCAGACGGGCGCTATCGGCAGGTTGGTACGGTGCTGTTGGGTGGCGGTTAGCGCTGGCGGGTGAAGGTTGGTCAACTCTAGCGGGCGCCAGGTTGGTGCCTCTGGGGGTCGCTGGCGGGCCCGCTGTCGAATTGGCGCGTGCGCTGTCTGGAAGCTGTCTGGTGGGCGCGCCCGTTGACTTCTGGGCGGCGCGCTTGGTGGGCCTGGGCCGCGGGCTATTTCAATCCATCATCAATCTTATCCCATTTCTATTCAACTCATTTCTTCTTTGGGCTTCAATTGGACCCTCCTCAATCCCTAACATCTCCATGGGCCATGCCTTCCCTTTAATTGGTCTTTAATTTGGATTAAAGCATGTAAAGATTGGCCCATCTTCTTCGTTATGGACTTTCCCAATGTCCATTGGGTCTTGGCTATGGTTTGGCTCATGATGGATCCTTGGATTACATCATTCCCTCCCCCTTCAAAAAGATTCATCCTCGAATCTTCTACATCATAAAAAGATAAGTTAATGATGTGAAAATTAATGCTTAGCTTACCATGCTCGCTTTCCATACATAGATGAAACCAACCCCAATCTTCTTTTATGCTTCTCTTAGCTCTTTGTGCATAGGACTCATTTGTTCTTTGGATTGTATCATTCTCTCCCCCTTCGAAAAGATTCGTCTTTGAATCTTCTTCATAGTGAAGGTCGTAGGGACATACCTTGATGTACTCCATCTTCAAAGTTTCAATCTTTTTCCACTATGTTACGTCCTTGGGTAAGTCCTCCAGATTTATGTTTTTAAAATCCTCGATCTTCATCACAGATTCACTCTTTTTCTCTTCCTCCAATTTCTTTTCTTCCTCTATATCTTTTTCAATTACCTCACTTTTGGCTTTTCTCTCTTTGGCTTTTTCTACTTCCCTCGGTTGTTCAACTACTCACTCATTTTCTCTTGGTTGCACGACTACTTCCTCATTTTCTCTCATTTGTTGGACTACTACCTCTTTTTCTCTCGATTTTTTGACTACTCCATTATTAAACTTTTCCTCTTTTTTTTTTCAATACGTTGCTCCACTTTATGGCTTTCTTCAATAATTTCATGCCTTTCCTCAATGATTGCCTTTTCTATCGTCTTCTCTTCTTTGAAGTTGAACTCTTGCTTTTCTTTACTTGATTAAGCAAACATCGCTTCAGAACTCAATGTTGTAAGAGTACTTGGTTCCTTCTTCAAGCAAGGTTCGTAAAGCTTCTCAAAGTCATATATTACAACCTTAGACTCCCTTTTGTTCGCTTTGGGTTTCATATTATAGTACAAAAAGACAAACCTTTCTCTCATGATGTCCTTTAGGTCTCCCCAAGATTTAATTGGCGGTTCTCCACATCTTCTTTGATCCTTCAACAATTGTGTCCACCAAATGTTCACATGATCCGTGAACTTCATAGTGACCAACTTTATCTTCTTCTCTTCTGAATAGCTTTGTTGATCAAATATGGAATCCACCTTTTGTTTCCAATCCAAGAAAGTGTTAGGATCATTTTCTCCTCAGAAACAAGGAATATTCACCTTGATATGGCCTTGATTACGTGTCTCTCGATCTACCATATCATATCTTTCTCTTCGGTACAATCCATCATTGATTTCGTCATCTTTTCTCCTTCCACGAGGATAATAAGGATGATTCTTTCAATTGGTCCATTCTTCGAGCAAGATCCGGATATTGGTCTTGCATTGACCTCATGAACATTTTAAAATCCATGTCTCTCTCTTTTCGACTCTTTTTTTTTTAAAACAAAAATGATCACACTACGTGAACATAAAGAGAAAGAAAATTACAACAATATAATTAAATATTAATCAAGAAGTAAAAATAGAAAGAAAGATAATTGATGTGAAAAAGTAAGTGCAAAAAAATAAATGCGATAAAGTAAATGGTGCGTAAAAGAAAATCAATGAAACTCTTTTTTTTTTTTATACTCACATGTTTACTCTCTTTTTTTTTTTTGGCTTTTATAACATATACCTGCACTCTTGCCTTTTACTACTCAATCTCTTCTTTAAGTCCTTAAAGAAAGGAACTCAATCAAGATTCAAATAAATGTTGCCAGAAAATTTCAAAATTTTCAAACTTTAAATCCAACGTTCAAGAATGATCAGAATGCAAGCCACAAAAGCGTTTACTAGAATCAATCTTTGATACAACGTTTCAGATGAGTTAGATATTTGAAGAGTGTAGGAAAACAATCACAAAAAGGTGTAACCTTGAAACAAATAAAGTACTTCACAAGAATCGAATTTTCTTTCGGTGAAGTTTTAAAATTTGAAGACAAAGAAATTTGATAAGAATATCAAATAGTTTTCAACCACATTTTTTTGTTTTTTTTTAATTGAAAGAAACTTTGAAACTTGACAAGTTCAAAGCACACACAAACAAGAAGACTATTTTTTTTTTTAGACAAAATGAAATCTTGATACTTGCTGATTTCAAAGAACACAAAATAAGACAAAAACTTTTTTTTTTTTTTTGAACGGAATAAAATCTCAAAACTTGAAGATTTCAACAAAAACAACAAGAACAATATGTTTTTTTTTTTTAACAAAACTAAATCTCGACACTTGAAATTTCAAAGAACACAAAAACAAGAGGATACTTTTTTTTTTTTGAAAATTTGGATAAGAAAACAAGAACAATAACGATAGATAGAAAAAAAATAAAGATAGCATTTTGAATTGAAGGCAAATAAGCTTTGATACCAAATGATGCAAACTAACGGATATGAGCGATCCGAGACCCGACAACAACGCGGAATAATAACCAGGATGCCTTAGAGATTCAAAAAGATATAGGAGCTCGACCCGTTATCTATAAAGAGATAGGAACCAAAACTATCAAAGAAAGGAGTTTGACCCGAACCACACTTGTTGATTGAACCAAAGCTATCAAATTAGATCTTTTTAAGCAAACACTTGAAGAAGATCAAGTCCTTAAAGAGAACACAAGAAGAGAATCACTCTCAAATTTCAAGTTGTAAGTTCTTTGTTCTATCTTGTTTATTTTTACAAAGAAGACTTGCCCCTCTATTTTTAGGCAAAGAGAGGGGACATAGAAAGAATAAAATATGTCCAAAAATTTATAAAAGAAATCAGAAAATCAATGTTTGGTGAAGGATTGCCGAGGTGGCAATAGGCAGGCAGCGCTGGGCGGCGGCCCGCGAGGCAGCAGGCGGCGGTGCTCTAAGGCTAGTCGTGTGAACGCACGCATAAGGTCAGCGCTAGCGGGCGGGCGCTGTCGGCAGGTTGATGCGGCGCTGTCGGGTGGCGGTCAGTGCTGGCGGGCGCAGGTTGGTCAACTCTGGCGGGTGCCAGGTTGATGCCGCTAGGGGTCGTTGGCGGGCCCGCTGTCGGATCGACGGGATCGTATCAGCAGGCGCGCTATCAGGAAGCTGTCTGGTCGACGCGCCCGTTGACTTCTGGGCAGCGCGCTTGGTGGGCCTGGGCCGCAGGCTGGTTCGGTCCATCATCAATCTTATCTCATTTCTATTCAATTCATTTCTTCATTGGGCTTCCATTGGACCCTCCTCAATCCCTAATATCTCTATGGGCTATGCCTTGCCCTTTAATTGGTCTTTAATTTGAATTAAAGCATCTAAAGATTGGCCCATCTTCTTTGTTATGGACTTTCCCAATGTCCATTGGGTCTTGGCTATGGTTTGACTCATGATAGATCCTTGGATTACATTAGATTATTTAACATGCTTGAGCCAAATGAATTACTTAGTTAGGTTAACCTGCTCTCTAGATGATCAAACATGCTTAGTTAATTAACATGCTCAAGAAGTAATTAACAACTATTAATTAGTTAAGTTAATTGATTAACATGCTCGATACCAATTACAATTAGTTAAGTTAATTAATATAACATGCTCGAGTTAATTACATGCTTAAGTTGATTAACCTACCAATGTCTAATTAGCATGCTTGAGTTGATTAACATGCATAGATGTTCAATGTGCAAAGTTTAAAATTTATTTTATTACAGAAAAAGTTTAGGGTTTAAGTTAAACGACTTATAAAGTTTGAGATTTATTTTACTAAAAAAAAATTAGAGTTTAAATTAATTGGGATCTTAAAATTTGGGGTTTCAACTGGTATTTCATCCTACAAAAAATTATAATATACTTTTTAAAATATATTGTTTGATATTAGATGATGATATTAACAATGACATGGTTGAAAGATTGCAAGTAGATATGTTCATGTTGTTATTGTTGGTAAGAAAAAAAAAAAAAAGTTTACCATGCTATCGTGGCTATGATCAACAGAGTCTGGGCAAACGACTTGAAGATGTGGCAACAGACAAAAAGCTCGATTTTAGTTGGACTTAGTCATTGCAGGCAAGACAAAGTGACTTAGTCTCAATGTAGCTACAAGATCGATTCTCTTATTTAATATCAAGATTAATCCACGAAGGTTAAGTCAGAATCCATCCGATTCCAAACTAAGGGGTTTCGTTTAGTTTGGATTTATATTCGAATGTTAAAAAAAATGAGGTTTGATTTTGGATCAAACTCAAAAATAGACCCAAAAACTCAATTAACTCAACATCAATTCTAAAATTATGTTTACATTCTTCAAATCATGTATTTTGGATCCAAACTCAACTCGAAACCATGGGTTTTTTTTTTTTTTTTTGTGGTTGAACGCAACTCCTACAAATAGAATCCATAAACTCAAATCCAATCTAAAAAAATCAATTTTTTTTTTTCGGTTTGATTTGGTTTGGTTTGGTCTAGTTTGGTTTGGTTTGGTTTGAGATTGCATTTATTTAAGAATGGGAAATTAACACCACAAACCCTCTAGTTCGAGGTCAATGACAAGTCAAACCTTAGAGAAATTTTTTTAACAACTAAAACCCTAAACTATGAAAAATTAACACTAGTAACCTCGCAGTCAAGTTTTCCGTCAAAGTCTGTCAAATCTAACTTCTCAGTTAACTTAAAAAGTTTTCCTCTTAATTTCGATTTCGTTCGTCGGCGTAAATCCTTAAAATCGATGTAAGTTCTCTCATAAAAATGAATTTCAAAGTAGAAGATTCAAAAATTTCGAACTTTCTGACTGTAAAACGACGATTTTTGAAGAAGAACCGTCGATTTTAGGTTTAAAGACGTTTTTTAATATATGACGGACGTCCGTTATACGTTGACGGACGTCCGTCATAGGTTAAAAATCTTATATTTAATATTAAAAAAAAAAAAACATATGACGGACGTCCATTACACGTTGACGGACGTCCGTCATAGGTTAAAAATCTTATATTTAATATTAAAAAATAAAAAAATAACATTTGACGAACGTCCGTTACACGTTGACGGACGTCCGTCATATGTTAAAAGATGCATTTTAACCTATCAGGACGTCCATCGTGGCGATGGACGTCCATCTTATATTTAATATTAATAAAAAAGATTAAATTACTGTTTTAACCCTAAAAAAATTGTCAGTAATATTTTAATAGGGACAAAACAGTAATTTGACAGACAAGTGGTAGACAACTGTACCCAACTTGTCTGTTATATTACTGTTTTGCCCTTCTAAAAATATTACTATAAATTTTTTATAAGGTTGATACAGTAATTTAATTTTTTTTTTAATATTAAATATATGATGGACAACCTCTGACGGACGTCCGTCAACGTGTAACGGACGTCCGTCAACGTGTAACGGACGTCCGTCATATGTTGAAAAACGCCTTTAAACCTAAAATCGACGGTTCTTCTTCAAAAATCGTCGTTTTACAGTCAGAAAGTTCGAAATTTTTGAATTTTCGACTTTGAAATTCATTTTTACGAGAGAACTTACATCGATTTTAAGGATTTACGCCGACGAACGAAATCGAAATTAAGGGGAAAACTTTTTAAGTTAACTGAGAAGTTAGATTTGACGGACTTTGACGGAAAACTTGACTGCGAGGTTACCGGCGTTAATTTCTTATAGTTTAGGGTTTTAGTTGTTAAAAAAATTTCTCTAAGGTTTGACTTGTCATTGATTTCGAACTAGAGGGTTCGTGGTGTTAATTTTCCTTTAAGAATTAATGGAAAAAAACGTTTGTTAAAATCCATTTTACAGGGAACCGAGCTAGCTGAAGCGAGCAGAAAAAGCTGCAGATCTGAGATCCTTTGACTTCCATCTCCAACCCCCGGTTTCAACTTTGCCACATCAAACCTTACTCGATCATCATTAACTTCAAGGTATTTTTGCCAGATTCCATTTTTGTGGAGGGTGAAAGCGAGGGTTAGAGGGACAATCAGCGACGATGCAGCGGTTGTTTCTTTTGTTAATTTTTTGCGTTTCGACGAGCCATCTGGTGCGGAAAGGCGAAGCAATCTGGCTTTCCGTACCATCATCTGGAACCAAGTGCGTTTCTGATGAAATTCAAAACAACGTCGTTGTTTTGGCAGATTACGTCGTTGTCTCAGAGGATCACTCTCACTCTCACATCCCAAACATTTCTGTCAAGGTTCTAATCTTTTATCTCCTGCTTCTTTTTTCAGATCTTTATTTGGTCCTGGATTGGTAGGTTTTTTTTTTTATTTTGGATTTTTTAAAGTCGTGATTGATTCACTAATTCTTTTCTCAAACTAATTATTGAATTCAATTTCGGATGAAAGTAAGAGTGAAATTGGTTTTATTTTGTATTCATTAGAAAGGGAGGTGGATGTTTCAAGTGGGAGGTTAATTTGCTGGAAAACTGGGGCTTTGTGCATAGAACGTTTTTGCTCCATTGCTGCTCTAAGCTCTGCTACTCTCTATGAAAAGAGAATATTCTGAACGAAATTAAATAAAGTAAGAATATAGATAGAGATTGCATAAACATAGGAATAAAATGTCGATGGCTGTAAATAAGGCTCTTAAGTTAAAATTTCCGATATGTTTTTGGTAAATGGTTTTTAACTTCCTTAAAATGAAATGTTGTTTGACTTGGATTGGAGGATATGTAAGGAACAAGATGTTCCTTGTGCTTGCTTTATGGTAAATAATATCTTTTCTTTATTTTGATTTGTTTAAGGAAAACTTATGTATCGAAGCGTTTTAGGAACCATCCTTTGGTTCTGTCAACTAAATTTGTTTTTATAAAAATAATAGTTATGATTCTAGCAAAGAACTAGGATAGTTTACTAACATACTCGAGTAGCTATGGTAGGATAGTTGGTATGTATGGATTCCCTCGAGCATGTAGATGTAAAAGAATTTTTCTTGAGAAATTTGCAAAGCTAGTATCAGCTTTTAGTCCAATCTTTTAATTTGCTAGAATTGTATAGGTATGCTCTGGTCATCATAATGTATTTTTCCTTGTGACTGTGTTCATCAATTTTTTTCCTCTTTCAGGTAACATCACCGTATGGTAACAATCTTTATCATCAAGAAAATGTAACGCATGGTCAGTTTGCATTCACAACACATGAAGGAGGCAACTACCTGGCATGTTTCTGGATAGATGGTCAGAATCAAGCAAATGGAGATGTGAGTATCAACCTAGATTGGAGAACTGGAATTGCAGCAAAAGATTGGGAATCCGTAGCAAGAAAGGAGAAGATTGAGGTGAGCTCTTTTCCCTTAACTTTAAACTTGTCAACAACTTCAGGTAAATTTCTAGTTGTATTAGAGAACCACAAAATGCTTTGGTGTTGAATTAGATTTGTTAAACATTTGTAAATACCAAATTTTAACCTCCTGAAAATTATATAAAAAGAAAATTGTTGCAATTTAGTTTTAGCTTTATAAGGCAATGAGTCCAAATGTTGGTTTGACTGACTCTTCCATCCTCTTATCCTATTCTTCTCTTCCTCTGCTTCTCTTGCATTTTTTGTCTCGTTCTCTTCATCTCTGTATCTTGATTTTTCTGTCCTGGGTTTGGGAGGGAGACGAATGGTTGCTTTGGAAAATTTTGAAATAAATCAGTAAGTTTATTCTAGTAGATGGGGTTCTGAGAGTTTAGGTAGGTGGTCGAACAGAAGAGGGAAAGTTTTTGTTTTTTACCAATCTCCAGAATGCGAAGAAGGGAGTGGGATTTTCTTTATAATCATTTAGGTTGTTTCAATAAGTGTACAAAATTAGGTTAGCATATGACGTTTAAGGATTGCATTTGAAAAATTATCCCAACAAACCCAATGTTTTGGGATCATGGTGCCACAATGATTGATTTTGGCCACCATTCTGAAGCCATTGTATGATTTGTTTTTTTTTTTTGCTATGCTTGAGGGTGAGTCTTGCTCACAAAACGAATGTTCCTAAGCTCCTAAAAACCGTAAAAATGAAGATGAAGCTTCATATGACTAGAGTCCCAATTGTGCTTCATAAAGTGTGATCCAATCTTTGTTTTTGTTTGTTATTCATCCATGTAGGGTGTTGAGCTAGAGCTCAGAAAACTGGAAGGAGCGGTAGAGGCCATCCATGAAAACCTATTGTACCTCAAGAGCAGGTAATATTTCATTTTCATAGTTGAACATTTAAAAATTTAGAACTTTGTATTCAAATAGCATGAAATTGGTTTTTATTTATTTCTTTTTATTATAAATATGAACCATAGGGAAGCTGAAATGAGGACAGTCAGTGAAAAAACTAACGCACGAGTGGCATGGTATAGTATCATGTCCTTGGCCACCTGCATCGCTGCTTCAGCTCTGCAACTATGGTACTTGAAGCGATTCTTCCACAAGAAAAAGCTTATTTAATGAGCTTTTCATCTAATTATTCTTCTCTCGTGAAATCATAAATTTGGGTCTGTTTATTGATCATCCACGCAAGAGTTTTATACCATTTGCAGAGCTTCTAGTTTTAATACTCAAACGTAGGCTGTCAGTATACACGCCATTTTTTTTTTAGTAACTTTCCGCAATGATACTTTCATTTGTAGTGCTTAATTGCTGACATTGGACGAAAGTGTGTAATGGGAGCCAAAGTAAATCTTTACCTCAGGAAGTTAATGAAGAAAAGATGTCAAAATATTATTGTTTATGAAAAGGATCAAAAGATGAAAATAATAATATGGAGTGTAGGCCATCTGGTTTCAATTGCTACGCGAATAAGAAGAAATAGTTGTGTACAAGGCAGAGATGTGTTTTTTGTTTAGTCTTCTGCTGTTTTGCTCAAAGTAGAAATCATCAACCAAGAACAATTGGAGGTACAAAGTTACTTCAATTTTTTATTTTGGGCCACCTTTGCACATAATTCTATTTTAGAATTATGTTGTGATACGTTGTTTGGTAATTCTCTTTGTGGGTAGAACAGGAGGCGTGGTTTGGTTTGATGGAGAGAAGATTCTGGTAGGAGTCGAGTTTGGGCTAAAATTGTGTTTGGGTGTGGTTGAAATGACATGGAGCACCACCAATTGGGCTATGTTCCATCAAACCCATAAGACCAATGGTTTGTGCTTCCTCTGCTAATTCAGCCATTCTAAGTTAGCAGCAAATACACTTCGTCAGCTGGGAAGTGGAAGTTGATAAGCTCATTGGAAAAGAATGATCAAGTCTAATTAGAGATTCAAAACTAAAAATTAAACTGGTGAGGTTATTCCACCCGAACAACCTTGTGATTTACGCGTTGAAACTTGCAAATCTTGTCGAAGAAATCATCTGCACTGCTGTGGCTGCTCTTCATCTGAAGAATCTTTATCACCATTGTTTTCAAGTTTTTTCCATGATTGATCAAAGACTCGAGGGTTCTCATCTTCTGCTCTGCATTTAATGGAGACCTAACAGAGATCACAGCTTCCTCCAGACATGGAATCACAAACTCTGGATCCACCTGAAAATTTGGATCATCCAATCCTTACAAATGATTGAATTCTGAAACCAAATGAACTCGTAAGTGTCTTACATTTCTCAGGCTGTTCTTCTGGCAGAGTGCGGCGAACATGGCTCCATGAATATCGAACTTTTCGAGCTTTGGATGGTCATTGAAAAATTCAACCAAATCAATTTCTGGGAAAGGTTCAAAATCCCCCGTAAACTCCACCTTCATGTAGAGATGCTTCACATCTCTTGCCAATTCGAGCATTTTACAGATCGCATCCCAGCACCACTGGACTCCCCTCATCGACAAAAACTCGAGTCCAGCCAGCCTTCCAAATTCCACCATGTGCACTCTTCCTGAAACTCAAACAAAACAAAAAATGAACTCATATTTATCTTTTAATTCTTCCTTACTCACCCACATCGATGTTATAAGATTTAACTTGAAAAGTAAAAAATTAGAAAGTAAATGTAATCTTACCAGCATTGTTCGACACCAAAAGACTCTTTAATTTACTCGTCTCGCCAACTCTAACCCAGCTACAACCTTGCACCTCGAGGAGTTCAATTCTTGGAGCATTAATAGAGAGAGAGCAGTTTCCTAGGCCGTAAAAATCAAGCTTACACCGTTCCAATTTCGGCAACACTATCGAAACTGATTGAACTCCTTCGCAACCAAGAAGCACCAAATTGGCTAAATTAGGACATGCCTTCAGTGCTGCAGACAGGACGGTGTCTTCCAATCTGGCACCCACTATCTCAAGGCTAATTAGTTTGTGGAATACGTTCCACTTTGGAGTTTGGGTCATTAAAACCCCCCAAAGTTTCATGGATTCTAGATTTTCTGCAATGCTGATGCAATCTAGTTTTGAGGGGTGCTCGTGACAAGCTTGATGGTCGGCAAGATTGTCCATTCGAAGCTCCAACTGCTGAAGTGAAGGACCTATGATTGAAAGCCACGAAGCAAGGCTAGCACTAGAAAACGGGCTGTATACAACAAGCTCCTCTAGTTTAATGATAGCAGATATCATCTTGTATATAATGTTGTCTGGATTGTCGAGACCAGAATAATTGTCAAAAGAGTTTCTAGGAAAGTAGAGGCTTCTTATGAAGGGTACCGACTCCTTCCATCGCTTGGATACGCAATTACAAAGTGCCACATCCCGAGCATTGCTCATATGCAATAAGATGTATTGGAGAATTGAATTGGGGAGAGAATCCATTCTATGAATACAGAAGTTAAACAAGTAATGATTTAACAAGAAGATATAGCTGTGAACACTAACACATAAATACAGCTTCCTAATTATAAATAATGAAAAGGATTAAATATGTAATCCAAATCTCACATCTATCCATATTTATCTATTCCTATGATTAAGTTTATCATATACGCAGAAGATTAGAGTGCACTTTCATTCCTGAAAGTAAAAGCCGCATATAGCTGTTAAAGAAAACCAAATTTGTAGGGGACAATCCAAGTTCAATTTCATTTGGTTTCTGACCGGCATACAGACTGTCAAGCGTGACCTGCAATGGATAAATTAGGAGCCGCAGCATTACTTTATACAACAGCTTATTAGCTCATGAAGTTGTAGACTAATGTGGAGGAATTTAGACATGTCAAAACAAACTACTGTTTTTGGTTGAATCGACAAGAATTTCGATACAACGCAATTGTTCTGTAATAAAAGTCGACCAGAGCAGACATAATATTTTGTAAACAATATTGATAGATTCGAATCTGCAATTGACAATAATAATGAGACAAGCCCAAAAAAAGAAGATCCAGAATGAAGCACAAAACCCAGGATAAATTACGTCAAGACTCTCTTGAAATCAAAACCAGATAAGCAAGAAAGACTCCAAGAGAAGCTAAAAATTTTTCGTAACAAAATACAAAATATTGCTCGATCCGAAAAGACCCAGAACAAAAAATAGAGAGAAAATCAGAAATACAGTGAGAAAATGCAAATCCGTTGGCTCGAAATCCTTCTGAACCACAGACCCATGAACAAGAAAGAAACATAACGAGTAAGAGAAGAGCATACATTCACAGTTTTGAACGTGAGTCTCGGGGAACAATGTTGACAAGAGAATTCAAAATGAAACTGGGAGAAAGATCCGAGATTCTTCTCAACCCCTACACCAAACAGCGCAAGATGTACCAATCTAACACCACACACCTTATACTTTGCAATTAACTATAAGTCAAACTTTGAAAAACTTTTGCTAACAAGTAAAATTCTGAATTATGAAAAATTATAGCCGGCGACCTCACAGTCACATTTTCCATCCAAATCCGTTGGCGTTAACGTCTCCATTTCGTTGATACTAAGAACCGTCGAACAGAGACGAAAGACGTTAATTATCAGCCGATGAGGGACGTCCCTCCTGCCTATTGGAAGATGGACAGTCGTTAGAACAATTATCGGGAGATGGCGGACAATTTTCAATGACCATTGCATCGAGGAAAGATGTCTCCCACTCGGAATTGACGACCAGGATTGAATCCGTCAATTTCCATAGTCGATGGTAGATGATCATCCATGGCCGTTGTAACAACCCGGATTTTCGTAAATCCTTTTAAATGTGTGAAAATTTGAAATTTCTTTTTGAAACAAATCAGAGCGCGACACTAAATCGAATCGCTACTGACTATTCGTAAAACTCGTTATAACAACCCCACTTATGAAATTATGCGGAAGCGTAAATAAAAATCGTTTATTTAAATCTGTGCGGAAGCGTAAACAAATAATTTAGGGAAGAATTACCAACCAATTGAAATACTACTTTTTTATACAACTCGTTACTTAATTTAATTACATCTTTGAAAACTTAACCTAATTAAACGATTTCTCTTTTACCCTCTTTATGCCTGGCCAGCCCCAAACTCTCTCGGGCGTGCAAATCCATCATATGCTGTCTTTATTGTCTGATTATTATCTTTTGCTACTCCTACTCCATGCATTCCTCATAGCATACTAGTACCTACATCTACACCACAAACAATTGTAAGCACGAAGGCTTAGTAAGGAAAAAAGGGAAAATGCATGAAATGCCTCTCTTTAGTCCTTTTTGGAATGGGGGTCACCCAAACCAATCCTTTCATTAGCCCTTTACCATTTTCTTACTTTATTTTAATTCATTACTCGTACTTTGAGCTAGAATTGGGAGGTTGTTCTCGTGCAATGGCAAAGTGCTCGGATCTAATATTTTACTTGCAATCTAGAACTCCCGTACCTTATGAGGGAGGGGCTCCATCTAGATTGCAGACTACCTCCGCTATCCATCCACTTCCAATTCTCGTTTTATCATTTTTCTTATCCAGTTTCTGTGTCGGACTAAGCTGACGGTACCACAGAAACCTTTATTATCTTATTAATTCTTTTTCCAGTTCCTGTGCTGGGCTAAGCTACCAGTACCACATGAACCTTTATTATCTTATTGTTTTTACCTTTTTCCATCATTTTATCCTCACTCATGCATGCTTGCGTACCATCTTGTGGCACTTCCTATTAGTCTCTATTAACATGATGCATGCTCATACATTCTTAACCAAACATGATGCATGATGCGTCCTAACATAATATTCATAGATTGACGTGCGTATATAAAAAAGTAATTGTAATTGAAATTGCAAGAATTGAAAGCGCATACAAGGAAGTAAACAACTGTTGCATGGAAAGCACAAAAACTAAAATGGAATAGCACACCCAAGGCAAGTAACCTCGATTGAACACTTAATCAGGACAATAAACAATGAACCTTAACAAGGAAAGCATGCTTGACTTAAGATAATTACAATACTATTAATTAATGTGCTAGTTCTTCTAGTTAATTTCCTAGTTCATTTACACGCTTCCTATATTATTGTTCTAGGTGATTATTTTGATTAGTTATCCTAATTGATTTACATGCTCAAGTTGATTGCTTTAGTTAATGGTTCTAATTAATTAACATGATCAGTTTATTGTGTTAGTTAATTACGCTAGTTAATTAACATGCTTTAATTAATGATCTAATAGACTATCCTAATCAGTTACATGCTTAAGGTGAATTTCATGCTTTTATCCCAGATGACTTAAACATGCTTTTATCTTAGTTACTGTAACAAACCGATCTTAAGTTTTCCGGATAAACAATGTAATAAAAACTTTGGAAGTAAAATGGGTTTAATATATATATAATACATCATTCTATGGATGTTAAGTAGTGACTTATAACTTCGTAGGCGTTTAATTTGGAAAAGACTTAGATGAAAAAAAATGCAAAAAAGATGGATTTAAGGACTTTAGGATGCTTGTGGACGATGCTGCGGACGACGTATCCTAGGAGTGGGGACGACTCGGGACGCCAAACAGCGTCCTAAACTCGCTGTATGGTGATGTTGCGGACGATGGATGCGGACGGTGAAGACGAGGCAGGATGCGTCCGCAACGAATCTGTTTAAAATCTGGTGTTTTGCGGATGACTGCGGACAACAGGATTCAGCGTTTGAATGAATCTGTCCAATTTTTGGAACAATTCGGATGACAAATGTGGACGATACGGACAACGGCATGGCGTCCGAAACTAGGTTGCAGACGGT
Organism: Begonia loranthoides; assembly: GCA_022433065.1. Lineage (NCBI taxonomy): Eukaryota > Viridiplantae > Streptophyta > Magnoliopsida > Cucurbitales > Begoniaceae > Begonia > Begonia loranthoides. The sequence continues at coordinate 8,735,263 of CM039480.1, read as the reverse complement.
ATAGACACATGTTGAGGGCGCTGTTTTCTGTCCGAAACCAGATTTTTGCCTAAGGACTTTAGGTCTTGCGGACGCATGCGGACAACAGTACGGCATCCGCACAAGTCCGAAAGTTAGCAGACCTATGAAAAATCAGGAAATAAAAGTAAGAAAACTCGACGTAACTTGGCAATTAACGAGTTAATACTCGCACTTTATGCAAGAAAACGATGGCAGTAGCTCAGTAGCCCATCCTATATGAACGCTTTGTCTCCTAGGTAACTCTCCCCTCTATTTCTTCCACTTGAAACTCTTCTCCAGCATTCTTCATCTTCTCCTTCGTTTTCTGCTGGGGGAGTTCTACTGGAAAGGGAAGAGCTGTTGTACGAGAGGAGGTTCAACTTCAAGGGTAAGGAATGGGTTGTCTTGGCCAGGTGGAGGCCTTACACCCAAGTATTTGTGCGTGTGAGTTGTGTAATGATTTTGATTATTCCTTAATTTCCCCTATATGATTTACTTTGATAGAGATTTCATGTGTTTTCTTATATGAATACAAGAATACTCTTTGGATTTGAAAAGAAAGAATGCTTAAAAATAGAAGAGGAAAGTGTGAATGTATAGAATTTTCTTTAGTGACAATGAATGATGACCATGAATGATGAAGAAATTATGATGTTAGAAAAGGGCTATATGATGCTTTCAAGATTTCTAAAGATGTTATGATAAGTTCTCAACGTTTCCTATTTTGCTATGGATAACTTTGTTGGTGGTGTTTAAGCATATAGGCTAAATATATTCTCTTTACTTGTTGTAAAATTTATGATGAACTCCGTTGATTTCTTGCAATAGTTGTTACTACCTTTAGAAACATGAGAAAAAGAATGAGATCTAGATACCTCAAAGGGAAAAGTGAATGAAGCAGGAACCATGTTTGAAAAGTGAAAATGAAAGGAAGAAATGACTATTGTGAGGACTTGATAGTATGAGCCAGTTGTTGTTATGTTTCTTTTATCTTCACTGTTGTAGGTGTCACATGAGAAACATGTTATTTAGCTGCTGTGATTTTAGTATAGAAAGCATGTTTTCATAGTTGATTAAATGTATATAATTTCCTCTATTTCGTGTAACCTTTGGTTCAATTACTATATACTGTCTACCAAAAGATCATGTTTAGTTGTTGTTGATTTAGTTAAGATGAGAGCAGGAATTCGTGTACGGAAGTTTCCTGTCATTAAGTCTGATTTTGAATATGATGTCTTTTGAATGAAATACTGCTAAATAGTCATTTAGAAGTAAGTTTCCATGATCGTATTTTCTGTTGTATGATAATCATTTTTTCTGCTACAAAATAAGTTAAAAAGCATGTTATTCGTAGTATAATTTACTGCTGTTAATTGTGTGAAGCATTCCATTTATTCTTAAGCTCGTGTCCACTCAATGAATTCTTACATAAGAAAGCATATTTTGTTTTGTGATAGAGTTTATTACATTTGATAAGTGAAGCATGTGATGATATTTGTTTCATTTATCGTCTCTATGGATTTTCTGAAGTGGTGATATCATTTCTTATATGTGCTTGGTTGAATAGAAGGAGATTAAATAGATTGATTTCATGATAATAGGAACTAAGTAGGAGGTACCCTTCGGAGGGAGGTATCCACATGCATGAGTAAGGAAAATGGTAAGAACAAGTATCTTCGGGATGAGCAGGAAACGTTTATCACCAAAGAAACCCTAACGGCGGGATACGCCGGAAGGGAAGAAACTCTAAAGGCGGGATACACTGGAAAGAGGGAGAACTCCAAAGGCGGGATACGCCGGAAGGAGAAAGAACTCTAAAGGCGGGATACGCCGGAAAGAAAAAGAATCCAGAAGGTGGGATACGCCTGAAAAGGGGAATGAATAGGGAGTTAGGGTAGATTGGTAGTCCGGATCTAGCCTAGCAGATAGGATACACCCTCACCTAGTCGATAAAGGGACTAGCATGCGCACAGGAGGTTAGAGCCGTACAGCTAGGCCATCTCAAAGGACCACCCCCAATCTCAGCTCAAAGTACGAGTTAAGATCGAACAAAGAAAGCGAACGTAATGAAAGAGTTTCGTTTGGGTGGCCCCCATTCCAAGAAGAACTAAAAGAGAGAAATACATAAATTGTTTTTCCCCATCTACTTACTAGGTGTAATCTCACGTCCTTACTTGTGGTGTAGGTAATGAGGGGATTATGCCAGAGGTTAAGGAAGAGGTCATTCCAGTGGAGCCTGCGGTAGATCCGATGAAGACGCTAACAGAGTAGTAGTACGACACAATGAAAAGAAAGAAAAGGAAAATCAATAAGAGTTAAGGTTGAATGGTTATCTTTTACTAATGTTAAATTTTCCTTTTATTGCCTTTACTTGGGTATTCAGAATATTATGTAAGTCTTATTTGGGAACTAAAAACCTTGGATTTTAAATTATGTTTTAAATGTCGTTTTCTGATAAATATTATTCACCGTTCTTTATTATTTGGTAAAGGTAGATTTTCTCGTTAATTGTGCTTCTACAACTTTTATCAATGACTTTTTAAAGAGATAGTTTTCTTCTCTTTAATGAACGATGCAAGAATGAGTTTTTATTAACGATCGGATTTTGATGCACTCTGATAACCCCTTTTTTCTTTGGAAACGATTTTAAATTTGTCGTGTTAGTAAGGTTAAATTTGTTTTTAAAACGGTTAAGAAATCCGGGTCATTACAATTGGTATCAGAGCAGAATTTATATCGGAGCCATACTACTACTCAAGCGTCTCGCTACGGACAACCCAGACTCGACAGGTACTGCCTCTGTTGTAAGTTTTCCCTTATGAGCTTATGAATGATTTATTGATAGCTTATGAATAATTTATTGCATAGTAAAGTCAGAAATGTATAGAACTGTAGTACGTTTTCCCTTATGTTAACGAGATACTTATTAATTGACTGCTTTATAATGTAGAAAACAGAAAACGTGGAAAAAAGTAAAACTGAAATTAAGGAAATTGTTACCTATGAAACTTATTGCATGAAATATGTAAAGATATATTACTATAAAAAGTTTTCCTGTAATGACTGAAATCCTAACATGCTTACTCACATGTATAAGTAACGTGGACGCGTAGGAATTTAGAACCAAGAATGGCAAGGCGAGGAAGAGGATGACTACCTGGATTGGGGGTGCACCCAGGGCACCAAACCCCTATGAGAACCAAGGTCGAGATGAGACCCTAGAGCCCATGGATAAAATCATAGAGCTGCAATCACAACAGATTGAAAGGTAAAACCGGTTTATGGAACAACAGACTCGTTATATGGAGAGGTTCATGGGCCAAGAAAACGGTAGTGGGGATCACCGAGACTTATAGATACAGCCAGTCCAGAGGGGGGCTGGATGGGATAGATTCCAAAAGCTTAGACCACCTTATTTCAATGGTGACGTATCCGATATCACTGGAGCCGAGGAGTGGATCCGCTCCATGGAGGACAAATTTTCCTATGCAGAGGTTGATGAGACAGACAAAGTTAGATGTGTAGCGTACTATCTGAGTCATGGAGCCCGATTTTGGTGGGACACGATCAAGGCTTCTAGGGATGTGGCGATCCTTACTTGGAATGCATTTAAGGAGTTATTCAATCATAAGTATTTTAACCACACCATCCGTACCCAGAAAGAGACAGAGTTTCTATACATATGACAGTCGGGGATTGTAGCGGAGTATGCACAACAGTTTGAGGCTTTATCGCATTACGCTCCACATCTAGTGGAGGTCGAGGAGTGTAAAGTTAGGCACTTTGATTGAAGAGTGAGATCCAGGAGGCAGTTATCGGGGTCGGCACCGAGGGTGTCGCATATTCGAAAATGGTGGTCAGGGCCCTAGCCGTGGAAGGAGTAAAGTTCTTTGCGGCCAAAACAAGAGAGGTTAGTCAGAGAGTGTGGAAGCCTAATCCAGGGTAGCAGTCGAGGAGTGGTCCTCCCACGACTCAGGGAGTCAAGCGCCCAGCTGGGCCAGAACCGCAGCAAATGCCAGATAAGAGGCCTATGATACTAGTGACCAATATTCCTCAACAAGATGCCTGTCCCAAATGCCAAAGGGTACAAAAAGGATAATGTTTAGCAGGCTCAGAGAAATGTTTTTCCTGTGGAAAGCCAGGACACAAGGCCAGACAATGCCCGACTCGACTTATAGCTCCCTGTGTTTTCGCCCTATACAGGACTGAGGATGATGACCAGCCCACAGTAGTAGCAGGTATGCCTTATTTAATCGTCAAATAGTTATACACGTATTTATGCATAAAACAAAATTCCCCTAAATAACTTAGGAGTTTTACCTTAGAACGAATGACTTACCTATTCCCCATAGGAACGATATATATAAAGGGATATGAGGCTTATGTCTTGTTTGATTTGGGTGCTACGCACTCATTCGTATCTACTAAATTCTGTGAGCGGGCGAACTATTTCTCCGACAGTATGAATTCCACACACCAAGTATTGCTACCTTCTGGTGACCGACTAATTACGAATGGGGTACTCAATAATTGTGCAATGGATATTAATGGTCGTTTAGTTCAGGCCGATCTAATTATCAAGGATCTAAAAGGCTATGATGTTATAATGGGGATGGATTGGCTATCGGCCCATCATGCGATTATCAACTGCAAGAAGAGGGAGGTCAATTTTTACCCTTAAGTTGGCGAACAACATATCTTTCACGAGATTAAAGAGAAGGAAAAGTTCGCTATTATCTCGGCACTTAAAGCAGATAAATTACTCAAGAATGGGTGTGAAGGATTCCTACTCAATGTAGTTGACACTACAGCTGTCACTGAGGTTAAAGTTGAGAATGTCGCCGTAGTATGTGAATTTCTGAATGTCTTCCTCAATGATCTTCCCGGTTTACCACCAGACCGTGAAATCGAGTTCTAGATTAATGTGCAGCCTGGTAGGGACCCTATTTCTAAGCACCCATATCAGATGGCACCTGCAGAACTACGAGAGTTAAAGGAACAACTAGAAGAACTAGCTGCTAAGGGGTTCATACGGCCCAGCTTTTCTCCTTGGGGCGCACTGATGTTGTTTGTCAACAAGAAATACGGGACCCTAACGATGTGCATCGATTATCGGGAGTTAAACAAGGTAACCATAAGAATAAGTATCCGCTACCCCGGATCAACGATCTATTTGACCAACTGAGTGGCGCTAGGGTATTCTCCAAGATTGATATGCGATCAGGACATTACCAACTGAAAGTTAAGCCCGAAGATATACCCAAGACGGTGTTCTGCACACGTTATGGGCACTATGAATTCTTTGTGATGTCCTTTAGAATTACTAACGCTCCAGCGGCCTTTATGGATCTGATGAACCGTGTCTTTCGGGATTATCTGGACAAATTTATTATCGTCTTCATTGACGACATCTTAATCTATTCCCGTTCAGAAGAGTAGCATTGTGAGAATCTACGAATAGCCTTATCTATTCTCAGCCAACACTAGTTGCACGCGAAGTTTTCCAAATGTGAATTTTGGCTGAGCAAGGTCGGTTTCTTAGGCCATGTTATTTCTGCAGAAGGTATATCTGTTGACCCAGCAAAAATACAGGCAGTGGTAAACTGGACGCCGCCAAAAAATGTTGGGAATGTACAAAGTTTTCTAGGATTGGCCGGTTATTATAGGCATTTTATCGATGGATTATCAAAGATCGCTCTACCACTTACAAGCCAGACTAAAAAGAATACCCGATTCTGGTGGTCTAGTGAGTGTGAGACTAGTTTTCAAGAACTGAAACTCAGACTTACTACGACCCCAGTTTTGACATTGCCCACGGAGGAGGGCAACTTTTGTATCTATTGTGACGCAACAAAAAAGGGACTAGGTAGAGTTCTTATGCAGCATGGGAAAGTTATCGCTTATGCATCCCGACAGTTGAAGGTACATGAGCAGAATTACCCCACCCACGATCTGGAGCTTGTAGCGGTGGTCTTCGCTTTCAATGACTGGAGACACTATCTATATGGACAGCGCTGTGAGATATTCTCCGATCACAAGAGTCTCAAGTATATTTTCACTCAAAAGGAATTGAATATGCGTCAGTGACGGTGGCCTGAATTCGTCAAGGACTACGACTATGAGATTAAATACCATCTAGGGAAGACTAATGTTGTTACAGATGCTCTCAGTTGCAAAACTGCAGTAATGAGTGTGATATGCGAGGAAATGCCTTATGAACTTCAGAAAGGTCTCCAGAGATTTGGAGTACAGATGGTTCCAACACCCTTGGATGTGGTATTAGCAAAGTTGACACTGATGCCATCTATTCTTGAACAGATCAAGGAGGCCCAACAAAATGATGATGTATACAAGGGTTTCAAGTTGAATCCAACCCTTCCGAAGTATCAAAATCTCTCTACTTCCGCTGACGGCATCGTTAAGTATAAGGGTCGATGGTACGTAACAGACAATACTGTGTTGTGAACAAAGATTTTGAGTGAAGCCCACACTTCCAGTTTCTCGGCAAACCCGTGAAGTAATAAGATGTATCAAGATTTGAAGACTCATTACTACTAGCCGAGGATGAAATATGAAATTGCCAAGTTTATGTCAGAATGCCAAATATGCTAGTGCGTCAAAGTCGAGCATCAGCGCCCTAGCGGTGTACTCTAATCGCTACCAATCCCTGAATGGAAATGGGAGCTCATGACCATGGACTTCGTCACATGCATGCCTAGGACAGTTAAAGGCTATGATGATATTTGGGTGATCGTTGATCGATTGACCAAGGTGTCGAACTTCCTGCCAGTATCTATGATAGACACAAAGAATCAACTTGCTGAATTATATATCGAGGAAATCATCCGGCTTCACGGTGTTTCGATTTAAGTTGTATCGGACCGTGACCTCGCATTTTACTTCGATCTTTTGGAGGATTTTGAACAAAGCAATGGGCACAGAATTAAAGTTCAGTATAGCTTTTCATCTTCAGACTGACGGTCAAACTGACAGGACTATTCAAACACTCAAGGACATGTTACGTGCCTGTGTTCTCGAATTTCATGTCAAGTGGAAGAAATTTTTACCATTGGTAGAGTTTGCGTAGAATAACAACTTCCAAGCCACTATTGGTATGGCACCCTACAAAGCTCTGTATGGGAGGAAGTGTAAATCCCCATTATATTGGGATAAAGTTGGCAAAGCTGAACTCTATGGCCCTAAGATAGTGTAGAAGACGGCTGAGTCTGTGGCCCTGATCAAGCAAAGAATGACGGCAGCATAGAGCTACTAGAAGAGCTATGCTAACAACCGACATCGAGATTTGGAATTTACTGAAGAGGATAGGGTGTTCTTGAAGGTGTCTCCCTTCAAGGGTATCGTTCAGTTCGGCAAGAGGGGAAAGCTCAATCCCCGATACGTGGGACCTTATGTTATCCCCGAAAGGATAGGACCTGTCGCATACAGACTGTAACTACCAGATTCTATGGCAGGTGTACATGACGTTTTCCATGTATCTATGCTCAAGAAGTGTCTTGGTAATGCAACAGTCTTAGCCCCTCCTGATAATAATGTCATTGTACAACCCAACTTGAGCTACAATGAGAGACCCGTTCAGATCCTTGATTCAAGAGTGAAAGAGCTACGACGCAAACGGATTCCACTGGTCAAGGTTCTATGGCAGAATCAAGTCATGAGGAAGCCACTTGGGAGAAGGAAGACGATATGAGGGCCAAGTATCCCGAGCTATTTAGTAGCTAAATTGTGGGGACCAAAATTTTTGTAAGGGGGGTAGGATGTAACAACCTGATCCTAAATTTTCTGGATAAACGATGTAATAAAAACTTTGGAGGTAAAATGGGTTTAATATTTATATAATACATTATTCTGTGGATGTTAAGTTGTGACGTATAACTTCGTAGGCATTTAATTTGGACAAGACGACAAAAAAAAAATGCAAAAAGGATGGATTTAAGGACTTTAGGACACCTGCGGACGATGCTGCGGACGATGCTACGGATGAGACGTGTCGTCTGCAACACGTCAGGAACGTCTCCCAGGAGTGGGGATGACTCGGGACACCAAACAGCATCCTAAACTCGCTGTTCAGTGATGTTACAGACGATGGATGCGGACGGTGTGGACGAGGCAGGATGCGTCCACAACGAATATGTTTAAAATCTAGTGTTTTGCGGATGATGTGGACGACTGCGGACGACTAGATTCAGCGTCTGAATGAATTTGTCCAATTTTTGGGACAATTCAGACGACACATGCAGACGATGCGACAGACGGCACGGCGTCCGAAACTAGGTTGCGGACGGTACAGACACATGTTGAGGACACTGTTTTCCGTTCGAAACCATATTTTTGCCTAAGGACTTTAGGTCTTGCGGATGCATGTGGACGACAGTACGGCGTCCGCACAAGTCTGAAAGTTAGCAGATCTGCAAAAAATCAGGAAATAAAAAGTCAGAAAACTCGACGTAACTTGGCAATTAGCGAGTTAATACTCACACTTTCAGAGAGAAAACGATGGTAGTAGCTCAATAGCCCACCCTATATGCACGCTTTGTCTCCTAGGTAACTCTCCCCTCTATTTCTTCCATTTGAAACTCTTCTCCAACATTCTTCACCTTCTCCTTGGTTTTCTGCTGGGGAGGTTCTGCTGGAAAGGGAAGAGCTGCTGTACGAGAGGAGGTTCAACTTCAAGGGTAAGGAATGGGTTGTCTTTGCCAGGTGGAGGCCCTACACCCAAGTATTTGTGTGTGTGAGTTGTGTAATGATTTTGATTATTCCTTAATTTCCCCTATATAATTTCTTTTAGTACTTTGATAGAGATTTCAAATGTTTTCTTGTATGAATACGAGAATACTCCTTGGATTTGAAAAGAAAGAATGCTTAAAAATAGAAGAGGAAAGTGTGAATGTATAGAATTTTCTTTAGTGACAATGAATGATGACCATGAATGATGAAGAAATTATGATGTTAGAAAAGGGCTATATGATGCTTTCAAGATTTCTAAAGATGTTATGATAAGTGCTCAACGTTTCCTATTTTGCTATGGATGACTTTGTTAGTGGTGTTTAAGCATATAGGCTAAATATATTCTCTTTACTTGTTGTAAAATTTATGATGAACACCATTGATTTCTTGCAATGGTTGTTTCTGCCTTTAGAAACAAGAGAAAAAGAATGAGATCTAGATACCTCAAAGGGAAAAGTGAATGAAGCAGGAACCATGTTTGAAAAGTGAAAATGAAAGGAAGAAATGACTATTGTGAGGACTTGATAGTATGAGCAGATTGTTATTATGTTTCTTTTATCTTCAGTATTGTAGGTGTCACATGAGAAACCTGTTATTTGGCTGCTGGGATTTTAGTATAGAAAGCATGTTTTCATAGTTGATTAAATGTATATAATTTCCGCTATTTCGTTTAACCTTTGGTTCAATTACTGTATACTGTCTACCAAAAGATCATGTTTAGTTGTCGTTGATTTAGTTAAGATGAGAGCAGGAATTTGTGTACGTAAGTTTCCTGTCATTAAGTCTGATTTTGAATATGATGTCTTTTGAATGAAATACTGCTAAATAGTCGTTTAGAAGTAAGTTTCCATGATCGTATTTTCTGCTGTATGGTAATAATTTTTTCTGCTATAAAATAAGTTAAAAAGCTTGTTATTCATAGTATAATTTACTGCTGTTAATTTTATAAAGTATGCCATTTATTCTTAAGCTCGTGTCCACTCAATGAATTCTTACATAAGAAAGCATATTTTGTTTTGAGATAGAGTTTATTAATTTTGATAAGTGAAGCATGTGATGATATTAGTTTCATTTATCGTCTCTATGGATTTTCTGAAGTGGTGATATTATTTCTTATATGTGTTTGGTTGATTAGAAAGAGGTTAAATAGATCGAGTTCATGATAATAGGAACCAAGTAGGGGGTACCCTTCGGAGGGAGGTATTTACATGCATGAGTGAGGAAAATGGTAAGAACAAGTATCTTCGGGATGAGCGGGAAACGTTCATCACCGAAGAAACCCTAACGGCGGGATACGCCGGAAGGGAAGAAACTCTAAAGGCTGGATATGCCGCAAAGAGGGAGAACTCCAAAGGTGGAATATGCCGGATGGAGAAAGAACTCTAAAGGAGAGATACGCCGGAAAGAGAAAGAATCCAGAAGGCAGGATACGCCTAAAAAAGGGAACAAATAGGGAGTTGGGGTAGATGGATAGTCCAGATCTAGCCTAGCAGCTAGGATACACCCTCACCTAGTCGGTAAAGGACTAGCATGCGGACAGGAGGTTAGAGCCGTACAGCTAGGCCATCTCAAAGGACCACCCACAATCTCCAGCTCAAAGTACGAGTTAAGAACGAACAAAGAAAACGAACGTAATGAAAGAGTTTGGTTTGGGTGGCTCCCATTCCAAGAAGAACTAAAAGAGATAAATGCATAAATTGTTTTCCCCTATCTCCTTACTGGGCGTAAGCTTACGTTCTTACTTGTGGTGTAGGTAATGAGGGGATTATGCTAGAGGTTAAGGAAGGGGTCATTGCGGTGGAGCCTGCGGTAGGTCCGATGAAGACGCCAACGGAGTAGTAGTATGGCACGACAAAAAGAAAGAAAAGGAAAATCAATAAGAGCTAACGTTGAATGGTTATCTTTTACGAACGTTAAATTTTCCTTTTATTGCCTTTACTTGGATATTCATAATATTATGTAAGTCTTATTTGGGAATTCAAAACCTTGGATTTTAAATTATGTTTTAAATGCCGTTTTCTGATAACTATTATTCACCGTTCTTTGTTATTTGGTAAATGTAGATTTTCTTGTTAATTACGCTTCCCCAACTTTTATGAATGACTTTTTAAAGAGATAGTTTTCTTCTTTTTAATGAATGATGCAAGAATGAGTTTTTATTAACAATCGGATTTTGATGCACTCTGATAACCCCTTTTTCTTTGGAAATGATTTTAAATTTGTCGTGTTAGTAAGGTTAAATGCATTTTTAAAATGGTTAAGAAATCAGGGTCATTACAGTTACTACGCATGCTTTAATTCAAATCTACTTCATTACTTTAGTTGATTGTGCTAATAAGTTAACCTACTCACTAATTTATTCAACATGCTCAATTAGTTATGATGGTTATCATATTATAACTAATTTACTCTAATTAATCCTAGTTAAGTTAATTAATTAACATGCTTGTAGTTAATCATTCTGGTTAGTTACATGCTCATGAAGTGCAAGTTAAATATCTTAGTTTGTTTTTTTTAGTTAAATTACATACTAAATTCACATCATTAGTAAATCGCATGTTTAGATTACAAAATTAGTTAAATTACCCTAACATGCTCAAATCTAATTAGATGATTTCCCTAGTTAGTTAATATACTTGAACAAAATTGTAAATTCGATTCTAATTGATTAACATTAGCATGCTAGTTAATTATTATACTTAGCGTTCAATTAAATTTTATTACACTAGTTAATTACAATTGCTAAACAATTAACATACTAATTAAACTAATTACCCCAATTAGTTTAATTAATGGTTAGTCAAGTTGGACATGCTCGGATTTGTTATTTATCAATTAATTGAGTATCAAACTTGATAAGAAATACACAACAAGAATAAAGCAACACGATTTATAAAACTTAACTCATTCTTAGACCTCACATAACTACTTAACCTTTACTTACTCCACTTCTCGTTTCGCTATCCAACTACTGTCAAACTAACACAACCCAATCAAATCATGCATAGAGCTAACAATAACCAAGCAAATCATTACATAAGGAAATTCACTACTATTCTAACACCAAATCACAGAGCATATAGAGTATTAGTAACATTATCAACACTTAATAATAGCATTTCAAGGCAAACAATACACTGCTAGTAGTAAACAAAGCAAATAACAGACTTAACAACAAACATACACTTAACTAACAACTAACGTACATTAAGTATTTACTCATAGTAAGCATTTCACTAGTATTAACACTAAACTCATAACATTTAACTAACTCACACACCCATACTTGTGGTGTAGGGCCTCAATGGCCAAAACACCCCTTAATCCTTATCAATTTTGATGAACTAAAATCAGGGACAGCTCTCTTCAAACTCCCCCAGCTCACGGCAGTTCCAGCTCCTAGCCCCAAACCCACAGCTCTCTCCTAACTCCTTACTTTACTCCTCTCAGCTCAACAATTAGCTCACCACACTTAACACTCAACCTACACACAACTTCTCTCTCTTTCCCACCCTTCACTCATAGCTCCTTCTCTCGCTCTCTGGGATTCCCCACGCAAGAATTGAAGAATGAAGACTGAAGAGAGGAAAGGAAAATATTACCTGGAGGAGACAACCTTGCAAACATAGGGGAAGGAAGGGAGATGGCCTAAGGCAGGGGAGGCTAACTATGGGCATAGGAGATGATTTTTTGTCGCCTATAGAGAGGGGAGGTTTGATTCTTGTTGGTTTCTTAAGATTTTCTACGATTTCCATCATTTTCTTCTTATTTTACTACGTAGGTTTGGGCTAATTCAGACTAGTGCGGACGCATAGGTCTCATCCGCTGTCGTTCGCAAGGCTAAATTACTCAGGCTAAATCGAGGCTTTGGATGGGAGAACGTATCCCCATCTTGTCTATACCATCCGTATGTGGGTTTCGGACGCCATATCGCGTCCACGCGTGACGTCCGTGTGTCGTCCGAAAGTGTCATAAAATTGGACAGAGGCAAATTGAACGATACCTCAACTCGTCCGCAGCGTCCCAACTCGTCAAAAACTTTTTAGGTTTAGAACAAATTCGATGCGGATGCTACTTCTCTCGTCCACATCCTCCGGACCCTCATCCGCAACACTTCAACATAGTGTACTCAGGACGCAAAATCACATCCTGAGTCTCGTCCTAACTCTTCCCTGTGTGTGCAACATGAGCGCGGATGATACATCACGTCCGCAGTATTATCCGCATGTCGTCTGAAACTTCACCATGCAGTGAGTTCAGGACTAGACATCGCGTCCCCAAGTCATCCCAAGCTCTCGGAATGACGCTCCACACGTTTGCAGACAACATGACTAGTCCGTAGAGTCGCCTGAAACACTATGGGCAGCTCTTCCCATGTTTTTCTCGCTAACTCCTATCCCGTAACTATTCCCCCCATGAATACCCATCACAAAATGACATGTATAAATACGTGATGCAATACCCCCAAGCTCCCAACACTTGATTACATCACGTATACGAGGAAACATTAGCAGAATTACCCCTAAACTTAACGCTCTAGAATGTCTTTGGTAATACCTCGATAATTGCCCTACTTAAAAATATCAAGGTGTTACAGCCGTTGGATCAAGCGATGGAAATCCCTTATAGGGATTGTCGGCCAGAATTGAATCTGTCATTTTCCAAAGGCAATGACGGACAACATTAATGGCCATTGGATCGAGCGAGGGATGTCCTTTATCAAGATTGACGGCAATGATTAAATCTGCCATTTTTCAAAGGCGATGGTAGATGACATTCCATGGCCATTGGATCAAGCGAGGGACAACCATAGATCAAAATGGACGGTCAGGATGGACTTCAAATTCTTTAACGTTGAAGGGTCACTTGCAATGTACACGCGTTTTTAAAAGCGCAAACTCCCTTAATGAAGACAAACATCCCTCTTCCAAAACGGATGTCACTCAACCAATTTCGGACGTCTCTCATCCATAACGGACGTCCCTCGCCCCAAGATGATGTCGTTCTGCCAATTACAAATGTTGCTAGCCTCACAATGGACGTTTCTCATCTTTAGATGACATCATTCAGGCCATAACAAAGGTCTGTTGTCGACCAATTGTCCTTCACTGAACGCTAAACGACAGCGTTCCTTCTCTAGATAGATGCAAATCTGCCTATATAATTGCGAAGGACGTCCTGTGCCCTAGCTATTGCAGAGATAAATTTTGACTTCGTCCCACAAACTCAAACTTCCAATATCTATCCTCACGTTTGTTAAAGCAAAAAATGGCGCCGAAGATGGTTCAAGTGACGAAAAAGCGTAAAGTGGCTCTACCTGCAAGTCTGCAGAGGCATAAGCTGTGGTGTTCAACTCAGCGTCCTCCAAACAACAGTACGATAATGACATTATACCCCGTGTCATAATTATATCTAAGATGGTACATTTCAATGTGTTTGCTGGCTTTAGATTACAGGAAATGTTTGAACGCATTTGTCTGTATGGATTGTGCATGATAGAGTGCTATTATTATGAGAGGGCTATCAAATTATTTTATGTAAATTTGGAGCTGGACAACCCTACTAAGCTGAGGACATTTCTATATGGGAAACATATTAGGCTAACTCTTAAGGAGTTAAATGAGCTAATTGGATGCTCGACAGAGGAGTCGACGGAGTAGTATTTCCATGTATCCAAGAATCCAAACTTTGTAAACACAAAGAGAAGGTTTGGCATTGCTAAACCAATTGGCTTGCAATCCTAAAGCTGTTGAATTTTTCTCCCGGCCCAAATCAAAGAACCTAAATGTTAAAGCAAGAGGCATCCATCACTTGATCACCCACACAGTTTTGCCTCGTGATAGACATAGAGACCATGTGACGCACCACAAAATTTGATTATTCGACCCCGGGCCAAGGAGATACCTAATCTACTAACGAGCTATTATTTTGTAGGTGGCATAACATTAGAGGGACGTAACAAAAGCCTAACCATGATGACAAGGAGAGGTCCAAGCATCTCCTCATGTGGAGTACTAGTTCACACTCTCAAATTTCAAGTTCACCCGAGGCTATGCATGAAAGCTAGAAGACCAAAGCTTAAAATGGACCACTTGCGGAATATATGTTCCCCCAACTCCTTTACATATTTACTTACTCTTTAATTTATTGGAATAGTGTTATTTGGATGTATTTTGGGTTAGTTTGATGAATGTTTGGTTTTTGGACATTTTGGTGCTCGGCTAGTGTGTTAACCAAGCACTCATGCCAATTTTGTTTCTGTTAAGGGCAATTTTGTAATTTGGGGTTTAGGGCAACTCTTGAGGAAGTATTTAAACTTCTTTAAGGCTGTCATGATGCCCTAGTTTTGAATTAAATCAGAAATTGCAGCCCAAACTCGTTTGAAGGTATTTTCCCTCTCAAACATTTGGTTCTTGTTCTTGGATTTCGTCCGATAACTTGTACCAAAAATAGTCTCTCTTGTTTGTTCTTGTTTGGTGTTGGAGAAAGAACCTTATACTAGCCTCTCCTCATCTCTTCCAGAGGTGTTTCAAGGCATGAGGCGCTAGAAGACCAAAGGAAAACAAGGTGGAGTGGCTTCTTGCATAAGAAGCCCATTGAAGTCGGTATTATCGGTTCTAGGTAATATCGGACCAGCTTGTAAGTTTTAAGTGTTTTATGTTTGCTTGCGTTATGATTCTGTCTCTAGATTTTTGTAACATTGTAGCTCATTTGATTGGAATGAAGTTTTGAAAATTTGGTGCTGATTGGAATCATTGTTAAAATTTTATGCCATTTTTGTTATTAGTGTCTGAATCTGTTTCTTTGGTGTCTCTTCGAGCAGTCCCCTTTCCGATTGCATAAGTTACTCCTTTGTTTGAATTGAATTGTGATTTTTGGTGGAGATCTTGGCCTCTTTTATTTTTACGCACCCTCCAATTTTGATGTCAATTAGTCTTCTGAGTCGAAAGTTATTGAATCTTCAATTTGGGTGGCCGAAACTGTATTTTCTTGCACCCTTTTGGGTAGTACGATTTCTTTAGCATAACTTCAGTGCCTGTATGATTTTGATTGTGATTCTTGGTGGAGCGTCTATTTTTTGTTATTGGTGTTCCCTTCAAATTTTGTCTAAATTGGATCTCTGGTTCGAAAGTTACAACATTTCCAAATCGACTGTTTTGTTAACTGTTTTGCCAAAAGTCACTAGCCACATATCTCCGTTGTTGTCTCCTTGGCACCCTATGGTGCATCACCATGTCAGCTGCATGGATCTCTCTATGAGATGGAGAAGCTCTACAATGGGAAGAGGTTGAACCTTGCCTATGTCATTATTAATCAAATGAAGGCAATTCTGAAAAGTCCAAGGAAGAATCTCCTCTATAATGTGCTCATTCAGCATATCGTTGATAGCAGTGGGTTGGCTGTCCCTCCCAAGTAGCTATGAACAAATGAAAAGACACTTGAAATGTACAATCAAGTGACATTGGCTCAGATGGAGCTGCACAAAGTAGGAGGGGAGTGGGTATTGAAAGGAGGGGACACTCCCTCCACTTAGTCTGCACATCCTCCTTCCACATCGGCTGCACCCCCTCCATCAAAGTCAATTGCACAATTGCCTTCAACGTCAGCTGATCCTCTTCCTTCGACATCCATTGCACTAATTCTGTGGATGTCGAATGCACAATCGTCAGATCACATGGAGGTGGAGGACAATTTTGTACATCCTACGGCAGATGATGCACCTCTCCCTCCTCAGTCCTCATCCTACGTATTATTAGTGAGGAGAGGTGGCAGTGGCTGGTTGCCAAGTTGGAGAGACAGGAGAGACAACTTGATGAGATTCAAGCCACTGTAATTCAAATGAAAGAAGCCCAGTCAGCTCATCCAGCAGCTCAGCCAACTCCTCCATCAGCTTCTCATGCATCTTCCGATGTCGGTCCGAATGGATGCCATTATGTCTTTTAGCTTACATACGCTTTCCATATATGCATTAGTACTATTGATTAACAATGCATTAGAATCGTGCAGGTCTCCTATCATCGGGCAACCGTCCCCTCCTCCAACCCTTGCTGAAGTTCAGAAGATATTGGCAATGGTTCCTCCTTTGACGGAAGCAGTTCCAAAGCCTCCTTCACTGATAAAGTACAAGTTGTATGTCTTCAATTTGGTTTTGTACAATGTGTTGAATTTACACTTATACTGATTTTTCATTGCAGCTTGTGAAATTGATGGACAAGATCATGACACTGGCATAAGAAAATACCAAGAATGACAAGGAGACGTGTGCTATACTTTATGGCTCTAGGGTAAGAAACAATATGATTTGAAAGTTATTCTCAGTTTTGATTGTATGTTGATGACATTTTGCCGCATGTTGTTGTTTTTCAGAGTAAAGATGCATGTTCAATAACAACCCTCCTCGTTCCAAAGCAATCGGGAACTTCAGACTGGGTAAGAATGTTTAACCAATGTACAAAACGTTGTTATTGAAAATAAATAAATAAACATCTCATGTTCTTAACATGCAGTGCTTAACATTGAATGAGGAGGAGATATTTGAGGTTCAAATGAAGGAGGGACTGTTGACTTTTGGTTGGAACCATGTAAAGCACTTGTATTCATTCTTGCAATATTTTTTTCTCGTATAATATATGGATTTTTTTTAGACACACCCGAAGCAATCATGTTTCATGTCATCGATTGACTTGCACACACAGTATGGGTACTAAGTGACCAGAGTTAATTGCAATTGTCATGACATCGACAGATAAAAATGGTATATTTTCTCACCCTTCGCTTTGAAAGAAATGACAAACTTATTTCACCTCCCAATTACAGCCCACATGACATATTTCAAGTCTCTCGTCCTCTAGGGGAGTCGGTGATTGCCCAGTGCCTGCATCAAGGCTTCCACCTTCATGAGCCGCATGAACTGGAGGACCTTTTCGAGACCACCACTCATGTCGAGATGAGCCCTGACTTGTAGTTCAAGGTCGATATCTGAGGCAACCCTGAAAAAACTGCAAAACTGGCACAAACTAAAAAAAGACAAAAAACGAAAAAAATGCAAAAACCACAAAACATGCAAAAACTTTAAAAAAGTGGCTCAGTTGATATTTTGTATCTCTAGTTTTGGTTGTTGTATCTCTGTTATTTGTTCTTGTATCGCTGTTTTTTGTTTTTGTAGCTTTCTTTTTTGGTTGTTGTATCTCTGGTTTTGGTTGTTGTATCTCTGTTTTTTGATTTTGTTTGTTGCATTTTGAATGTTGTTTTTTAGGGTGAGGGACGTCCCCTATAGGCCAAGGGCCATCCACTTGACGGTGAGGGACATCCATTGTAGGGATACGGACGTCCGTTATATCGAGTGTCTCATCAATTGCTGAAGGACGCCCATTTGGCATACAGGTGTCTGAGTCCAAAAGCAAGCAACACAAAAACCAGATCCAAGAGTCTCTGCATTTTGATTCAACAAGTGCCACAACAACTGGATAAATTCCATCATTAACATCAATGTTAACAGCTATGAGCAATTGGCATGGGCACGCCCCTGCATGTGGCAGCCATCCAGGCAAATGACGGGTCTACCAAACTCCCTCAGACCTCTCTTGCATGCATCCAAAGACATGTATATCCTTTTAAATATTGGACTTGGACAGGCCGTTAGATCAGACATATGTACCACCACCAACAATGTGTTGTCGGGATTGAATCTTTGAATCTCTTCTGCGTACGACCACAGTCACTTGTATTGTTCGTCACAACCCCTTCGTTTAGTTTCTGAGCTAAATTCCTAGCCCTTTTGACAAGACTCAGGGTAATGTTGACTTTAAAGTCCTTTCTGACAGTCTCAATAATGGAAGGAACGTCCCATATGTGCTGCCTTTTGAACCTATCTAGATATTGGTTTGACACCCATTTGTAAGAAGTGTGTCGGCTTTCCATTTGTCGTGCACATGTGTGCACCTCATTATAGCTCTTAATTTTAAAGGTCAGTTCACATTTTCATTTTTGAAGCGTGAAGCTACTAACTGCATTCATCCTTGCACACGGTAGTCAATCAATGACGTTTGCTTTTGACGAAATTTATCCCGTGTCTATTTTTCAAAGCATAATCAACCACTTGTTCTATAATTTCGTTCAACGAACTATACTTCTTTCCCAGACAGAGCTCTGAGGACAAACATTCTTGTTGAGGATGCATACTCTCTGCCCAATCATCATCATTTGAGTCCTGTATTGAATGAAGCTCTGAGTCCAGAGATGTCAAGATTGAATGTACCTCTAATCCAGGTTCGTGATAGACCCAACATTGCTCATCAGCCTCAACTGTCGAAATAGGATCCACTTTCATTCTGCAGTTAATGGATTCTTCAACAATGGATGGTGCAACACTCCTCGACGCCATGTGATGTGCAACAGTCAAAAACTTCGATGTTCGATTGTATTCAAGGATTTAGGGTTGCTAGCGCTCGCAGGAATGTCCTTCGCAATTATATAGTCAATCGAGATAAGAGACGTGAATCGAGATGAGAAACACTGTCATTTAGCATTCAGATAATGACCTTTGGTCTACAATGAATGTCCCTCGTATTAAGATGGATGTCTATTATGATCTAAATGACACCTTCTTAAGATGAGAGACATCCATTGTGAGGCTACCGACGTCCGTGATTGGCAGAACGACGTAGTCTTAGGTGGAGGGACGTCCGTCTTAAATGAGGAAATTTGAAAATTTTAAAGAATTTGGAGCCCATCCAGACCGTCCATTCTGATCCATGGATGTCCCTTGCTCGATCCAACGGTCATAGAATGTCGTCTGCCATCGCCTTTTAAAAATGGCAGATTCAATCCAGACTGTCAATCCCGATAAGGAACGTCCTTCACTCGATCCAACAGCCATGTAATGTTGTCTACCATTGTGACAACCACCCCTGTGAAGGCCAGAAAAGGCCTAAGTGTGGGTTCAGCCCATATTAATGTGGGTGCACAATCCCACATCGCTTGAGAGAGTAGAAAAATACTTGGTTTATAAGTAGGGATCCCCTCCCTACCTAGTATAACACATTTTGGGCTATTCCCAAGAACAAAAATCGTTCGGGCATTGGCCCAAAGCATACAATATTGTACTTGGAGCACCGAGGGACGTTACAATTGGTATCTGAGAGAAATCCCAACTGGAAGTGTGGCCGATGAGAATGTTGGGTCCCAAGGGGGGAGATTATGATAGCCCGCCCTGTGAAGGCTAGGAAAGGCCCAAGAGTGGGGGTTTGGCCCATTTTAGTGATGCACAATCCCACATTGCTTGGGAGAGTAGAAAATGCATGGTTTATAAGTAGGGTTCCCCTCCTTACCTAGTACGACACATTTTTGGCTAACCCACATAACAAAAACTGTGCAGGCTTCGACCCAAATTGGACAATATTGTACTTGGAGCACCGGGGGATGTTACTGCCATCGCCTTTGGAAAATGATAGATTCAATCTTGACTATCAATTCCCATAAGGGACATCCCTCGCTTGATCCAACATCCATGGACGATCGTCCGCTAACGCCTTTGGAAAATGACAGATTCAATCTTGGTCATCAATTCTGAGTGGGGGATGTCTTTCCTCGATCCAACGGCCATTGAAAATCATCCGCTATTGCCCGATAAATGTTCCAACGACCATCCATCTTCCAACGGGCAAGAGGGACGTCCCTTGTCAGCTGATAATTGACGTCCTTCATCTCAATTCAAAGGTCCTTGACGTCAACAAAACAGAGGTGTTAACGTCGACGGATTTGGATGGGAAACATGACTATGAGGTCACCGGTGATAATTTTTCGTAGTTCAGGATTTTAGTTGTCAATGAAATTTCTTTAGGGTTCGACGTATCATTGATCCAAAACTATAGAGTCTATCATGTTAATTTCCTAAAGATAAAAAATGGAGCGAGGTTTGGAGGGGAGTCATGTGTGGAAGAGGGTCTAGCTGAGCCCCTTGTCATTGGACCAATTTGAGAGGCCTGAGGCTTAAACATGCTAACCAAGTTGAGATTGAAGTCCAATTTGATGAGTCTTGGGAAAGATCAAGGTCTAGGCTTGAGCAGGCTCACCCAAACTTGAATGGTTGATAGCCTTGTAGGTTGACGACCAGCCCTCTTTTTTTTATCAAATATATCTAGGGTCTTTGTGACATTGAGCTCTTGGCAATGTCACTACAACGTTTTTATGTTAAGTTTTATGACTTTGTTTTAAAGTTAAGTATATTTTGTTAGTTTTAGAATAGAAACACAACCATTGCATAAAAAAAATACTTCATGTTATTAATAAACTTTTTACTACCTCAATATTTAAGTGAAAAAAAAAAATTGCATCACAACAATACGAGTACATCCCAATTAGATTGACACTCACTCAATTATCAATCATGCTTAATTTTTATTATAGAATTTAAATTACAATTTTTTCATTCCTATTTACAATTTACATAATTATATATATCTTTATTCCTCAAGAGAGATGCAATATTTAAACTCCACGCTACAAATCTTGGACTTGACCACCTCTTATGCAATCTCCTCCAACTTCATTGTTTCTTTCATCCTCTTATCTACTATCTCTCAATCCTTTAAACATAATATTGTTTTGCCTGACTTTAGTGTCAAGTCACTCTTTGTGTTGGAAAGAACTCGACCACTTGTATTAAAAAGGCAATTCCGACGTATTGTTGATATTGGCACGAATAGCATGTCTCAAGCTATAATAGAAAGCACTTGAAAATTATGTTCTTGTACTTTCCACTATGTCAAAATATTTAAATTATCATCTTTATCATTTACTAGAACCAATGGATGATTGAAACAACGATTTAAATTTATTAAACTACTAGTAACCAAAACGCTAGAGTTTGATTTTCTACTCTTAAAAATTTTAAATGATTTTTTTGAAAAAAAAAAGTAGAAGCAACATTAAAATAAGAAAATGTATCAACTCTATTACTTATAATAGCTTCTATATAAAAGTAATACATTTTATTTAATCTACTATTAAAAGAAGTTAAGACTTTAATAACTTTATATTGATCATGCTCATAAAATTATATATAAATAACTTTTTTGCTCTTTTTTATATATTTGATCAATTATTACACCTATCAAAAAAACTATATTTGTAATATCATGAAAATTCCCATGAATAATTTCATTTGTAACGTAACATTTTGGAATTAAAATGGAATGACTAACGTTGTAAA
The DNA here is from genome assembly GCA_022433065.1 of Begonia loranthoides. NCBI lineage: Eukaryota > Viridiplantae > Streptophyta > Magnoliopsida > Cucurbitales > Begoniaceae > Begonia > Begonia loranthoides. The sequence goes on along the minus strand of CM039480.1, from coordinate 8,713,305 downwards.
TTGGAAATTTATATTATCAAGTTTAAGGTATATATTTTTAAGAAAAAATGAAAATTATCAAGTATGTTTCAGAATTAAGGAAAGTTCGGCGTAGAAAGTTGAAAGTCAAGTTACGGAATGAAGAGTATCTGTAGAAGGGAAAATGTCTGTAATGTCCGGGATATTTAAATTCGTGTACTTACTGAATTAAGAGAAATAAGAGTTATTGGCATTTTATAAAGTATTGGAATTTATATATATATATATATATATATGAACTGAAGATTTAAAGAAATTGTGAAAAATTAGGCAAAATTTAATGAAGGAGCGGGCGGTCGAACTCGGCGATTGATTGCATCCTGGATGATCAATAGACGCGATCAGTCAGTTTTGCTGGGAGTTAATTTTGGCGGACATTCAATGCACTGGTGGTCGATCATCCTTCAGTTGAATCGATCAACCGCCTATAATTCTTAACGTCTGGAGGCGATATTCAATCACTAGAAACATTGAATGCTTGTCCCTTGGCGTTCCAGTGTCGTCTAACGTCTCCCCTAATGTTTTGTCTTCTGTGAATGACTAAAGAGTCGTTTAGAATGTGTAATATCCCAAAAGTTTAAAATATCATGTAAAGTCCATTTATAACTTTGTAATAACTTTTGATAATGTACTATATTGTTTATATAATGTGGATAATGGAATATTGTGTAAAAAGTTTCATAAAATGCAAAGACGGAAGGTTTAGGACACATAGGATGACAAATTGGCGTCGTCAACACTAATCTATCAAGTGCGGATGCTGAATTGTCCAGGTGCGGATGCGGCGGATGGTAACAGGGCCATCCGCAATGACTCTGTCCAAAAATTGTGGGAATTATCGGACACAGCAGACGGGGCAGACGTGAGAAGATAGCGTCCGATTTGAATCTGTTAAACCCATGCGGACGCTGCGGACGATAGATGCGGACGACAAACCGCGTCCGCATCGTCGTTAAACCCATTTAAATTAGGGCTTTTCGTGGATTAAAACTAAATTGTCTACAAAAATGCTGCTGATGACACGGGAGTCTGAGGGTGAGGGAGGCTTTTGCGTGGCTACCAGCCATTGGACCCCAATCACTTGAGCGTTGGGTGACCAACCACGTATCCCTTCCTCCACTGTGTGTCTTCACCGATTCCTGGAAAGTCTATAAGTAAATGAGTTAAGAAACATGGCAGCAAAGGATGGTCGAGTGTTGTGCGAGTAAACTACAGGAAGAGGTAACTGCTGCAAATGTGTAATTTTGTGCTATTCTTCCATCCATTTCATTGTTCTCTTGTCTTCATTTATATAAGTATACTCTGTGGATGTGGGTGCAGTGAATAGCTGGAAATTTGCCAAACGTTAGCTACTTATTAGAGAGAGGTAAGAATTTAAATGATGTATGGCCAAAGGAGGCCTACATCACGGGGTTGTGTGTTGCCTTCAGTTATTCTTGATACGTTGATTGTATCTACAAATGATGAAATTGTTATCTGGGAGGTCTTTGTAAATATCTGGACAGAAGAATATATTATTATTGTCAATACGTTTACACATGATAAAATATGACTTAGCTGTGAAATAGACTTTGTGAAATTGTGAAATCTGGACAGAAGAATATAGGCTAACATTAGACCGGTTACATATTCTGTACAATGTTTTCTAGTCTAGTCTATTCTCTGTGAAAGGATAGTGATGGAAGATTTTGTGTTCAGTATGATACCTAAACCCATGCTAAAGGAATTCCACAATTTGTTCTAATTTGCTTTACATAGGATTTATGACTAAAGGAGCATGTAATCTGACTCTATTAGATAATGAGTATTTATTGTAGTTTTTCTCAATTTTTACTTTGTTATTGTGCTGTACTGGAAGTAGTTCTGCTTTCTTTATTTCGTTGCAATCATGCATCATATATAGGATTTATGAAATTGTTCATTTTGCATGTCATATTTAAACTATGTAAAGGCCGTGTGGGGGTTCGGGATGGCAATGACACCCCATGAGTTATAATAAAATCGTATTGAAAATATAAGTGAAACGATGAGATAGAAAATAGGTTAAAGACATGGGGTCGAGTGTTCATTGTCTCCTGTTCTGAAATCCCCGACGTTCTTGGAACAAAAAGTACATACGGCATGAGGAAGCACACGAGATGTTATATGAAATTACTTGGCCACAGCTTCCTTATGTCCCACGGTGTTTGTCATGTATGTACTCTGGACTAATTTGCATCATATGCTTATTCATTGCATTCATTTAAATTCTTGCTGAGCGTTAGGCTAATTGTTTTTCCCCGTGATGTAGGTAATGATTTTGATGATAATCGCTATCTGGAGGAGATGCTCCCAGACGACGTTTTGGATTATCAGCCCGTTTGATTTGGCGGTTGTGCTGCATCATTAATGTTTTGTGGAAGTAGGTCTCTTAACATCGGATATAGTGGTACTTTTTCAGACAGACTTTAGTGTTTTTGTATGGAACGAATAAGATAATTAGGATTAAGGAGTAGTAAGAAGTGGTATTTTTCTAATAGTCACTAAAGATGAACTTTTGCTAGTTACAGCGTAATTAGAACTTTTTGAAAAATGTAAAAAGGAATGTTTTGAAATTATGTGATCTTATGAGTATTTCTAAAATTGTTTTACGCAAGGTTCTTTCAAAAAATAATAATAATAATAATAATAATAATAATAATAAAATAAGGGATGTTACCCTTGGTATCAGAGCACAACCAGGTCAAAAGTCGGTTCTGTAGACAGCTGATAATGCAAAACTTGTCGTGGACTACCTCCTCCTTATGTAAGCTGTGTTTAGCTTTTGTGAATTTGTATAGTAATTCACTATTTTAATTTGACCTATATAACAGTGACATTTAATTATGGCATGAAGAACACGTCACAATCCAGTTCCTAATGAACGAGAGGAAGCCTTTAGTCGTATTGCAGATGTTATAGATCGACAATCACAGTTGATAGAGTGATTGATAGAGCGTTGTAATAATGGGCATGGAGAACATAATAGCAATGGCAATAATCGTCCAATTATACTACCTCCACCTATTGAAGCAGGATGGGAAAAATTTTACAAACTTAGACCCCCTACATTTGATGGAAATATTGCCGATGTTACTGGAGCGGAAGCTTGGGTTTGTACGATTGAGAAGATGTTTGGGTATGCGGACATACGAGAGATTGAGAAAGTAAAGTGTGCAACGTATTTGCTGATAAATGATGCGCAATTTTGGTGGGATTCTGTCATGCCTACGTTGAACTTCGCAACCTTAAACTGGGAGAAATTTAAAGAGTTATTCTACGAGAAATATTTTAGCTTTACAATTCATAATCAGAAGATGATGGAATTTATGAGGGTTCGCCAAACTGGGACGGTGTCTGAATATATCCGTCGATTCGAAGCTTTATCCCGATTTGCTCCGCATATAGCAAATAATAATGGATTGAAGGTGCAACAGTTCGTACAAGGATTAAAAATAGAAATCCATCGGGGAGTTCGACTGACTTGCATTCGAGGCGTTCCTTATGCACAAATAGTGGCAAGAGCATTAGAAGCTGAAGATGTGGAAAGTATTGCTGCAAGACAAAGAGAATTTTCTCAAAGAGCTGGAAGAAATAATCAGACGTTTCCACAACGAAGTCAAATAGTAAACACTCGTGGAGTTAGATGATCTGCAGGACAGGATAATTAGCAGGGACGAGAGAAATGTCCTGCCAGTGAAGTATTTACTACTGTACTAGTTACTGTACTAGTACCACGTCCAAAGTGTAAGAAGGCTCATCCTGGACCATGTAGAGTAAGGATGAATGTATGTTATAAATGTGGACGACCAGGATATGTAGCGAGGAATTGTCCAACCTTATCAAGTGGCATAGCCCCACAAGTCTTTGCAGTCCAGGGAGAGGAGGCAACGGAGGAAGAAGTGCCAGCAGTAATATCAGGTACGAACTTTTTAATACAAGTATATCTGTGAGAATATGCATAAATTGTGTTCTAGTAACTTCCTGTGAACAAAATAGGTACAACATATATTAATAATGTAGCTGCTTATACGTTATTTGATACGGGAGCAACTCACTTGTTTATATCAACACCATTTTGCTTAAGTGCAAAATGTTTCCCCCAAATATCAAAGAAAGGTTATCGAGTCCTTACTCCTTCTGGAGACTATATGAGTGCGAATGGTATTCTTGAGAATTATACAGTCCAAGTAAATGATTGTATTTTTCAAGCTACCCTCATTGTGATCGATATGAAAGGATTTGACCTTATATTGGGAATGGATTGGTTGAAGGATAATTATGCAATTATAAATTGTGCACTGAGAGAAATTAAATTTTATCCAATTGATGGGTAACCATATGTATTCCGGGGCATAAAAGAGAAGGACAAGATACCCATAATCTCTACCCTTAAAGCAGATCAATTATTACGGCACAGATGTGAAGGTTTTCTCGCTTATATAAGAAATATGGTGCTAGAAGTAAATACCAAAGTACAAGATATACAAGTCGTTCGTGAATTCCTGGATGTTTTCTTGGATGATCTTCACGGATTACCTCCTGTTAGAGAAATCGATTTTATGATAGAGTTACAACCTGGTGTGGAACCAATTGCAAAGAATCCACATCGTATGGCACCTGCAGAATTACATGAGTTAAAAACGCAATTGGAAGAATTGGTTCAAAAAGGATTTATTCGTCCGAGTTTCTCACCTTGGGGAGCTCCAGTATTGTTCGTAAAGAAGAAAGATGGGTCGTTGCGCATGTGCGTGGACTATCGGGAGTTAAATAAAGTAACGATCAAGAATAAATATCCCCTGCCTCGTATTGATGGTTTATTCGATCAGCTCAATGGTGCATGTGTTTTCTCAAAAATCGATCTACGGTCAGGATATTATCAATTGAGGATTAAATCAGAAGATATACCAAAGACAGCTTTTTGAACCAGATATGGCCATTATGAGTTTATGGTGATGTCATTTGGTTTAACAAATGCTCCTGCGGCTTTTATGGATTTGATGCACCGTATTTTAAAGAATATTTGGATACGTTCATAATCGTTTTCATCGACGATATTCTAGTCTATTCTCGATCGGAAGAAGAACATGTGGAACATTTGAGGATCACTTTGAATATTCTCAAGCAACATCAATTGTATGCAAAATTTTCCAAATGTGAATTTTGGTTAAAGGAAGTCTGTTTCCTTGGTCATGTAATATCAAAATCAGGTATTGCAGTGGATCTTGCGAAAATTCAAGCGATCGTAGAATGGGAACGACCCAGAAATGTGCGAGATGTTCGCAGTTTTCTTGGCTTGGCTGGCTATTATCGACGTTTTATAGAAGGGTTTTCCAAGATTGCTATACCTCTTACAAGCTTAACCAAGAAGAATATACGATTTATATGGACGGACAACTGTGAAGAGAGTTTTCAAGAACTTAAATGTCGACTAACAACTGCACCTGTATTGACTTTACCTGTGGAAAATGAAAACTTTATTATATATTGTGATGCATCCAAACGTGGACTTGGTGGAGTGTTAATGCAACAAGGAAAGGTGATCGCATACGCTTCCAGACAACTCAAGTCACATGAACAAAATTATCTGACACATGATCTGGAACTTGCTGCGGTGGTCTTTACCTTAAAACTCTGGAGGCATTATTTATATGGACAACACTGTGAGATTTATAGTGATCATAAAAGTTTAAAATACATCTTTACACAGAAAGAGTTAAACATGAGACAGCGACGTTGGTTGGAATATGTTAAAGATTACGATTGTGATATTAAGTATCATCCTGGCAAGGCAAATGTAGTGGCAGATGCTTTAAGTCGTAAACTTGCTGTGATGAGTATAACCTGTAAAGAAATGCCAGCTGAGTTATTGAAAGATATGCAAGAACTGGATGTACAATTGATTCCAGAATATTTAACTAATGTGCTATCTGCTTTGACTCTTCAACCCACTATGTTAGAAAGGATAAAAGAAGTTCAGATGCAAGATATTCTTTGTGAAGATTTCAAACTAAATCCAACTTTACCTGAATTTCGTTATTATTCTTTATTAGCTGATGGCATTGTAAAATACAAAGAGAGATGGTATGTTCCAGAAATATTGTTACAGATAGCAATCATGAAAGAAGTGCACTCATCTAGTTATTCTATTCATCCTGGCTGTAATAAGATGTATAAGGACTTGAAGAAGCATTATTATTGGCCAAGAATGAAGCAGACTATTGCTTTTTATGTGACTCATTGTGAGATTTGTCGACAAGTGAAGGCAGAACATCAAAGGCATGGAGGAGTGCTTCAACCGCTGCCTATATCACAATGGAAATGGGAGCATATTACTATGGATTTCATCACTGGACTACCGAAATCAGTAAAAGGTCATGATGCAATATGGGTCATTGTTGACAGATTGACGAAAGTTGCTCATTTCTTACCTGTGCGTATGACGTTTACAATGACACAGTTGGCAGAACTATATATGAAAGAGATTATACGACTTCATGGTACTCCTGTATCTATTGTTTATGATCGTGATCCTCGATTTACGTCAATATTTTGGAGGAGTGTGAATAGGGCTATGGGTACCGATTTAACAATGAGTACGGCTTTTTATCCTCAAACTGATGGACAAAGTGAGCGGACAATCTAGATATTAGAAGACATGCTACGTGCTTGTATTCTGGAGTATCATGGGAGTTGGGAAAAGATGTTGCATCTAGCCGAATTTGCTTATAATAATAGTTATCAAGCAACCATCAGTATGGCTCCTTATGAAGCACTGTATGGGAGAAGATGTCGAACCCTTATTGCATGGAGTGAAGTAGGGGAGGATAAATATTATGGTCCTGATATGGTACAATATACAACTGATACCATAGCTCTCATTCATGAACGTATGAAAGCAGCTCAAGATCGGCAAAAGAGTTATGCAGATATCCGTCGACGGGATTTAGAATTTGATGTTGGCGATCGAGTTTACTTAAAATTATCACCATTTAAGGGAGTTATGCGATTTGGGCGTAAGGGAAAACTAAATCCAAGGTATATAGGGCCTTTTGAAATTTTAGAGCGAATTGGCCCTGTAGCGTGTCGATTACGCTTACATGCGACTATGTCTGGTGTACATGATGTCTTCCATGTATCTATGTTGCGGAAATGTCTTGGTAATACTCCTCTTTTTCGGCCCAGAGAACAGATTCAGGTGCATACCAATATGACTTATGAAGAAAAACCACTTCGTATTTTAGATTACAGTACTAAACGTTTGAGAAACAAGGAAGTACCTCTCGTAAAGGTGTTATGGAAAAATCAAGTAAATGAGGAAGAAGCCACATGGGAAAGACAAGATGATATGGAAATGCGGTATCCGGAGTTATTTCGGAATTAAATTTTGGGGACAAAATTTTTTTAAGGTGGGTAGATTGTAATATCCCAAAAGTTTAAAATATCGTGTAAAGTCTGTTTATAACTTTGTAATAACTTTTGATAATGTACTATATTGTTTATATCATGTGGATAATGGAATATTGTGTAAAAAGTTTCATAAAATGCAAAGACGGAAAGTTTAGGACGCATAGGATGACAAATTGGCATCCTCAACACTAATCTATCAAGTGCGGACGCTGAATTGTCCAGGTGCGGATGCGGCGGATGGTAACAGGGCCATCCGCAGTGACTCTGTCCAAAAATTGTGGGAATTATCGGACACAGCGGACGGGGCAGACGTGAGAAGACAGCGTCCGATTTGAATCTGTTAAACCCATGCGGATGCTGCGGACGATAGATGCGGACGACAAACCTCATCCGCATCGTCGTAAAACCCATTTAAATTAGGGCTTTTCGTGGATTAAAACTAAATTGTCTACAAAAATGCTGCTGATGACACGGGAGTCTAAGGGTGAGGGAGGCTTCTGGGTGGCTACCAGCCATTGGACCCCAATCACTTGAGCGTTGGTGACCAACCACGTATCCCTTCCTCCATTGTGTGTCTTCACCGATTCCTGGAAAGTCTATAAGTAAATGAGTTAAGAAACGTGGCAGCAAAGGATGGTCGAGTGTTGTGCGAGTAAACTACAGGAAGAGGTAACTGCTGCAAATGTGTAATTTTGTGCTATTCTTCCATCCATTTCATTGTTCTCTTGTCTTCATTTACATAAGTATACTCTGTGGATGTGGGTGCAGTGAATAGCTGGAAATTTGCCAAACGTTAGCTACTTATTGGAGAGAGGTAAGAATTTAAATGATGTATGGCCAAAGGAGGCCTACATCACGGGGTTGTGTGTTGTCTTCAGTTATTCTTGATACGTTGATTGTATCTACAAATGATGAAATTGTTATCTGGGAGGTCTTTGTAAATATCTGGACAGAAGAATATATTATTATTGTCAATACGTTTACACATGATAAAATATGACTTAGCTGTGAAGTAGACTTTGTGAAATTGTGAAATCTGGACAGAAGAATATAGGCTAACGTTAGACCGGTTACATATTCTGTACAATGTGTTCTAGTCTAGTCTATTCTCTGTGAAAGGATAGTGATGGAAGATTTTGTGTTCAGTATGATACCTAAACCCATGCTAAAGGAATTCTACAATTTGTTCTAATTTGCTTTACATAGGATTTATGACTAAAGGAGCATGTAATCTGACTCTATTAGATAATGAGTATTTATTGTAGTTTTTCTCAATTTTTACTTTGTTATTGTGCTGTACTAGAAGTAGTTCTGCTTTCTCTATTTCCTTGCAATCATGCATCATGTATAGGATTTATGAAACTGTTCATTTTGCATGTCATATTTAAACTATGTAAAGGGCGTGTGGGGGTTCGGGATGGCAATGACACCCCATGAGTTATAATAAAATGGTATTGAAAATATAAGTGAAACAATGAGATAGAAAATAGGTTAAAGACATGGGGTCGAGTGTTCATTGTCTCCTGTTCTGAAATCCCCGACGTTCTTGGAACACAAAGTACATACGGCATGAGGAAGCACATGAGATGTTATATGAACTTACTTGGCCACAGCTTCCTTATGTCCCACGGTGTTTATCATGTATGTACTCTGGACTAATTTGCATCGTATGCTTATTCATTGCATTCATTTAAATTCTTGCTGAGCGTTAGGCTCATTGTTTTCCCTGTGATGTAGGTAATGATTTTGATGATAATCGCTATGTGGAGGAGATACTCCCAAACGACGTTTTGGATTATCAGCCCGTTTGATTTGGTGGTTGTGCTGCATCATCAATGTTTTGTGGAACTAGGTCTCTTAACATCGGATATAGTGGTACTTTTTCAGACAGACTTTAGTGTTTTTGTACGGAACGAATAAGATAATTAGGATTAAGGAGTAGTAAGAAGTGGTGTTTTGCTAATAGTCACTAAAGATGAACTTTTGCTAGTTACAGCGTAATTAGAACTTTTTGAAAAAATGTAAAAAGGAATGTTTTGAAATTATGTGATCTGACGAGTATTTCTAAAATTGTTTTACGCAAGGTTCTTTTTTTTTAAAAAAATAATAATAATAAAAAAATAAGGGATGTTACAAAATGTGTATAAATAGGACGTGAGGTGAAGCTTTTCCCTAGAAAAACTAGAGAACGAGGGAAACTTTACAAAGGGTATTCTGTTCGAGTATTGGAAGAGAAGGAACTGTGAGTATTTGGTTGGACTGCTAGAAGAAAAGGGAAACGTTGTTAGAGGTAAGGAATAATGCGTGTGATTTGTCTGTAAGGACCTACATCGCAGGAGTAGGATTTCTTTGATGAGTACATTGTTGGTCTTTTCTCTGCAAGTTTTTGGTTGTGTGATGTCTTCTTCTGTATGCAAGTTCCCCTGCTTGAATTTTTATGCTTAAATTGTTCTTATATTTTAGATGATAACAAATGGTCTGATGCAAACCAACTATGAAGAAGACAATAAAGTTACGTGTTAATAACCTGTATCCTAATTAATATTATTTCTGTGAAGATGTTGTTGCTCCTATACTCTCTGTTGATTAGGTTTAGATGTTAGTCGATTTAGGAAAACCAGTTGATAATTATTCATGAAGAAAAATTAAGTTTACATGGTTATTAAACTGTCTTTCGGTAATTGTTTCTCCCTGCATGGTTCTCCTCCATAATGTTTCCTTCCGTAAATGGTTTTCGTTCACCAATTCCTGGTAGTTTTGATTGGTCAATGTTCTAGGTAATATAAAATAATATGTTAGTAGTTAATAATGGATAGAGTGAGTTATACATGAATTCCCTAGAATCCTTGCCACTGGAAGTATATTGGTAGTAGGTCATTCTTTATATGTTCTTTGTGTGTTTCTTTTAGGTATTAAATATATAGACAAGTTATATCACCATGTAGGAGCTATTTTTATGAATGTTAATATACGAATATAGAGGATTAGAATGGGTATTATAGTTTTATGATTAGATTATTAATAATTGTATGGTTAACGTTATGAAGAGGAATAAATGTGTAGATAACCAATAAATGTCAACTAATATAAGTTGAGTATTGGAAAATAAAATGATGATTTCCACCCTAGTTGATATTTAGTGCTCTTATAGAATTCGTTTATGGTTATGTCATGTTACATTGATTATTTAGGTTAGCTTCTATTTAATAATATAATAGTAAAAGCATGTTTGGTGATAAATTATATTTGATGTATGGTCCTTGTCTAATGCTTGTTAATTATTGTGGTGTTGTTTGCGATATATGAACTGTTGTGTGTGACATTCATGTAGATATGTTAGTAGGATTGTACGTCATGCATCTCATAGGCTAATAATGAAGATAATAATGGTGTTTTCTACGTTGGTTCGGAGACTTAAGAGGTTGCTCACACATAGAAAACAACTCGTTTGAGTAAATTCGGAGACTGAAGAGGTTGCTCCTACTCAATGAGTGGTGAGTTCGGAGACTGAAGAGGTTGCTCTCACCCAAATTGTAATGAATGTAAATGTAGGTGGGTTCATTTTTACTGAGTTCAGAGACTAAAGAGGTTGCTCTCATGTAAAAACGAATCCAAGCAGTGAGTTTAGAGACTAAAGAGGTTGCTCTCACCCAACTTACGAATATATTGGACTGATGCATATAGAGTTGTTATAAAGGTTATTGTTGCATTTCATTTTATATTCCTTACTGGGCAATAAGCTCATTTTCCTTCTGTGATGTAGGTATGAATTGTGAGCCAATTGAGGTGAACAATGAAGAAGTGTAATGCGATGCAAGCTTGTGTTACCATGCGCGAAACGACCTCAGGGGTTATGGATTGAAATGAATAAAAGTTGTTTAATGCATAAAGTCTTCGTTATGAATTTTAAGTATTTATTTATGTTATTACTGTAAAACAGTTTAATGTTTTTATTCCGCGTAATGTACTATGATGTTTTTCAATAAAGTATATTTTAATGAGATTTCAAAATGTTAAAAGTTTTATAAAAAATTCATAAACGGAAATGGGATATTACAATATTAGTGTGATGACGTGTTCGCAAGAGAGTTGGTGTCCGCAAAGGGGAATGCGTCTACAAGATGACGTCTATGGAGGTGTTTTGTGTCCTCAGCAGAAATGTTGGTGTCTGTAAATATTTGGTTTATGAAGGACACGTGGTCGAACATGGTGATATGTCATGGATTCCCTCCAATCACAATCGAGCATAAAGTTTCTCTAACCATATTTTTAATGCTCATTCTATAGGTGATCGAGGGAAAGAATATGCTCAACTCATAATTGTCTTTCATCTAGCAGCTATTTGTATCATGAAGTTGATCAAAGCAAAGCATAGATAGAAGATTATACACAAATTTAGAAGATTTCTTATATATTTCAAAACTAACAGTGATTTGACCTTTAAGGACTATTTGGCAACATTAACAATCTCATACCATAAAATGAACTTCATAAAGATTGTAGCTAACATCTCAATCTTTCCAAAATAGGGTGTTTCATTAAATTTGGAGTTTGTTCGCTATGCCAAAAGATCCCTGAATAGAAAACTTTGTTTCTGACAAAGAATTCCATGTTGTCTTACCCCAAATTGAAGCCCAAATCCATTTGAAGAAGGGCCTAAAGGATTAACCAATTGGATCATCACAACAATTAAAACTTAGTAATTTATTTATGGTTTATTTTACTTATTTTATAATTAAGTTTAATAGTCAAGTATTGGTGTCACTTAGTTAGAATATGTCTAGCTGAATATGTGTCTTCGTGAGGGTATTTTTTGTAACTTTCGTGTAGTGAACTCTAAACCCTAATTTTGAGGAGTTGTTTAAGCTCTCCTTAGGGCTTTTTTCTTTTCAATTTTGATGAATTAAATTATAGAGCTATCTCACATAACCCCATCATATTTTTGGATGTTTGATGAGTGTAGTTCATCCTCTTTCCTCTTGGAACACCTACAAAATAAACACTAGAAATGTTGTTAGAAAATCTCCATGTTTTAATGCGAGTGGATGGATCCCGTGGTGCATCATCCTCCCGGGGTGATTGAGGATTTGTCCTCAAATCCAAGGCTTAGCCCACTTTTTCTTTTACTTCTTCAATAACCCCTTACACCCTTGTTTTGAAGCTTGAGTATAAATCCAATTCCATTTTGCAACTGTATTTTTGTTTCCATCAACCAAATGAAGCACCATGAAGCTCATAATCGCACAAGGCAGAAACTAGGACTTAGCAAAAGTTGGTGCAATTTCGACAAAAATAAAAATAGAATAATTGGTGGAATTTATGCTTGCTTTTTGGACAGTCCACCAATGTATAAGTTAAAAACAAACGCTCAAAATGTCAAGACCAAATCCCAAGGGAATGAAAAGTTGGGATAGAAACAATGAAACCTGTTCGAGTTGGCAAGGATGAATTCTCGCAATGGTTGTTTTTAGAGTGAATTTGTAATAGCCTTATCTTGGGCAATTCAGCAACTTCTTGTACAAAATTTAGACAAAACAAACCTTTATAAGTGAGGAAACTCTCCTCCAAAAATCACTACCAAACTCAGAGATTAACAAGCTAGTCCACTTGGATCAAATGGAAAACATTTGTTGACACCATGAGTCACTTCATTCATATTAGAGTGTCCATATGAAACAAAAACAAAAAAGTCTTCAATCATCATACCAAAATAGCCTATCCCATAACCCAAGTCCATATCTTTATCGGCTATAAAATAATTAACATCAGTCACCATATCAATATTTCTCATCCACATGGGTTAAAAAGACTCATCATTAGCAAAATTTTTGATCCATCCAATTTTGAAAAGCCAATCAATTAAGGAATTTGATGGTATGTATCTTTCCAAAGATGCGTTGAATGGTTGCTTAAGTATCCCATTTGGAACCTCGAGAGGGGTGATGGGTGATAGTTAATGCTCAAATCATCCTTCCAAGTATTTTCGATAATAGAATTTGATCCTACATGACTTGCATATCATACCTCGTCAACTTGTTTTTCCGAGGCTTTGTCTTCACAAGTCGAGGAAGCTAGCAACCCTTTCATCAGCATGAAGACTGGCTCCTCAATTAAGTCTTCTTCTACTTTGATGGTCTCTAACTCTAGTTTCAAATAATTTAGTGGAGCCTCTGGCGGATTGACACGTTTGCCACTAAATGCGTTTTCTTCCTCAAGAATAAGTACCAAGGAAACACCCTTGCAAACAAAACGTTCATCTTCATAGATATCCACATCAGAAAAGTATCCTCCCATGCTTAGAGGGTCTAACAGTAGTAAAGGTGAGATGATTTTGATAAATTTTGGAGCATACTTTCTTCTCATGAGTCGCTTCATTGATTTCCACAAATTTTTTGGATCTTCACCGCATTCCTTTCTCTTAAGATTTACTCTTTTCTACCAAAGAAAAGCTTTTTTTTTTAGTTTCGATGAGTCAATTTTCACTTTTCTCCTATCCAAAAATTCATGACTTAAAAAAAATTCTTCTAACTCATCTTCTCAATCTGTGTAATCTTCGAGCAAATCTAACCCACTAGAAGTTGGAATAGAAACCAAGAACTCATTTTCTTCTTCTCTATAAGTCATATCATATCTATAGCCTCTTGCCATCATACTAGGAGTTCAAGTTCACCAATTTCATAGTACAAAAAGAGGAGCAATGCTCTGATACCACTTGATGCAACTCCAAGTGCAAGGATGCAAAATCACTCTAAGTGCTCAATCTGTTAGTCCCAAAATAGAGCCTCCATGTTTAAATAGATAGAAATTCTTGCGCAAGAATTGAAATATGTTCAAATTTTTAGTGTACCAAGAATAGCTACAGAATAAGCTCCAGTTCAAAATTCATGATCAGAAGCATTATGGAACGTAAGTTATGTGATTTTGCAAGGATGCAAAATCACTCTAAGTGCTCAATCTGTTAGTCCCAAAACAGAGCCTCCATGTTTAAATAGATAGAAATTCTTGCGCAAGAATTGAAATATGTTCAAATTTTTAGCGTACCAAGAATAGCTACAGAATAAGCTCCAGTTCAAAATTCATGATCAGAAGCGTTATGGAACGTAAGTTATGTGCATAATAAGACTCTACCCTAAAACAGTTTATGCGAAGACAGTTCTGGTGACCTCTAAAGAATAATGCATAAAATCACGAGCATATATCCAAACTTCGTAAAAAAACATATTCATTTCATCACATTCCAGAGAGGATTACACCATTAGAATTTCATAACAAAATTCAATCAGAATCAACAAGAACAGAACATAAACCTACGAGTTTGTCTGCTAATCTCCCAAGCTCGAAAATCGTGACTTCTATGAACCTCCTTTGCAAGAAGCCTAATGCAAGAACAGAAGGGGTTTAGATCTAACCTGTAAATATGATGACAATGAATGAAGATCAATAGTTGGCGAATGTCCCTTATAGTTGGACGGACGTCCCTTGTAATGATCATCGGGTAATTAGCAAGGCAACGGATATTCTTTATGAAATATCGAGCATCCCTTGTATCTGTGAAATAGACGGGTATTGGATATTATAAGTAGAATGGGCAGCTCTTGTAATGGTCGGGCGTCCTTCGTTGATGTGTATTAAGCTTCTATTGTTGATCAGTTTAATGGGCTTCCACAAACAAAAGGCAATTGCATGTATTTTTTGAATAACAGACGTCCTTTGGAAGCGAACGGATGTTCCTTGACTTGGAACGGATGTCCTTTTGAGAGCGTAGCTTGGAAGGTGCCTAGCAAACGGTGAAGAGCGACAGTTTTGGGCGTCCTTTCTTTATTTGATTTAGGAAAGTCTTCTCTCGGCTATGTTGAATCCGCCATGAATTAAACTTAGGAAAGTTCAATGATCTTCTGATTTATTTCTTTAGAAAAAGAAGAATGTGGATGAAGAAAAATGATTACTTTTAGAAAGTAACCTTTATGATAGTTCTGTTGTTATATGACTCACACGAGGAGGTCTTTAGATATAACTCACCAAAGAGGTTTGAAAGAGGAATCATTCCAATTTCGAGATTAGCCAAAGCTATTTAGTATTAAACTCTCTATATTCTAAAGGTTAAGCATTAGGTGAGTTTATATAGGCTTTTACAAAGCATAAAATAGGAAACTAAAAATAATAAACAATATCTAAAGACACCTAAGTAATCGGTCCATAGTTGGTCGATTAGTGTAAGCTCTTTTTGTAACTTTCCAAAAGTATGATTTTAGTAACTTTCAGCATGCTTTATCTTCAAGGGAGGTGATATCTTTGATAACTTTCATTTCTTTGATTCCGCCCCGTAAGGAGTTACTAATTTCATGATATTTTAGTTGTGACTCTCAGCCGATTAGGAAAGTTTCCTTAATCTTTGACTTGATATCTTTTGATAGATTTAATTTTGCATCATCCTCTCTGGGTTTTTGAGGATTTTACATTAAATATTTTTTGAATTTGAACTTGCCTTGGTCATCCGTAGTGTTTCAAAAGGACTTCTAAGATGCTCAAGGTGCTTGGTTAAAGTCTTACTATAGACCAAGATGTCGTCAAAATATGCCATGATGAACTTCCCTAGGAAGTCATTAAGCGTGTGGTGCATAACTCACATAAAGGTGCTTGGTGCATTGGATAGTTCGAAGGGCATGACCATCCATTCATAAAGACCGTACTTGGTTTTGAAAGTCGTTTTCCATTCGTCTCCTTCTTTCATTATAATTTGATGATACCATCTTTTTAGATCAATCTTTGAGAATAGTGCAACTCCACTCAATTCATCTAGTAAATCCTCAAGTTGCAGTATGGGGATCTGATATTTGATAGTGACTTGATTTATGGCTCGGCTGTCCACGCACATTTGCATACTTCCATCCTTTTTTGGCACTAGTTGTTTAGGCATGGCGCAGGGGCTAAGAGACTCTCGGATGAACCCTTTGTCTAGCAATTCCGTGACTTGTTTGTGTAATTCCTTGGCCTCCACAGGATTGAGTCTATATGGTGCTCGATTTGGGAGACTAGCACTGGGTATTAAGTCAATTTGGTGCTCTATCTCTCGAATTGGCGGAAGCCCTTCCAAAAAGTCTTCGAGAAACACATTTTGAAATTCTTCTAAAAGAAAGGTGACCAATTCAGGCATTTTTCCCATTTCCTTTAGATTGTCTCGGAACATTACCATCACCATTAATTCCTACCTTTTAAGCTCTTTTCGTAGTTCCTTTTTTGACATGAACAATGTTGTTGACAACTTGCTTTCTTTCCTAGCTTCATAGTCTTTGAGTACTTGCGCGGGTGAGAGTGGGGCTAGTTTTACGATCTTGTCTCTATGCTTGAGTGTGTAACAATTTGTGCGCCCGTCATGTATAGTTTCTTGGTCATATTGCCACAGTCTTCCCAAAAGTATGTGACTTGCGCTCATTGGAACTATGTTGCATAGTACTTTGTCTTTGAAACTTCCAATGGAGAATTCTATGTCGGCTTGTTGGTTGACTTTGATATCTCCTTTATCATTGAGCCAGCTCAACTTGTAAGGGTTCACTTGTTGGTATCTTCAATTAGTCGATTAAATCCGTGGAGAACACATTGGCACAACTTCCTCCATCAATTATTAGAGAGCATACTTTATCTTTGACTTGGCATTCGCTATGGAATATATTTTCTCTTTGGCATTGGTCGATGCTTGCTTTGGCCGTGAGCACTCTTCGAATGACCATTAGAAGGGGTCCTTCTGGAGCATAAACGGTCTCAACTTGTGTGTCTTCCTCGGGTGCATAAGTTTCTTCTTTATCTTCACTCTCGACCTCATTGGTTCCTTCTTTTAATACCATCACTCTTGTATTTGGACATTGGCGGGCATAGTGTCCTAGTCCAAGGCATTTGAAACATTTGATCTCCCGTGCCTTTAGTTGAGGTGCTTCTTTCGGTTCGTCATCACTTGTCTTCGTTGTAGTGCTTCTTGATTCTTCGAGTTTTGGTGGAGATCTTGAGAAGTTTGTTGTCCATTGTGGAGGCCAGCTAGTCTTTTCCTTCTCTTTCCTTTTTCCATTGTTTTTCCACCTTTTGTGCTATTTTAATGACATGCTCCAATGTAGTGTACAGTTGTAATTCGACAATGTCACTAACTTCGTAGTGGAGGCTTTGGATGAATCGAGAGATTGTTTGTTCTGTCGGTTCTTACAAATTGCATTAGATTTGTAAAGTTTTGAACTTGGCAATATATTCATCTGAGGTTCCATGTTTGAGGCTTTGGAATTATTGGTAGAGATCTTGAATGTAATTGCTGGGTATGGACTTGTCGTCCATCAATATTTTGAGTAAGAGCCACCTTCGAATTGCTTCTCCTCCTTGTTGTCTTTGGATGCTAATGTTCTTCCACCAAATACTTGCATAACCGCTGAATCCAATCATGACTAGTTGTAACTTTTTGCTATCTGTGAGGTTATAACAACTGAATATTCGGTCTACTTTGTCTCTCCACTCGATGTAGTCATAGCCATTTGTAGATCCATTGAATGGTGGGATGGATACTTTGACAAGATTTAAATCATCTCGTTGTGTTGGTCCTCTTTGCTGAACGGCACCTATCCCTTCGGTCTCTTCTCTTGTGGCATTTCTTCGGTTTTTTGAGGATCTTGAACTTGTTGTTGGCTTTGGTTCCTCCCTATTTGATCAACTTGCCGTTGGAGTGCGTGAAAAAGTTCCATCAAATTTTCCTCGGAGTGGGATGTTGACGGCTCGGTCAATGTGGATTTTATAGCCTCATCTTTTTGTGTTGCCTTGGATGCTCCTCGAGTCATCATGAGAAAAATATCATTTAAGGATATGTTTAGCTCTGATACCAAATGATACATGAACGGAAGGGATTTAGATCTAACTTGTAAATATGATGACAATGAATGAGGATCAATAGTTAGCAGACGTCCCTTATAGTTGCACGGACGTCCCTTGTATTGATCGCAGGGTAATTAGCAAGGTGATGATGTCCTTTATGAAATATCGAGCATCCCTTGTATCCGTTAAACAGACAGGTATTGGATATTAGAAGTAGAACGGCCGTCTCTTGTAATAGTCAGGCATCCTTCGTTGATGTGTATTAAGCTTCTGTTGTTGATCAGTGTAATGGGCATCCACGAACAAAAGAACGAATGTCCGTTCTTAATCGGCTAAAGGCAATTGCATGCATTTTTTGAATAACAGATGTCCTTTGGAAGGGAATGGACGTCCCTTGACTTGGAACGGATGTCCTCTTGAGAGCGTAGCTTGGAACGCGCCTAGCAAATGGTGAAGAGCGGCGGTTTTGGGCGTCCTTTCCTTATTTGATTTTCGAAAGTCTTCTCTCGGCTATGTTGAATCAACCTTGAATTGAACTTAGGAAAGTTCAATGATCTTTCGATTTGTTTCTTTAGAGAAAGAAGAATGTGGATGAAGAAAAATGATTACTTTTAGAAAGTAACCTTTAGGATAGTTCTCCCGTGATATGACTCACACGAGGAGGTCTTTGGATATCACTCACCAAAGGGGTTTGAAAGAGGAACCACTCCAATTTTGAGTTTAGCAAAAGCTATATTGTATTAAACTCTCTGTGTTCTAAAACTTAAGCATTAGGTGGGTTTATATAGATTTTTACAAAGCATAAAATAGGAAACTAAAAAATAGGAATCAATATCTAAACACACCTAAGTATTCGGTCCCTAGTTGGCCGATTAGTATAAGCTCTTTTTGTAACTTTCCAAAAGTATGACTTTAGTAACTTTTAGCTTCCTTTATCTCCAAGGGAGGTGATATCTTTGATAACTTTCATTTTTTTGATTCCGCCTTGTAAGGAGTTACTCATGATATTTTTGTTGTGATTCTCAGTTGATTAGGAAAGTTTCTTTAATCTTCGACTTGATATCTTTTGATGGATTTAATTTTGCATCAAAGCCTCTACAAATCGTTTTCCACAAACTTTCTAATTCTTCTCGATTGAGTAATACTTCTAGGGAAGTATTGGGGAGAGTTCAGTGTAAAACCCTTCCTCCAAAGATGGCAAAACCGTGAGGGAAGGAGTGTTTGGAAATTAGGTCTCGGCAAGGCTTTGACAAAATCTCCGGTCAGGTTTTGGGAGGAAACTCTAAAAATGAGCAGCTATAGTTGTTCTTTGACTAACCAAAACTACTGATTAGGGCTGCATTAGGGAGGCTAAATACCTCTTCAAAGAAGCTCTAATGCAGATTACAAAAATGCCCTAAAAACCAAATTACAAAAGTAACCTCAAAATAATAAAACACACAAAAAATGTCCCTGGTTGGTTTTTATCTTTCTGTTAAAGCAGCGTTTGACATACCACACGAGCTCTCAATTTACCACAAAATCACATTCTAGAAAGCATAGAATGTTGGCTACAATCTTGATGAAGAATGTATTTTGATATAAAATCTTTCAGAATGCCAGAAGTGCCCATGAATGTTCGAAGGTCAGATTCTAGGCCGAATTAGAAAGCTCCATTATACTTGATTTACCACCTATGTTTTATCTCACATAACCCCATCATATTTTTGGATGTTTGATGAGTGTAGTTCATCCTCTTTTCTCTTGGAACACCTACAAAATAAACACTAGAAATGTTGTTAGAAAATCTCTATGTTTTAATGCAAATGGATGGATCCGGTGGTGTGCATCACAAAGGGAAAATCATTCTGAGCGCAACAGGTGATATCCAACAAAAATTGATTAAGAGTTTACATGACTCCCATGATGGTGGCCATTTAGGATTCTAGGCCACCATTCATCGAGCAAAGTCACATTTTTTTTGGTAAGAATGTTGAAAGAAGTCAAGGATCAAATCTTGCAATGCCATACTTGCCAGCAATGCAAGCCTGAGCATGTGTCCTACCTAGGTCTTCTTCAACCGTTGCCCATTCTAATAAAATTGTGGACACACATTGCGATGGATTTTATTGAAGGGCTTTCTTGTTCAGAACGTGCTAATTGCATAATGGTTGTGGTTGATCGGTTCACCAAATATGCACACTTTATTGCTCTATCCCATCCATTCTCGCCTTCAACTGTGGCATCATTATGTTTGGATCATATATTCAAGTTACATAGCTTTCCACAACAAATTATTTTGAACTGAGATAAAGTGTTTACCTCTTCCTTCTGTCACTCCTTGTATGAAGCTCTAGGCCCGGATTTATCACTATCCACGGCGTATCTTCCCAAGTCAGATGGACAGACAAAAACACTCAACCAATGTTTAGAGATGTGTTTAAGGTGCATACAGTCGGCTATCCAGATGACTCCCTTTGAAGCATTATTCAACTCTGCTCCCCTACGCATGGCTTTGGGACCATATCAGCAGACAAATACAGTTGTTACTGATCAACTTCATATGGACAGACATCGCATGGATCGTATGCTTAAGTAAAACATAGCCCAAGCATGAACGATCTTTCGAAGTCAGCTACAGGGTCTTCCTGAAACTCCAACCTTATCGTCAAGTGACCGTTGGAAACAAAGTTTCCCACAAGCTGTCGCCTGGTCCTTTTCTTATTTTGCAGCGTGTGGGTGAAATGGCTTACATGCTGGAGCTTCCTGCCTCAGCTAAAATACATCCAGTTTTCCACGTTGCCTTACTCAAGAAACAACTCGGCAATTCAGCTATTTCCCGTCTGACTCTTCATCTAAAAATGATAGGCAGTCATGACTTTCATCCTCAGACCATCCTTCCAACTAGAGTCATTAAACGGGGTAATGAGCCGATAACCATCCAGAGACAGACGCGACATGGGTTGATTCATCGTTATTCATGAACCAATTTCCATTATTTCAACCTTGGGGATAAGATTCCTTAAAGGGAGAAGCCTATCAAGGTATCTGCTGCATGGGATAGAAGCGACTACGTAAACGTAATCCAAGGAAGAGACGAGCTGCAATATTAACGTAATGGAAATGTCATCGTTTTCAAGCTAACGTGGAAGGCAGTTGTGAGAATAGAAGGGTATAAACAGAAAACGAGCGAAGAGAGTTTGGCAGGAAAAGTGTGATCTCTTGTCCGTTCATTTCCCTTTTTTACTATTTTTCTTCCATGTAATTGCCATAATAGTGGCTAAGAAATACAAAATAATCCTTCTACCACTCTTTCTCTTAAAATTCACTTATGTGTTCATGTACCGTCTCATAGTTCTCCCAGTATAATATTGTTCTTTTTGGTTCAAAGTCCGAACTGTTTTGTTCAGGTTAACTCAAAACGTTTTTGGCAAAAGTAGACAATATTGTACTATGAAAACTGAAGACGATAGTGGTATTAGAGTCAAAGCTCAACCAGAAATGTGCCCTACAAGAACATCAGACCCCTAAGGGTGGAAGATTGTGATAGTCTGCCATGTGAAAGTAAGGATGTCGCAGGTGTGGGTCCAAGTCATATCTGTGTGGGTGCACAATCTCTCATCGCTTAAAGAGAGTGAAAAATGCATAGTTTATATGTAGGATTATCCTCTCTACATGGTATAACGAGTTTTGAGATAACTCTAAAGACAAAACCATGTGAACTTTGACCAAAAACAACAATATTGTATTAGGAGTACAAATGATTTCACAGTTCATAACAACTACTTTGTAAAAGTTGCTCCGTTAGAGTGGCTAAGGACTTCAATTTCAAGTGCTTCTTCTTTTTGATTATGGGATTTTCAGTTTTTCTTTCTGGAATCTTTTGGGTCCTTCCTCTTCACTCAATAAAGTATGGGTTTAATAGATGATGTTAACCTTGCTGGTATGCCTCCTCTTTCTTATTTCACCATCGCTCTGCATTTTTCTTATGTAGTGGTCTTTGATGTTCAGAAGAAAGGGTCTGTGTTGCTATGGCTCTAACTCAGGACTGTGGCAATTGGCTATTATTGTTGTTTCTAGTCCATTTCCTTTGATTTCATACTGTTGGCAACATATTGGATTTTAGCTTGCTGGGCTATTCGTATATTTACACACTGAAATTTTGTCTCGTTTGATGGTTTGATCATAGAGAACATTGGTCTGTAGCTGATTTTCTTTTTTGGCTTTTTTGTTCCATCTTTTGCTTTTTCTGTTATGGATAAAAATATCTGATTCTTTCTTCACATTTGCTGGAAGAGTTGAAGGGACTATGAATCATTTTTGGTTAAAATGAATCATACATTTTGAGTATTTATTTCATTATTGAGAGAGCAGGGGTTTTCCTATAAAATTCATCAGTTTCTGAGTCAAAAAAGTATGCATGAGTCTTGTCTTGTTGTCATGCCAGTCTTAGTGGGTGGTGTTTTCCTATATTAATACAAAGAAAAGTCTCAGCTGGATTAGTGTTTAGGGGTTAGATTTTTGTTTTGATTACTGATAAAAAAAAAAAAAGAGAATTAGTTCAGTTTAAGATTTATGGAGTGTCGTTGTCTCGAGTAATTTGATATGGAATTGTTACTTCATATGCTAAGGCCCATTTTGGGTTGCTTTTGAGGCACTTAGAAGTAAGGGTGTGCAAACCGAACTGGAACCGAAGAACCAAATCAGAATCAGTCGTTTCAGGTCAGTTTGGTTTGGTTTTGTTTTGCACACATAAAAACAAAAATTCGGTTCCTTTTAGCAAGAACCAAATTTCACGATTCGATTTTCGGTTCCAGTTTCTCAAAACCGAAAAATTGGATCCGAACCGCGTAGCTAATTAATTAGGGTTTTGTTCTACAGAGTGCAGAATAATCCTGAAATCACCAGCTCCTCCCGACTCCCGACTCCCGACTCCGGAGCCCCGAGCTCGAGCCCCTACTCCCAATCCGCTCTTCGTCGTCGATCCCCGAGTTCCTTCCTGAGTTCCCGTCCGTCAGCCGCTGTTCGTCTTCATCTTCGTTCCAGTTCAGTTTTTGCTTAAATTTGCAAGTGCAGATTGCAGAAGACAGACACTTCACAGTTCACAGACTAATCGGTCGCTGTTCTACTTCGCAAACTCACGTCGCCACTCGCAAGTCACCTAACGAGTGTCGACCAATGACCAGTCGTCCTCAACCCTCCGGCTCTGATTCCAGTGCAAACTGTGGATTGCTTGCCTACTTGGTAAATTCTTAACCAATTTTGATTTTGTTGTGTTTTGGACTGCCTACTTGTGTTTCTGATTCTGATTTTGCGGTGATTTTTGTTGTGATAATGTGCTTGTTGCTGTTATTTTAAGAATTGCGCCACATGACTGTTAATTGTTTTTTATTGTTATTTTGATTCTGCTTGGTAAATCCATAATTGTCATCACTTGTTCTGATTGTTGATTGTTGTTGTGATAATGATATTGTTTCAGTTATTCCAATATTGATTGCTATGATTTTGCTGGGATTGCTGTAATTATGCGTTTTTTTTTCTTCTTTTCATTTTTAATTTTAATTTTTAAATTTTTTTATGCAGTTTTATTATAATATTTGAAAAGAAAAAAAAATTAAAGGAGAGAACATCGGAACCGAAACCGGAACCAAAATTATGGGTCAGTTTTGGTTTTCCCTATAGCCGGTTTCGATTTTGTCATTTCAAAACCGAAACCAACCGGTTCGGTTCAGTTCCGCATCAAAATCAAACCGAACTAGTTTATGTAGGACCGATATACACCTATAGAGGGGGTGAATATAGCGTTTCTAATAATTTCGTGCGATATTTAAATTCTCTAAATCCCTAAGTGATTTATCGAATATGATTAAATATGCAATCACATTAAATGCCTAAATTAAAGAGTAAGGGTTAGAGAAATACACACAATATTTTTTTACGCGGTTCGGCAAACTTGCCTACGTCCGCGCTCACAGTTTCACTTGGAGATATACTAAATAATTGGCTTACGGGTGCCAATAAAACCGTTTACAAATTGACTATTAAACGGAGCGTCACCCTTGACTAATTCTTAGATAGTCAACCTTTGACTCTTACGAGTCATCACTCTTAATTTGACTATTGCAGGGCGTCACCCAAGTGTGATGAATTCTAAGGGAATCACCCTTTACAATCAAGCACAATATATGATTCGAAAATTTAATCCGCAATCTAAATAATCCGAATTCTCCCAAATATAACTCGCAAATTTGGAATAAGGAGAATTGGATATACAATTAAATAGCTCACAGTGAGTAGTATTCGAGTATTGATTTTGGCAGAGCTTCGCCTCGAATATTAGATAGTTTCTTGAGGAGAGCATGGTGTGGACTTATATTTATAGACACTGCCACTGCTGCTCCCGGACGTCCTCAGCGTCCGCACCTATCGTCCGCACGACCGTTGAAATTTTCCCGTTGAAAATATAGCCGTTGGACAAAAAATTATGCACTTGCGGACGCCAATTCTATTGTCCCCTTCGTCCACACAAATCGTCCGCAACACATCCATAACTGGACAGATTCAAATCGTCCGCGACTGCACAGCAGAGTTGGGGACGTCCTCTCTTCAAATCCCGTCCGCATAGCTGAAGACCTGCGGACGCCAATATACATCCGCCTCGTCCGCGACCACTGTCCGCATATCCATCAAAATGGACAGAGGCAAACTGGACGACTAAGCCTAGCGTCCGCCTCATCCGCAGCATCCGCGTGCATCCTCAACTGCACAACCTACTTCATACTACCACAAAATGTTTCCTCTAAGTCATACGAACCTTCCATTTTCCTGCATAGACTTAGAGAAACACATTAAACATTCCCAATACCCTTGATCAAGGGTATTCTCAATTTAATCGATAAGTATAATATATAAGAATTCAATGTATAAACAACTTTTACACTTTATTAAATTTCACATCATCTAGATCATATAGTCTAAACAATCTCCCTTATTGATGATGTCTAAAACATATAAAGTTGTTTATACCCAAACCTAAGCATGTGCCACAAATATTGCATATTTGATTTACTCAATTAAGTTATGCAATTTATCCACCAATTAATCCAAGTCACATGCTACTAAAATACAACTTATTGATTTACTAAATTAATACACAATTTAGTCATAATCAAAATAAAACTTAGCCCAACAAAAAAGCTAACAATCTCCCCCTTTTTGATGATGACAAAATCCAATAAGTTGTTTACCCTAAAACTAAGCATTTGCATATAACTATTGCATATTAGAATTCTCCAACTAAGTTATGCAATATATTAACAATGAATCCATGCACAATGCTACTAAAATACAACTTATATATCCTTCTCCCCCTTTTTGTCATAATCAAAAAGTAATTCAAGGGGAGGAGAGTTCAAACACAATCATGAAATATTATCAAAATAAGATTAACAACATTAAAATAAATTCTCCCCATTTTTCAAGTAATCTATCCAATAATTAAACCATTGAGGGAATTAGCATTAGAATCCAAAGATAATTTCAACAAATAATTCTATTGAAAACAAATTTCTCCCCCTTTAATCAAGAAATTAATCCACAAATCAAACAAAGAAGGAAAATAAGCATTAACATTCAATATATAATTTAATTACTCCTAGAGCAATTATCAACAAGTTAAAACTATCTCTCCACTTAATCAATGAATCTAACCATGGAGAGAAATATAGATTCACTTTCAATTTGTGGTTAAAAGGAAAGCTACCAATTGTAAATAACCACAATCACAAAGATTTTTAACAAAAATATTCTCCCTCTTACATTAAGCATAGAAACTCATTTGAGGAAATATAAACATTAAAGTTCAATAAGTGATAAAAGATAAGATACCAATCTAAGTAACCACAATCACAATTAAAAAAAAAAATATCATCCCTCTTTGTCATTTAGAATACACACCTATTTGAGGGATTTAACATTCCAATTCAATTTGGCTGTAAAATATGATACCAATTGAAAAATCACCACTAGGAAATATTCAATCAAAAATATTTTCCCTCTTTTTACTCATTAAGCCTAAACATATACGAGGGTATTATGCATTTAAGTTCAAACAATAAGCACAAAAAGAATGAGATTCAAGAAATGAATACCAAATGTAAGAACTAGAATACAATTTAATATTAAGAATTGTAAACATTTTCAATTTCTACAAAGAATACCAATTTAAGAGTTAAAAAATTAACAATGGATACCGATTGATAATTCACAATTTCAAGCCAAACAAATTTTTCAAAGATTTATATCAATTGTAAATCCAAAGTTAAATTCAAATCATTTGTGCTAAGTATTGAAACCAATTGTAAGTTCAAAGAGATTTCTAAGAGAGATACCAATGTGTTAAATCAAAATAAATTCAAATATCTCTCCCCCTATGTCAATCACAACAAGAACCTAATGGGGATATACCACACATTTACAATATTTGCTCTCCCTCTTAGAGCAACAATAAAACAAATTTAAATATTTCTCTCCCTCTTTAAAATTTTCAACAAGTATATAAGAGGGTAACTAAAAAAGAAATAGAACCATCCAAGTTTAACATAATATAGATCAACTGAGAAACAATCTATGAATGAGTTCTAATTTTGAAAAGTAAATTTTCTCCCCTATCTTTATGCACATAGTCAAATAGTTGGGGAATCTAGATAGGATACCAAATGAAAATCCAAAAAATATTATATCAATTGTAGAGAAAATATGATTTCATTGATACCAAAACAAAATAGTTTCATACATGATACCAATTAAAAATTAAGTCCAATGATATCAAATTTTTGAATGGATACATAATTATTAAAATTCAACTCAAACAATGATTGATACCAATTTAAAAATTTCAAAGCTTAGAGAAATTGATGATACCAATTGAAGAAATGAAATCCAATTTCAAATATACTAATTGATATACTCTATCTTTCAAAGATATTCAAGTTAAGAAACATTCCTCTCCACCTAAAACATTGCATACAATCAAAACATTGAGGATGAAAATTCAAGATAGATACCAATTATAGAAGTTTAAAACAAAACAATTATTGATATCAATTGTGTGATTTCAAATCAATGGAGAATATTGATATCAATTTGAAAAACAACTACAAAACTTCTTCCCCTTCATAAATCTCAAAACTAAAAACATTTGGGGAAATATGATACCAAAAACAAGGTCTTACCATATAATACCAATTGAAAAAAAATAAATACATTCATTTAAAAATTTCAAACTAAAAAACAAGATTATGAAAAACCAATTTGAAAGTTAAATACAAATTCTTCTTCCATTTGATGATAAGCAATTTTAGTCATAACGGAAGCAAACTTATCAAGATTAAAACATTTGTATTTTTCTCCTCCTAAATCATTTATCTCATTTCAATTCAAGGAGAAATATCAAAGTTTAAGCTTAGCGGAAGCAAGTTTATCGAAACTAAAAATTAAAATCAACATTTAAGAGCACAAAAACATCTTTTCTACTTTTCTTCTCCTATATCAATAGTTAAAAGTAATTCAAGAGAGAGTTCTAAAATTTCAAACCAAAAACGATTGTCAAGCAAATCAATTTTCTCCTATCAATTTAATTTTCTCCTATTTTATCCATGTACAAAATTTAATCCAAAGGAGAAACCAAGTCAAAATTAATATCCAACAATTCAATATATAAGACTAGAAAACTAATTGTTGGAGGCCAAATCTCAAGCAACAAAAATAATCCAAGACAAGAATTATGCAAAATTTAACTTAGCGATACAAATTGTAAAATACAAATTTCAACCTATAAGCACACTATCAATATCTTCCTTTCCAAACTTAAAAATATCGAAAATAAGCTCAAAGCTACATATTAAAGAATTTAAGTCAATTCAAATTCAATCAAAAATAGAAAGTCAAATTAAGTCAATTTTAATAAAATCAACATTTGAAAACAAATTAATAATTTCTATACAAAATTTCTTTCCTCCCTCTTAGTATTAATCAATTTAAAAGCAAGGGAGAAACATCAAAGTGTACCTTAGCGGAAGCAAATTCAATCAAATATTTTAAAACAAAGTCAATGATCTCAAAATAATGCAAGAGCAAAACAATAAGCTAAAACCATTCTTATCAATTTTATTTTCTCTGCCTATTTCATTATTCAAGTTCAATCCAATGGAGAAATCAACAAAACACCATTATTAACAAATCTCCTACTCTTCTCCCCTTATATCTAGTTCATTTTAATTCATGGGAGAAACACATTCTCAAAAAGAGACAAAGCAATTTATTCCAAACAATCATCCAACTTAGCATCCAACAATCCAATATTTGTACTATCATGTTCAATTTAGAGACTAAGTTGTTAGAATACAAGCCACCAAAATATAGATTGAATGAGTAAAGACATATCAATTCCTAGATATCAAGTGAAGAAATAAACAAATTTACAACCTATGATATCTATCAATTCACTCCAAAAACAAAATCAATTTATCTCAATGCAATCCTAATTTAAAGATATGTAACTTATAATCTAATTGTTGGAACCATTCATCAAACTACTAAGTAAATGAATAAAACATATTTCAACCTATATATACAAAAAGATTAAGCTAACAATTAATTCAAGAAAATGATCTACTAATCCAAGTTAAATCAAATCAAGAATAAAAAACAATTTAATCCAAGAAGAATAAAGATTGAATCAATCAATAATATAATCCATTCTAATCCATCAAACTCTAAATACTAATCCAAATGAAATTCCACACTTAAATTCAATTATAACAAAGAGATTGTGTACCTCTAAGATGTTTATTTTCATTTACCGCATTTGAGGCATTCCTTGAAGCTTCTCCTCTATTGTATTGGATATTAAAGTATCCAAATCCATTTAGCTCATTAGGAGAATCTTCAACCTACAACAAAAATCATTTTGCAAATTTTGGTACCCAAGCCATTTTGGGTCCATTTGTTATAGGTTTGGTTCCTTTAGGAACCCACACAAATTTAGAATTTAAATTGGATTTAGAATTTAAATTAGACTTAGATTTAAAATTCACATTCAAAGAATAAGCAACTTTAGAATTAAAGGTTGATTTCACATTAGTATTTTATTTTAAGGGACAACAAAATGATTTATGTCCAACACAATTGCAAGAATTACAAGTAGAAGATCTAACAAATAAATTATTGTAATTCTTCTTTTCAAAGGGTTTATATCCAATACCGGCTTTATCAAAAGTAACCCTTGGAGAATTCAAGAGCATATTTAAATTTTTGCTCCCATTAGTGAATTTAAGTATAACCAAGTTTAAATCATCATTTTTAACTTTCAATTCACTAACATTAATCTCAAGAGATTTAATTGTATCATTAGCATCTAGAATAGATTTAGATTTAGCATGTAAAGATTCAATCTCCTTTTCACGTGATTTGATTGAAACATTCAATTAATCATTCCTAATTTTCAAAAAACAAATCTCATGCTCATGACAATTATTAATAGTAATCAAATCACAATTTTTACAATTTAATGAATCAATTTCATTTTCATGTGATTTGATAGTTGTATTCAACTTTTCATTCAACAATTTCACATCACTAATTTCATGCTTATTACATTTAATAATAGAAATCAATCTATCATTCACCAATTTTAAGTTATTACTATCATGCTCAAGAGATTCAAAGGAAGATTTAGACTCATCAATCGTATTTTTCAATTAAACAATTTGATCATCAAAAGATTTGTTTACACTAGCATACTTTTTGATCAAATTGCTATGCTCCTTTTTCAACAATTTATATTTATCTTTGAGCTCATTAAAACTATCTAGCAATTCATTAAATACATCATTATCATCTTCACAATTTGAATCGGAATTGCTATAATAGTCGTTTACCTCAATACTTTTGGCCATGAAGCATACATTGATTTCTTCCTCTTCTTTTTTGGAGGATGAGCTCAATTCGCTTTTAGTTATTTGATTTGTGCCTGCATATGTTAGCTCAAGTGTTTTCCATATATCAAAGGCACTAACACATGATTGAACTTTAACAAATTCATGTTTACTTAAGGCACCATACAAAAGATTCATAGCCTTAGCATTTAAGTTCCAATTATGTTTATCTACATCATGGAATTCACATGATGGTCTAGGAACATTAATCCCTTGTTCAATGATTTTCCATAAAAAGAAATCAATAGATTATATAAATATTTTCATTCCACACTTCCAATAAAGATAATTACTACCATCAAAATGTGGAGGTGTAGATGTGCATTGACTTTCAACAATTCTATCGAAATCCATAATCAATTATAAACACTAGAATTGATCAAAGTTATTCTCAATAAAATTCAACAAGAATTTCAATAAGAAATTTTTTCAATAGATACAACTCAACAAATATTAGCAATGTGCACAATCAACAAAATATCACACAAAAATTTAAATCCCCTGCTCTGATACCAATTGTAGGATCGATATACGCCTATAGAGTGGGGTGAATATAGCGTTTCTAATAATTTCATGCGATATTTAAATTCTCTAAATCCCTAAGTGATTTATCGAATACGGTTAAATATGCAATCACATTAAATGCCTAAATTAAAGAGTAAGGGTTAGAGAAATGCACATAATATTTGTTTACGCGGTTCGGCAAACTTGCCTACGTCCGCGCTCACAGTTTCACTTGGAGATATACTAAATAATTGGCTTACGGGTGCCAATAAAACCGTTTACAAATTGACTATTAAACGGGGCGTCACCTTGACTAATTCTTAGGTCGTCAACCTTTGACTCTTACGAGTCGTCACTCTTAATTTGACTATTGCAGGGTGTCACCCAAGTGTGATGAATTCTAAGGAAATCACCCTTTACAATCAAGCACAATATATGATTCAGAAATTTAAGCCGCAATCTAGCTAATCCGAATTCTCCCAAATATAACTCGCAAATTCGGAATAGTGAGAATTGAATATACAATTAAATAGCTCACAGTGAGTAGTATTCGAGTATTGATTTTGGCAGAGCTTTGCCTCGAATATTCGATAGTTTCTTGAGGAGAGCTTGGTGTGGACTTATATTTATAGACACTGCCACTGCTGCTCTCGGACGTCCTCAGCGTCCGCACCTATCGTCCGCACGACCGTTGAAATTTTCCCATTGAAAATATAGCCGTTGGACAGAAAATTATGCACTTCCGGACGCCAATTCTATCGTCCCCTTCGTCCGTACAAATTGTCCGCAACACATCCAGAACTGGACAGATTCAAATCGGACGCCAATATTCACGTCCGCACCGACTGGGTCTATCGTCCGCGACTACACAGCAGAGTTGGGGACGTCCTCTCTTTAAATCCTGTCCGCACAGCTGAAGACCTGGGAACGCCAATACACGTCCGCCTCATCTGAGACCACCGTCCGCATATCCATCAAAATGGACAGAGGCAACCTGGACGACTAAGCCTAGCGTCCACCTCATCCGCAGCGTCCGTGTGCATCCTCAACTGCACAACCTACTTCATACTACCACAAAATGTTTCCTCTAAGTCATACGAACCTTCCATTTTCCTGCATAGACTTAGAGAAACACATTAAACATTCCCAATATCCTTGATCAAAGGTATTCTCAATTTAATCGATAAGTATGATATATAAGAATTCAATGTATAAACAACTTTTACACTTTATTAAATTTCACATCATCTAGATCATATAGTCTAAACAATCTCCCTTATTGATGATGTCCAAAACATATAAAGTTGTTTATACCCAAACCTAAGCATGTGCCACAAATATTGCATATTTGATTTACTCAATTAAGTTATGCAATTTATCCACCAATTAATCCAAGTCACATGCTACTAAAATACAACTTATTGATTTACTAAATTAATACACAATTTAGTCATCATCAAAATAAAACTTAGCCCAACAAAAAGGCTAACAGTTTATGCACACCCTTACTTAGAAGTTCTTAATTATATAATTTAAGCTATCTAGGGTTTGGTAATTGAAATTTTTACTTTTTTTAATGATCCACAATAAATTTGAAAACTAACTTCCAGATTTCGATTATCTAATAACCTGCTTTACTTTTTCAAACAAATCATGAATTTTCTATTTTTATCTTATTAATTATTTATTTTTTATCTTCCTTATCTCATTTTATTTTCTTCCAAATTCAATATTGATATGGGATAATATCTATATTTTAAAAATCAAAATAATTTTCATCATGTACTTTTAAGCCAATGGATCCTACAATAACAATTGAGTGTTATAATTTTCTAAAAATTTAAATTTCGTAAATAAATTTTGAGTTGATTTCCTGAATAGTTGTTTCGTAAATAAATTTTGAGTTGATTTCCTGAATAGTTGTTTTATTTTTGTCACAACCAATAATTTTAAAAGTTCATATACAAATTATCATTAAAATTTCTACATCCATACCAATCTGGCTCTAAGTGCCAATAGTTCCCTCCTAGTGGTGGAAGAGAGTGCTTCTAAAGATATTGATCATTGAGACAATGTTAATTTTACTATTGTTAAAGGGGGGTCTAATCATAAACTTTTTAGAAATTATACTTTTAGCTTGATTGTTTCTAATTAGAGGAAATTGTTGTAAACTAAATGTACATGGTCGCACTTTTTCAAGAATGTTTATTGCCTCTTTTTTCTTGTAAATTCTTTCTTTGTACAGACATCATTTCTCATAAAAGAAAATGAATAGAAAAGTTTCCTTGAAGAAAGAGAGGATATTAATGAGCACAAGCGTTTACATCATATGCTAATATTGTTTCAATTGTGGAATGCATTCCTTTAGGAGTTGATTAATTGAGCATAATCGACAATGGGGTTGCTTTGTTTTATCTAGTAATTGTGCCAACCATTCCGGTCTTGGATAATATTTGAATTGGTTATGTTTTCTCGGCAGCAGTTAAGGTATATTTCAGATTGGAAAAGTCAGTAAATGAGCTTCTCCCATACATTAAAAGATTAGAGTATGATATCAATGGGGAGACAGGCATCCGAGATGTAAAGGTTTTAATGTAGACTTGCTCTGTTGTAACTAATTAAGTTTTATATTTGGCTTCGAATTGAACAGAAAATTATGTATCTACAAGTGGCCATTTTATTGATGCATGAATTGGGTGTTTGAATTTGTTTCTAAGCCTTTTCATCCTCAAATGAGTTCAGTGACCTTGAGTGTGTCGAGGTCGTCTTTACTTGAGCTATTTTGATGCGCCAACGGAAGGGTTTAAGGACAGAGATAACCTGTGCAGTTGATCATTGACTGAAGGAGAACGACTGGAGGTTTCAACAATAATACAGTCCAGTTGATCAACTAAAGGCTTGAACTACCGGAATCTATACAGATTCGACCGTCCGTTGCTTCCTAGTTGAATAGCAGTTGATCGGCTAAAGGAGTGGAGATTGACCAGTTGAAGACTTACTATAATTTTGCTACAAACACTTTAATGAAACAACCAACTTTGGAAGTCAATATCTTTATGAATATAAAAGCTCTTCTTACAAAATTTAGACAGTAACTTCCTTGATGAATGGTGAATAACTCCTCCAAAAACAATGGCAATAATCGCCACAAATATAGAAATATACTTGGTTGAATGAGATTAGCTAAGAAATCACAACTTGCACCTTCATATGAAAACTCCACCAGTTTTGATTCTTCTAGAAAGTTAAACACCGCTTCACACATTCTTCCTCCAATGAACAAGAACACGGATGCAAATAAGAAAGGTTACTCAACTCACAAAATAACATCAATTGTGATATCACACTACAAGAACTTTGGATAGAACACACCAAAGGGGAATAAAGAATCACTCCAAATTCAAGATAACAAAGCAAAGGCTTTAGTATTCAAACTCAACTGATTAAACACTTATGTTAAGTGGCTTTACATAGCAAATTACAAACTATAGAATATGAAATAACTAAATAGGAAACAAGATACTAAATTGGCTATCACCTAATACAATTGGCTGATTACTATGACATACTTTAGGTAACTTAACTAAAAGTAAATTACTTAATTAATTCTTGCTTTCTTCTTCTCTAAGTCTTGGTAACTTTTAGCAGCTATTCCTTCCCAA
This sequence comes from Begonia loranthoides, assembly GCA_022433065.1. Classification (NCBI taxonomy): domain Eukaryota; kingdom Viridiplantae; phylum Streptophyta; class Magnoliopsida; order Cucurbitales; family Begoniaceae; genus Begonia; species Begonia loranthoides. The sequence continues at coordinate 8,678,873 of CM039480.1, read as the reverse complement.
GCTCGGACACTTAGAGGGTTTCCTTATCAAGGGATTCTTTGGCTTTCCTTTTGTCTTCATATTTGGCCACTTGGGATGGTTTTCATATCTCTTCTTGCATTGATCTTTCTTGCCCCTTAAGCTTAACTTCTTGGGCTCCTTTCCATAGTAAAACATGTGTGGGCTTTCCTTGGTCTTCATGAGTTGGTGGATCCTCCTCTTGGCCCATTATCGAGTTATCTTTCAAATAATTAGAAAGGTAAGTGTTGATGAGTCTTTGAGCTCTAGTTATTGTGATTGGACCTTGTAGTCCATCATCCTCTCTAGGTTTTTAAGGATTTGACCTCAAATCTTCTTTAAGTTTCATCTCTGTATCATCCTCTTTATCTTCACTTAAGGGAGATAAGTCTTGTATGTTGCAAGTGGCAGAATGTCTTTGAGATAGAGCATCGGCCACTACATTAGTGTCTCCCTTCTTGAACTTGATTAAATAAGGATATCTTTCAAAAAAACTCAACCCATTTAGCATGCCTCTGATTCAGGTTACCTTGACTTCAAATATGCTTAAGAGCTTCATGATTGGTGTGAATAATAAACTCCTTTGAGAGGAGGTAGTGTTGCTATACTTCAAGTGCCCTTATAACCGAATAAAACTTTTTGTCATATATGGAGTAATTCAAAGCGGCCCCTTTCAACATTTCACTAAAGTAGGCTATTGGCTTGCCATCTTGCATAAGTACCGCCCCAATTCTTACTCCGGATGCATCACACACCACTTCAAATATTTTGCCAAAATCTGGTAATATAAGAACCAAGGCATTGCATAACTTTTCTTTGATCACTTCAAAACATTTTTGGCATGCTTTGATTCCATGATAACTCATTGTCCTTCTTTGTGCAATTTGTTATGGGGGCCATTAAGGTGCTAAAATGTAACATCCCATTTTACCTTTATCTTTTCGTTATCCATATAAAATTTTTCTTTTAAATTTTGTAAAAACATGTGAAGGGAATATAGAATGAGCAAAAGGGGAAGTTGTTCATAGTTAACAAAACATGTACCACAATTAAATCCGATTAAAGTCCTTGAAATATTTTAACACATTTTATTTCATTTTGTGAGCCATAACCCCAAGGCCAACACGCGTCAGGTAACACAAGCGCTCATCGTGTCATGCTCCTTCCTCATGCACTTCATTGGGATCATAATCATCACCTATAGCACAAGATAAACTGTGAGTCTAACACTCAGTAAGAGATATAATGAAATAAGTAATGTATGCTTATGCTGACTTTATGCTCATGTCTTTCATGTCAGAAAAGAACCTATCTTTTATGTTCTTTAATCAAAGTCCCAATATAGTTCAAAACATTGGAGATTTTCCACGGAAAAGAATAGATACATCTTGAGAATCTAACTTAGGCAGAACCGTCACTCAATCTTGACGGGAGACTAGATACGTCATCTCGTAGTTCTCCCAAGTAGATCTCCTACTAATCTCCCCAACCTCCAACACCTATTTACATTTATTTGATCCATTTCATTCCCGTGCAATGAATGTACATGCAAACCTTATCAAAGCATTTCTATTCATGATGCATGTCATGAATGTATTTCAACCAATACCTTAGCCTCAACCATTGCAAACAGTAACACAAGGAATGAAACATGAATTAACATAACCGAGAATGAAATTTCAATTCCTATAGCATAAACCTTATCTTCAACAGAGCATATTATCTTCAACCAAGATAATAGGCAAGAGAGCAATTCCCAACCATTTTAACATTTTTCTTCCACTCTACAGTTTATCAACATTGTCATAACAATGAACAATTTCAACCATTTTACAATATTATTAAGACAGTGGATGGACAGAGCAATATTTTATCAAAGCATCAGGGAGTACTTTTAAACCAATAGTTTTTATCCATGCTGTAAATGTACATCTCTAAGCAAAACAGGGAGCTACACAACAAGCATTAACAAACAGAGGGCACATTCAGACACTTTAATACTATCCTCAATTCTTTTTTACTTTTTCTTCACTTATCATTTTATCAAGGCAACAGAAAGCAAATTCAACCAACCACCAAAAGGCAAGTCCAACATTTTAACCTTTTCCTTCAACTCAACAATTTCTCAACATTATAACAAATAAGGAACCATCTCAACCCATTTCAATAGAGCATGATTATTTAAATCAGTATCAACAGAGTGGTGTTTATTAAAAAGTAACAAAACATGGGCTATTGTCAATCAACAGAACATTGTTCTCAACAATAAACTAATTCAGCAAACCAAGTTCATTAGACAACATGAAACGAAAACATAAACTTAACCATAAAGCAAACATTCCCAATCTTGTGATGTAGGCCACCTCTGGCAAAAACACACACATTATCCCTTACATTTTCTGTAACAACACGGAATTTTCATTTTACCTTTTTAAAATGCATTAACGACTAAAATCTTTATTAAAAATCTTTTCGAATTAAAATCAGAGTCTTTTTCTTGAAAATCTGATCGTCACTTAAAACTCATTTCTACAGTCATTAAATTGTGGGAAATTATAATCACCAAAATCAGTGGAAAAGTAACTGGAAGTATCATTTAAAACATTTATTAAAGTTCAAGGTTAAAAGCGTAACCTACTAAATCCTCAAAATAAGGGTTAGAGCCATAGTTAGTGTTTTATAAAAACATGTTCATCATTAAACCCTCAAAAAATAGATACTTTCTTCTTCTCTTTGACCATACACCTACTCTGGTTGCGTTTCCTCTGAATACTCCGCAAGCTCGACGGGAAAGGCCTTCTTTTCTGCTCCCGGCACAACCATCTCATTACCTATACTACAAGTAAGGACGTGAGCCTAATGACCCAGTAAGGAATTGGGTTCATACAAATACTTATGACTCTCTTTAGTTCTTTTTAGAATGGGTACCGCCCCAAACCAATCTTTTCTTACATTTTTTCTTTCATTCTTTACTCGTACGTCGAGCTGGAGATTGAAGGACCTGTTGGTATACTTGATCAGGCTAACCTCCTGGGTGCATACTAAGTCTCGTCCCTGTCAAGGTAGGGGCTGTGCCTAGCTGCCAGACTAGACCTGACTACCCATCCACCCCCAACTCCCCATTCATTCCTTTCATTCACTTTCTTTAACATTTTCCTCACTCAAGCATGTGAGTACCACCCCAAGTGGCACTCCCTATTTGTTTCTATTATCATGATGCATGTTGACACAATATACAGAGAATGAAAATTAAACAACAAATATCAAGAATAACACTAATAGTAAGCAACGAATGGCAAGAATAATACTAATTGAAATCAAGCATAGAAACGAATTGAAAGCAATATACGACATGTTTGATTCAACCGAACGTAACAATAGAGATATGACAAGATGAATTGACTATTAACATACGAGGTATCTAAGAGAATTAACCTACCTAACAATGTTATAAAAGCTTAGATGTAGAATTAATAATTAAATGGAAACATGTTTGATAATTAGCTAATGCAAATGTGCTTAACAAACGACCGATAGATACATGCTTGATTTATAATTACAAGGTATCATGCTAGACTAATTATGCATATTCATCTAAACTAGCAATTATATGGGAACATGCTCAATCATTAGAAAACAAAATCATGCTTAATAATCGCATACAGCTGGAAACATACTAATAAACTGAATCAAGCTAATGACGGAAACATACTTACTAGACAATTCATGGAAATGTACTTAGCAAACAATTCACGGAAACATGTTTACAATGGTCTAATGAAAACATGCTTAATAAATGACTAATGGAAAACGTGCTTGCTATTTTGATGTTACTAGAAACATGCTCGATAAATTGATACTAACTAAAGTCATAATCAATTATAAACGGAAGGACTAACAGATCTCATACGTTCGAAAGTAACATACGTGCTTCTTACAACGACAGTAATGTGCTGACGATTGTATGCTATTAAGCTCAACAAAATATACAAACAGCGAGTATGGACAACATGCTTAGACTTTCAAAAATTACAACGGCAATTTATCATGCTTCCACAAGTGAAATATATAGCGAGTCATTCTTGGAAATATACTTAGGAACTAGCAAATGAAAACACGCTTAATAAATCATAAATGAAAATCTACTCAATGAATGACATTTAGACACAAGCGTGATAATTTAATATGACAAGAAACATGCTAAATGAATTGATGCTAACTAAAACTAGAAGATTTATAGCTCCTAACCAGAACCAAGAAAACAATAACATTATAAACTAAATCTATTATGTTATCAAACAATATGAGAATATGTAAACGCTAAACTTTCAGCAAAGTAAACAGAACCAACAAGATCACTCTTCCTTTCATATCTCCTTATCATAACATTATACCATGAGTAATAAGCATTCATCACTTTTCTTCATTCGAACAATAAGCATTTACCATCTTTCTATCAACATAAGGCATTCTATTTTCAATAATTGCAGTAAAGAAGTTGCAGGAAATTAACAGCAAAGAATTCAATATGCAGTGAAGGAAATATTGCAGGAATTACTCAACCAAGATTTCAAACAATGGACCTCAAGGAAAATCGACACAACTCACACATGCTACTTGTGGGTAGGGCCTCCACTGGCCAAGACATTACACAACTCCTTACCTAAAGTGAAGGACTAATGCACAGACAACAGTTTCCACAGCAACCACCGCTTCATAGACAATAGCTCCAGCAGCTCACTCTTCAGCTTTACGGATAGCAGCTCCTTGCTCCCAGCACTCACACAAGCTTACCATCGCTCCTTCACTCTTCACTCACTCACGCACTCCAGGAAGGAAGAGGCTGAACATAGAAGAAGGAGAGAACACAGAGGAAAGGAAAGGAAGAAGACAGACCTCCTCGCAAGAGAAGGATGGCTGGAGATTAAAAGGATGGGCTGGAGACAGTTGTACACCTATGGGGAGGTAGGAGGCTGCTCCACGTGGTCTGGACCTGGAGGGGGACCACTTCATGTCGGGGGATGGCACACATCTACTGATTACGTGACAAGCCATCTGATTTTAAATCTCAAATTGTCGTAGATCTGTGATTTTGCGGATGAGTGCAGACGTGGCGGTCACGTCTGCATGTGTAATTTCCTTAAGCAGTTTTGCATTTACGGACAAGAAATTTCCTGCCCTGTCTGTACCGTCCGCATGTGACATTCGGACGTGATATGGCGTCTGCATGTAGCATCCGCACTCATCCGAAAGTGTCCAAAAATTGGATAGATTTAAAATGGACGCACCTCGTCCTCATCTGCCCTTGTCCGCATCCATCCGAAAGAGACAGGGCCAGTTCAGGACACGAGGATCCATCCTGCATTTGTCCCCAATTGTGATCTGAGCGTGTGCGGACGTGAATTCTCGTCCCCGTGGCGTCCGCAGTCTTCTGAATATGCCAAATTTCCATTTTCTTCACATTTTTCTACTAAATTTTTATTCCATAATATTTTTTCCATAAATACATGTCATAATTTAACAAGTATAGATACGCAATGTAATATATAATTGTCTTCAAAGTTTGATTACATCGCATTTACGGAGAAAATAGTATCGGGGTATTACATTTTCTCTGCAATATTTCCTCTTTGCACTTTGCCCTTCCTTGCCCAACAGCATAACACAACAACATACAGCAGCACAATGTTTTTTCATTTCAAAGCTCCAGTCCCCAGCTTCTTTCCTTCTTTTGAGTTTATAGACACCACACATGGGAGGTGGCACATAGCAAGGCAACCATCTAGATTTCACCCAGGAGGTGGCACTTAACAAAGCATCCACTTGTGTAACGACCTGGATTTTCGTAATTCCTTGAAAATGTGGGAAAATTTGAAGTTTCTTTTTAAAACAAATCATGTCTGAGTGTGTCCAACCAGATCGCTACTGACTCTTTTTTAAACTCATTTGGGAAAACCAATTACAAAGTGTGGAATTGTAAATAATAAAACCATTTGTTTAAACCTTGCGGAAGCGTAAATAAATTGTTCAAGAAGGAAATACTAAACAATTGAAACATTACATTTAATGAATGAAATTACAATTAAATATCATTTGATTACACTCGTTTACTCATATTTCTCTTTGCCTAGCCAGCCCCGAGTCTCGTGCATGCGAAATCATCATCCCTGCTTCATTATGTGTTTATCATCTACTTATTATCTATTCATCGTTGTACCTACACCACAAGTAAGGACGTGAGTTTTCGCCCAGTAAGGAAATGGGGTAATACAAATGCATATGACTCTCTTTAGTTTGTCTTGGAATGGGGGCCACCCAAACAAATCTGTTCTTACGTATTTTGTTCGTTACTCGTACATTGAGCTGGAGATTGGAAGAATCCGTGGCGAGAGAGTAGATCTTTGTCGGCTTTAGTTACCTAGGGTAGAGAGTCTCGCAATCCCGACAAGGGAAAGGTAACGTTATTTTTAATTCTTGTCTACCTAACTAATCCGTACTTACACTCCCCCCCCCCCCCCCCCCAAAAAAAAAAAAATCTCCCAACTCCCTTTATTCATCTTTGTCTTCTTTTATGTCATTTTCCTCACTCAAGGCGTATGGATACAACCCCAAAGTGGTACCCCCTAGTTGTTCCTATTATCGTAAATGTATGAGGACACTTCTATTTTGCCTAGTACATATATAGAGATATTAAACAACAATACTTTAAGAAATTTCCAAGAAAATATCATAATATAACACATAAGGAGAACAAGGTGTACTCACATTGGATGCTATGATAACATGCCAACAGTTAAATTAAAATTATTTAAGCATCATTATCATACAAACTATTTAACGGAATGAAATCATATAATAGTAATCTAACAACGGGGCGAACTCTATCGACATGCAATGGCGAGCAATAATAAAATGAAATAATGGAACCATTCTTCTTAAAGAGGTAATAAATAGCAGTACAAATCCACGGTTATGAATAACTACAGCAGCGAAGTATTAAAGATCAGAACAACGAACATGCATTTTACCTGTTACATACAATGGCAAAAATAAACAGTGAGACATGCTTCTTAAACGATATTGAGCATTAGTAAAACATTGAAAACTAAAAACAAGAAGGCATGCTTTAACGATGAACCTAACAGCCGAAACAGTCAACTAATCATGCTCTTAAACAGTTAACAACACAACAGCAAAAATAAATACTGATCATGCGTTAAATTGACTAATAAAAACAGCAGTGATATACGATTTCGTTGGCTACATATTATGTTTTAGAATGACTAAAACAGCGGTGATTATTCGCGAAGTAAAACAGCGAATTAAATCTACAAATCATGCTTCCTAACAACAATAAGTAGCAGTAGCAATGGTGAATAAAACAGCTGGTCATGCTTTCCTAAATAACAGCCACAATGATGAGCAAAACAAAATAGAACGACAAATTGTGCTTTTTGACAGTTAGAGTCTACGGCATCATTATCAGTACAGAACAGCGAGACATGCTTCTTCTAGGTTAACAATACAGTAGAAAATAAATGTTTTATATATAACTAAAATCTATAACTATAAGACATGCTTATTAACGACTACAAAATCAGCAGAAACTATGTACAACTAAACATAGTCTTAATTGATTATATCAACAGACAACATGATTTTACTGAGCATGCTTTACATCGAATATCACAGCTGAAATCAAAACTGGCCAAGTGTGCTTTAATCGAATAAAAGGCAGGAAATACGAACAAGTGAACGTGCTTCTAGTCAAACAGCAGACATACATTAAGTTATGACGTCAGTTTATTCAGTAGGGCCAATTTACAATGGAGCTACATGCGCTAATCTTTATGACAAAAATGATAATATTCAAGGGAAAACAACATCAACAAACTATAAATAACTGGTTATGTTTGTTATTTTACAGCAACGCCATATAGTAGAGAATGTTCACCCTCTTGAGTTACGTACCATTCATGACGTGTTCTCACAGCAACCTAATATGCTCACGACCACAAGTAACCATAGCAAATAAACCACAACAGGTGATAATGGAGATAAAATAGAACATCCCAGCAAATAAATATAATCAATGTGTGAGATATAGCAGCAAGGTAAGATTTCTATAACATAGAAAATATATGCTAACATTTTATCCAGCTTAGCCTTACTTAGCATTCCTCCATTCTGGCCTCATAAGTTCCATTTATCATAACCTGTTTCGTCATTGAGCAAGTATAACAAAAATGTAAATGCAGAGAAAACCAAAAGCTTAACATTAACTGGAGGGGGATATCTGGAACTAGAATGATAGCAACACACAGCAGAGGGAGATTGAATACAGCAAAACAAACTAAACTAACACGATCAGCACACAATATACTTGTGGGTAGGGCTTCCTCAAGCTAACGACTACCCAAATCCTTACCTTGTAGACGACTCTACAACCAACAGCAGCTTCCCCTTCTATCCCCGCTCCCACGCAGCAACCCTCCAGCAAGAAGATGAAGAACAACCCTGGGGAAGAAGGTGAGAGCTGAAGAAATAGGGCTCACCCAAGGAACAAATCGTATGAGTGGCAGGGGGAAATAGTGGACAAATCCTGAGGGTCAGCCATTGACATGCGATGTTGTGTCCAGAGGCTATGACTTAATTGGCTAGGCGTTGTTTTCCTTCTGATTTAAATCTCTGTCTTCGAAGTTTTACGATGATTCGGACGGGTGCGGATGACTTGATCCCGTCTGCAGTTGTCTGTAAGACCAATACCCGTAGGCTAAATCACGCTTGGGGATGAGGAGAGGTGTCCCCACTTTCGTCTGTATCATCCACAGTCGAGGTTTGGACGCCATTTGGCATCTGCACATGTTTAAAAATCAAACAGATTCAATTTGGACGAGCTCTACCTCGTCCGCATCGTCCACACACATCGTCCGGATGTGTCCAAAAATCGAACAGAGGCAAATCGGACGAGATCCTTTCTCGTCCGCCAGCGTCTAGACTCGTCTGAAAGTCTCTAGACTTAAACAGATTCGATGCGGACGTGTCATGTTCTCGTCCTCGTCAGTAATTCCTCAACACATTGAATTTAAGACGTTGGATGGGGTCTCGAGTCGTCCCGAATGCTGGGACAGTGTCCTATGCGATTGCGAACAAGGATCGGCATCCGCAGAGTCATCTGTAGTCGTCCGTAAGTACACAGTCCAACACTTTCCTCACATTTTCTCACTTAACTCTTATCCCACAACATTTCCCCCATAGGCACACGACACGTATAATCACGCGATGTAACGTCCTAACTGCTTCGTCATCTAATTTGCATCGCATACACGAGGAAAATATAATGAAAATACCCCTAGACTTAACTCTCTAGAATGCCCTTGGTAATACCCAGTAATTGTCCAACTTAAAAAGTCAGGGTGTTACAACTTATCCCCTTTCCTCCCGTGAAATCGTGGCATTCCACCATGTTTTCAGGTGACTGTTGGTATTCCGGTCGATCACCCTCTTCATGTGATTGACCAAAAATTTCAAAATCATAATATGCCCCAACCACGACCGACCACCACTCTATGATCGATCGCAAATTTGCCTTTTTCCAAAAATCCGATCGATCACTCTCTAGTGGACAATCGACCGCAAACCAACATTTTACAATCTGTATAAATTCTATTTTGGAGCCGGTCGATCACCCCCTTTAGTTGATAGACCGCTTCCAAAATGGTTACAATCTGTATAAATTTTTCATGAAGGAGATCGACCACTCTTCCTTGTGATCAACAGCCACCCTTCATTTTCATTCTACTTCTTATTTAAATGACAATCCCTCTTACTTATTCTTCTAACATGTATACAAGTTACACATCTAAACAAAACTAACACCTTTATAAATCCAATATATCTCTAAACATTAACAATATCATTATTCTCAATGATATAAACAACTTGGAGTATTACAATTCACTATGTCCAAATATATTTCCTTTGACCAAACATATATTACACAAAATTGAAGTTTTACATATAAATGGATTTTTCTGGATATTACATAAAATCTTGAATAAACCTCTTATAGAAAGAAGCTAGGCTATGAAAACTTCACACCTTAGTAATGCTTGAGGGGGTAGGCCATTGAATGGCTTTGATCTTTGAGTCATCTACTTCCATTCCATGCTTAAAGATGACGAAACCAAGAAAATAGACTCTTTCTTGTGCAAAGGAACACTTCTTTAAGTTCCCTTAGAACTTGTCCGATTGAAGTACTTCAAAAAGTGATGGACTACGAGTCCATTCTATTATTGATTAAGCTTCAAAGAATATCATGAAGTTATTCAAGGTCAAGCATAGGTGGAAGTTCAAGAGCAATGAAAGAGAAATAGAAAGACTTTCCAAAAATTGTCTTCCTTTTGACCTCTAACGCGTATTGGACTATTTTGGCATTCCAAACGATGTCATTTCAAAATGTGTGCATCCTAATTATTGTAGCTGACTTTTTAATCTTTCTAGAATGAGTTGGATTGCTAAATTTAGACTTCATTTACAATGTCAAACGCCCATGGAACAGAGAGCAAAAGTAAAGGAAAGACCAAATGTCCAAACTTGGAGAGCAAGGAAAATAAAGATATGGAAACCATCTAAGTAGATGATTTCAACAAGGAATAGCTGCCAAAGACCTCTAGACTTGCAGAAGAAGAAAGAAATATATTAATTAAATATTCTTTTAGTTAATTAACCTAGTTTCTATTAAGTAGAAAATCGGACAACTTATTCTGTGAGCCGATTAGGGTTATTGTTGCTTAATTAGTTTATTATTATTTTATGACTTGTAATTAGCTATATAAAGACACCTAATGCTTATGTCTTAACAAACAAATTTTGAATACAAAATAGCTTTTGTTAATTTCGAAATTGGAGTGATTCCTTTTTCAAACACTTTGGTGAGTTACATCCAAAGTTCTTCTTGTGTGAGTTATATCACAAAGGCAGAAGCTCACTTAGGCTTAAGTGAGTTTTCTCAGTGGAATTCACAGCCCTACTCTTTTAGGAAAAGGTGTGTGAAGTGGTGTCTAACCATCCATCAAGCCCCCGTCCGCAAAGTCGTCAAAGGAGTGCAAGCTATCCTACTTTCCAAATCCGACCACCTGGAGTGTTTTCAGCATATTTCCTAATTATTGAGAATATTCTCAAAGTTCTTGTAGGGTTCTTTTTCTTATTCATTCAAGGAGACGTGGTCCAAATTTCAGCTCAAAAGGATCTAAGACAAAGAAGTTACGTGCTTTCAAAGTTCATTAAATTCTCCTATTTTCGAATACAATACTCGATCGAAAGACTCGACCGCTTGCAACCACTAGTTCAAAAAGAAGCATCTGAAGGTTGAGCCGAATTCTTCCAAAACTTCAATAATTCAACACCATATTTTCAAGTTATATTCTAATCCCCTTCCACTGGTGCATCATTTGGTATCAGAGTTAAAACGTCCTACTAATTCATGATATATTTTTTTACACAATAATGAGATCACAAAACTATTTACGGAACTATCTTTCAAACGAGGAGAAGTTACAATCATCCATCCCGACTTTTAACAGATATGAAGAAGATTATTTGGGTTGGGAAGTAGAGATCGAAGAGACCATTCAAGGTTCTGATTTTTCAGAAAAGATCATAGTAAGTTTTATTCCTTCAAGATTTAGAGAGAGATTTTGTTCTTGGTGGCATGATTTGATATGTAACCAGTGGATGGATGGAAGTGAAGGCATCCACACATTCCACTTAATGAGGAAATTCTTGAGGAGAAAATTTGTCCCACCATCACCATCACCACCCCCAAGTATGAAAATTCTTTCAAAAGTCAACAAGCTTAACTTGCTAAAATTAATGCCTTGTTACAAAAACTTGAAGCAAGCATATCAAGCACTCCGACTTTACAAGCGCAAGTCCAAAAAGAAGCATCTAAAGGTATAGCCACACTTCAACAATTCAACACCATATTTTTAGGTTATATTCTAATCCCCCTCCACTGATGCATCAAAAAGTCTTCTAAGGTGCTCAAAGTGTATAGATAGATTCTCACTATAAACCTAGATATCATCGAAATAAACCACCACAAACTTTCCTAGAAAGTCTTTGAGCATATGGTGCATGATCCGCATAAAAGTACGTGGTGCATTTGATAGTCCAAAAGGCATGACCATCCATTCATATAAACCATTCTTGGCCTTGAAGGCCATTTTCCATTCATCTCCCTCTCTCATTCAAATTTGATGATATCCACTCTTTAAGTCGATTCTTCAGAAAATAGAAGCCCCACTCAATTCATCCAACATATCTTCATGCCGAGGGATTGGAAACCTATACTTGATGCCCTAGCAGAAGTGGTAAATAAATAACCTGTAAATACTTGAATAAATATGGACAGCAATCTATGAGTGGTTACTTGGCTGAAGGAATGATCACCTAGTGTTGAAGAACAACAAAAAAGGTGGTCGATCACAGGTTGGAGAAGTCAGGCTGAGATCGACAAGTATTTCACAGTTTTGATCAGCTATTGATTTTCAATCGCTTGGGCGGTCGATCATCAAAGGTGGAAATAAAATAGACTCAAACATTTTCTCGGGTGGTCGATCCTCAACGATGAAGGTGATTGATCGGTCCTTCAAAACTTCCTTAATTTTCCGCAAAACACAATATAGAAACTTCAACTTTGGAAAACCATATCTCCCTCAATTTGGAAGCTTTTGATCTGAAAATTGGAATATGTCTTTCTTGATGACTGAAGAAAGAATCGCTTCAAGAATTATGGAAATAAGCTTTACAGATTAGAAAATATGCTGAGCAAACTTGAGTGGCCGAAAATAGCAAGGATGTGCAGTTGTAACTCCCGTATGGATGACTTCGTGAATTAAAACTTTCTTGATGGTTAGATACCTCTTCACACACCCTTCCTCCAAGGAGTAAGAATACAGATGTCAATAAGAGAACTTACTCAACTTCAAGTAAGCCCAATCTTGTGATGCAACACACACAAGGAGACTTTGGATGCAACTCACCAAAGTGTTGAAAAAAGAATCACTCCAATTTTGAGAGAAAGCAAAAGCTTTTATTAATCAAATTTCAATGTCTTAATCACCCTAACTAGGTGGTTTTATGTAGCCAATTACAAAGTATAGAATAGGAAATAACATAATAGGAAACAAACTACGTATTCGACCCTATATGGCCGATTACTAAACTAAGATTTTAGTAACTTTCTAAAGTGATTGTTTAGTATCTCGTTGTTGGCTTTGGCTCCACATTTTTGTGGCTTTTGGTAGCTACTTTCTCTTCAAGATTTGCCACTTGGATGGTAGCCATAATCAAGCACAATCGGCTCTCCTTTGTCCACTTGCTTTTGGCCAATTAAGGAAGGTTTTCTTATCTCTATTTCCTATGGTCTTTCTTGACCTTCAAGATTTTATTCTTAGGCTCCTTTCCATAGCATTAAAGGTGTGGACCTTTGATGCGCCCCAAGATCCTACTGTTTGAGTCAAGCCATGATGCTCTTTCTTTATCTAATAAGCTCTTATTTTGCAAGAAATACTACATTAATGGAGCTTGAGGAACCTTTGCTAGGAGAAAGGGGAAGCTTCTCAACATGTTTTCACTTGGAGTCATCCAACATCAATTCGACTAAGATCATTACACCTCGATTTTGGATGTCTCATTTTGGTCGATTCTAATAAGGTCAATTACATAGAGTTTTGTTGAATTTTAACATTGATTTATTACTTTAGTTTATGTTGGATGGATTAATGCTGGTTGGATTATATTTTTTTTGGTTTTATGATGTTTTGAATTGTTTTGAATCAAGGTGCTTGGTTTGCATGTAAACCAAGCCCTCAAGCCAAATTTTTGTGAACCCAAGGGCATTTTTTTGTAATTTCTCATATATGCTCATTAGAGAAATGTTTATCCTCCTCTAATGAAACACTAATGCACTTTTGAAACCCTAATCAAAATTGTGTCTTATTTTAGAGAGTTCTCTCTAGTGCAAAACGGTGGTCCAGTTTTAGCCTCTCGGCTTACCTCCATCAAAACATTCTCCCTCTTGTTCTTGCGTGATCTTGGGGAAGGAGATCATTATTAGCTCTTCCAGCAAATTCTCTTGGAGTTGTCCTTGTGGTTTGGAATTAGACGATCACAGCAAAAGCTAAGTTAGAGATAGAGAGGTATTCTTCCAATCACCCGAACATGTCACCCCCTCGGCCGGGTGAGGGATTCGTGGACCAACTTGGTACCATGATTTCTTCCATTTTTCCTAGAGGTTACTGCTGTATTCTTATCTACAATTATTGGCTTCCCTGTTCTTGTGAAATTCTGGGTGGTATTGTTTGAATTGGACTTGTATTTTTAAAGTTGTGCTTGTTTTCCTAAGAGTGCCGAGAATCTATTTTTCCTAGAATACTATTTTCGAGTAGGGGATTCTCTTATGTATAACTCCATGTGTGTATTGCCTTTTAAGGTGTTCTAATATTAATTATTTACTACTTTCCCCATAAATTTAGGGTCCAGATTCCCTATGCAGCTCAAGTTCTAATTAGTTTACTTTCAATACTCAGATTTAGGGCTAGCCGATTAGCCTTGTTTATTTTGGACCAGTTTGGGGCTCCGACCTATTTCCCTTGATTCTTGTGGCTTCTTTGTTTGAATTTCTAGATTATGAACGTACTCTAAACATATTTGAACTATTGGGGATTTACTTAATAATTGGAGTTTGTTTTGGATCAAGTTGTTCAACCATTATTTGTGATATCCGCAAAACTGTTTTAATCTTTGAAAAAGCTATTTCTGAGCTGCTTTTTGAATGAGTCATATCTCTGTGATTATTATTTTTTTGAACATCAAATTTGAAGGTCCCCTTTTTCTTTGAGTCCTCAAGACACCCTCCAAATTTTGGACCTTTTTGCTACATGCATTAAAAGTTATAGGCATTTCTTTCAGATTGCTTGGATTGAAGTTAACCGATTGCCCAATAGCTTTGTATTGTCGTTGTGCATTTTTGGGGCATATCAGCCCTCCTTGATCTTCATGGGTTGATAGCTATTCTATTTGAGCCATTGATGAGTTACCTTCCAAATGGTTGAAAATGAATGAGTTGATAAGACCTTGGGCCTTTGTCTTTGTGGATGGATCTTGTAGTCGATCACTACTTGATTGTGATTTGATTAATAGCTTGGCTATCATGCACATTCTCATACTTCCATCCTTCTTTGGTACTAATAGTGATGGTACGACACATGGACTCATAGATTCTTAAATGAAACCCTTTTCTAATAGCTCGGTTACTTGCTTATGTAGTTCTTTTGCTTCCTCTAGATTTAGCCTATAAGAGGGCCTATTTGGAAGACTTGCATCGGGTACCAAATCAATATGATGCTCAATACCTCTAATTGGGGGAAGTCCTTGAGGGAGATCTTTAGGAAACATATCTTGAAACTGTAATACCCCAACTTTTTATATCAAAGTTTGATAAGGATAATTGGAGGGTATTTGGATTTATTGGCTAATTATCGGGTATTACCAAGGACGTAACCGCTATATTATAATTTAACTGAATTATTGGAGGATAATTAGAGATAAAGCGATGAGGTATAATTAAATGGGGATTAAATGAATATTAAGTGAATAATTAAAATAATGAAGATTTAAAATAAAATGAAGAAATTAAAATCAAACGACAAAATAAGGGGGATGTTGGAGGGGATTGGCTGAACCGATTCATTGTGAACCGGTCTAGCATGTTAAAAGAAAATGAATGGCTCACAGGCCATTCTACACTGGTGATAAACCGAGAAGAAGAGGGAGAGAAGAGAGGGAGACAGCGAGAGCAGGGAGGGAAGGAGATCAATGGCAAAGAGGAAGGGGATCGCGAACTGGCTCGCGGCGAGGGTGCGACAGACGAGAGGCGTGGTGCTAGCGACAAGCAGCTGTAGGTCGTGAGGTGCAAAACTAGGGCTTGGAGTCAAGTGATCTCGGGTTCCACTCGCAAGTCTATGCTGCCGGCACGGATGGAATGGCGACGGTTGGCTGGCGACGATGAAGGAGCAACGACGGCGAGGGGTTGGCAAGCGACGGACAGAGGTGACCGACGCCTTGGGTCAATGGGCAAATGAATGAGTCGAGTGGAGCTACTGGGTCTGGGTCGTGGTTCGGCTCGAACCAGTGCTCTTCCAGATGAAGTTGACAGCGTGTTGGCGTGGGGAACATTCTGAGAAAACTGCAGTGAGATTGTCAGGCATGCTCTTTTCTTCTGGGTAGTGATAGAGAGAGTGTCCCCTCTCTGGTGTTGATATACAGAGAGGAGACAAGGAGAGGAGATGGGCAATGAGCGTTGGCATAATAGAGGAGCTCTCAGATGAGCAGAAATTTGGAGAGAAAAATCTAGCATTGTGACTGAGAATATGAGGTAGAGCAGAGAGACTCTAGGGTGCTGAGTTGGGAGCTGTTGCGTTTGGGTCTTCATGGTGGGTATGATCTGTTCTCCTTATTTGTGATTTTGGACGTTGTGTTCTGTTAATGGATGGGTAAGGTTAGGGTTATACTCTATTAGTAATAATACCTCTGCTGGATTCTGTCTCTTGATTATGAGAATGGACGTGTTGTTCTATAGTCGATTCTTTTCTTGTGTTGGTAGGTATGGACGCTGTTGATAAATGAACAAGAATGTTCAATGCTATCTATGGTTGTTTAAGGATTTTTGGTCATGTATTGTCTGTTATGGATAACTGCTTCCTTTTGGTGGATGAGATTATTCTCTGTTGGTGGCTACCATTGTTGAATTGTAGGTGTCTATGTTGGTTTTGGTTATGGAAAATATTAAGTGTTGTTATTGGTCTGCTGCACACCTTGGTAATGAATATTGATTGTTTAAATATTAATAGTTTGCTTAGTGGATGGGAGCTTTTTCTATTAGTTGGAATTCACCTACTGGGTTCGTGGTTTGATGGACATGATAACTGCTATCTTGAATGATGAACATGAAAATGTTGTGTTGAATTGTGTTGGATTTGCATTGTGTGAACTCTATGTGAGGGATATATGTTCTGTACCTTGGACGATTTTAACTATTATTGGACGTTGATAAGCATGGAAGTGTTGAATTCCTTAGGATAAACCTTGGTAGCTATAGCTTTGATAATATGCTCTGTTACTTGGATTGAGTCATTCATTGGATAAACATATGTTAGTGATTGGATTAGTTTGTTGCGACGAGATATGTTTCATTTCGGCGGTAATGGATTTCCATTAATAAGTCACAAATGTTTTAATTGTGAAGGTATCAGAAAGAGAGTAGAATAACGAACAAGTGCAAACACGCAGAAAGAAATTGAAGTAAGGAATTTGGGTGTGTCTTGGCCATTTGGAGGCCTTACACCGCAAGTAGAGTGCGTGGGTTATACGTTTAATTCACTGTAAATTCTTTATGCTACATTGTGATTGCTAGTTAGATAAGTTGATTAAAGTGACGTTGTTGTTAGTGGCTAATAGTCTCTTGAATAATTTACTGCCGTTATGCCCTTACTGACTTCCTCACTGTTGTTATTTTCCTATTGGTAGTGTAGATTGCTTGATACCCTGTAGATATTACTTCTGTAATAGCTTGTTCTTGTTGTTAGTCTTATTTAGTTATGTTATACATGTTTCACTTTGATAGACTTATGATGAATAATTAAAGGAGTTAATGACCTTAAAAGTATAAACGAATGATGTTGAGAGCTAGACTTTTGAGTATGATCCTATTTTCATAGTTCATAATTTCACTTATCATAATATTCTACAAAAAATTAGTTTAACCCCCTGCATATAGTTTCTCCTTTCACGCATGAATATCATTTTGTTATGTGTGTCCTTATTTCTTTAATTGCTAATAACCCTTGAGCATGATAACAAAGCAATTAAATCAAAGCATGTAAACTACTTGATTTGTATTCATAATCTTCCGAGCATGTAAATCAATTAGTTGATTGACTTCTCTAATTCTAGCATGTTTATTAGTTGATTGACTTCTCTAATTCTAGCATGTTTATTTGTTGATCAACGTAAAAATTGTAATCAATTAAGCATGTCAACCAAGCTAGTTAATGGGCTAAGTATGTAAACTAACCAACATGTTTAAATGTTAATTAGTATTGTATGAGCATGTTAATTAGCTTAACTAAATTAGTTAACTTGAGTATGATAATCTAATTAGAGCAAGTAACTCAATTAGAATTAGAAACCGAATATGTTAATCAATTTGCTTAACTAATTTATAGTTGCTATCCACTTCCTGAGCAAGTTAAATTATGTAAGTATGTTTGATCATCTAGAGAGCACATTAACTTAACTAAGTAATTCATTTGACTCAAGCATGTTTACTTAATCTTATAACTCGAGCATGTAATCAAATTAGTTAATTGTTAATCAATCGAGTTAATTGCTAATCAAATTAGTTAGTTGAATCAATTGAGCATGTTGACCAATTAGCTAATCTAAGCATTTAAATAAGCATGATAATTAACTAGTCGTTAAACCTTGAGCATGATAATGAATTAGTCAAACATATAATTAGATTAGATTAATATTTGCATGACAATAAATTAAGATATGCCATGTAATAAGCTTGTGATTACTATGTTTAACCAACAAACTAGAATAAAAGCATATTTAAATCACCTAGAATAATAAATATAGGAAGCATGTAAATGGACTAGGAGGTTAACTAGACATTTGGCATGTTAATTCTTGTATTCAATATTATGAATGCTCTCTGTATTATTGGTTGTCTTCATTGATATGCGTTTTCAATTCCTATTATTCTTTATATGTGTCTTCAATTTCAACTGCTCTACTTTCAATGCAAGTGTTATTTACTTTTCTTATATGTGCATTTCAATTTCTATTAATGTTACATCATAAAGCATCATGCATCATGTTAGGTTGGGAATGTATGATCATGCATCACGTTAATAGAAATCATAGGAAGTGCCACCTTGGTGGTGGTATGTAAACATGCATAAGTGAGAAAAAATGTTAAGGAAAGAAAGAAAAGGGAGTTGGGGACGGATGGTAGTTCGAATCTAGCTTGGCACTAGACTACGCCCCTTTCTCATGTCGGGAAAGGGACCAGCTGCACACAGGAGGTTAGAAGCAGACCAAGACTATACCATCCCATATGGGTCCTCCAATCTCCAGCTCGATGTACAGGTAATGAACGAACAAAAGTAAAGGTAAAGTAATAAACGAACGAACGAAATGAAATGATTGGTTTGGGTGGCCCCCATTTCAAAATGGACTAAAGACTGACATTCATGTGCATTAAACCCTTTTCCTTATTGAGCCATTAGGATAGCGTATTACTTGTGGTGTAGATACAATGATGAACAGCTAAGAAGCAGATAATAAACAGATATTGAAACAAGCATGAAGGATTTGCACGAGCGAGATTGGGGCTGGCCAGACATGAAGAGGGTAAAAGAGAAACAGTTGTAATTAAATTAGATTTCATAGTAAGTTGTATCTAATCATTTAGTCCTTTCATTTAAATGATTTATGCTTTCGCGAAGTTTTAACAAATCCGCTAAGTTTTCAAACAAATGATTTTGTAACGCTTCCGCATCCTTGTTGATTGAATTTTAAATACGAGTTTAACGAAAGATTATTAGCAATCTGGTTTAGCGTCGCACTATGATCAGTTTTAAAGGCAATTTCAACGATTCTAAAAAATTCAAATTTTTACGCGTTTTAAAGGATTTACGAGAAACTGAGTCGTTATAGATACTCCTCCAAAAGAGTTAGAACCGACTCAAGCATCCCTCTCATCTCAACAAGCTTGTAACGGAACATCATCAATACACCCAAGTTTTTTCTCTTTAAAACCTTTCACAATTCTTTCTTTGACATAAACAAAGTAGTTTTCAACCTACTTTCTCTCATTGACTTATAATCTTTGACCACTTGCTCCAGTTGGAGTAGAGCTAGCTTGATCACTCTTTCCTTATCCTTGAAAGAATAACAATTGGTAAAATAGTCATGCATAGTCTTCCTATCATATTGCCATGGTCTTCCCAAAAGTAAATGACTAGTACTTATTGGAACCACATCACATAGCACTTTATCCATAAAGCTACCAATAGTGAACTCAATAGATGCTTGCTTACTAACCTTGATGTCTTCTCAGTCATTTAACCAACTTAGTTTGTAAAGATTTGGATGCAAGGTTGTTTTCATTCCTAATTTTCTCACTAAGTTCATAGATACCACATTAGCACAACTTCCTCTATCAATAATTAGATAACATATCTTGTCTTTGACTTTGCATCGACTATGGAAAATATTTTCCCTTTCACAATCATCAATGCATGCCTTTGTAGTAAGTATCCTTCGAATGACCACAAAGAGAGGACCCTCTTGAGCATGAAGGGTCTCTACTTGTGTTTCCTCCTCGAGTGCCCCTTGCTCATCTATCTCATCTTCACTTTCAACTTTATTGGTGCCTTCCCGCAATACCATTACTTTCCTATTTGGACATTGATAAGCATGGTGCCCAATCCCAAGGCATTTGAAACACTTGATCTCCCTGGTCTTCGGATTTGGTGCTTCAATAGGCAACTTCTTTGTATCATTTGTTTTAGGTGTAGCACTCTTCATGTTCATACATTTGTCATCGAGTTTGGATGGTGGTTTTAAAAAGCTTGTATTTCTTTGTGCGAATCAGCTAACCATCTCTTTTTCTTTTCTTTGCTTTTGTCTTTCCACTTTAAGAGCCAACTTTATAACATCTTCCAAGGTCTTGTAAGGCTAAAGTTCCACAATATCTCCAATGTCATAATTGAGACCTTGGATCAATCTTGCAATAGTATGATCTTCCAACTCTTCTAAGTTACATCTAGTCTTCAATGTTTTGAACTCGGCCAAATATTCCTCTATTGATGAAGATCCTTGTTTGAAGCTTTGCATTTGATAAAATAACTCTTGCTTGTATTGGCTTGGAATAAATCTCGTACTCATTAGTGTCTTCAAGAGGTTCCATGTTTAGATTTCTTCTTCTCCATCAAGCCTCCTTCTTTGATCTAAGATTGTTCCACCAAAGACTAGCATATCTCGTGAACTCAAGTACAACTAGTTATATCTTCTATCTTTCCAAAAAATTGTAGCATTCAAAAATCTTTTCCACCTTTTCCATCCAGTCAAGATAATCATTACCATTGCAAGAACCATTAAATGAAGGGATGGATACCTTAACAAGATTCAAGTCATCCTTTTGGCTTGGTTTTCTCCTTGGATTAGAGAACTCTCCATACTTAGTTTCCCGATAGATCCCAAACTCCAAACTCTCAATCCGAATGAGAACGACAATCGAAAATATTCAAAACTCTTACACTGAAATTAAAACACAGAGATCTCCTCTTGCACATAGGCTTAGGAACTCAAATTTATAGGGGCAGTAGTTAACAATCAATATAAGAACACCTACAAATCACCTTCAAACTCGACACACACACGGAGTTGTGCGAGATGGAATTTGTAGTTCATATCAAGGGTTTGCGGAAAATACAGATTTGCGACAACAAGGACCAACTTTCAATAACTTTAACATCCAGAATCCAAAACACCAAATAATCCCCTAAACTTCACATATGCAGATCAGCATTGACTTGGTGATCAAAAAACACAGAAGCACCTTTAAGAAGAATCAATAAAACTAGGAGCACCAAGTTGGTCCACATGTCCCTCACTTGGCCGAGGGGGTGACTCGTACGGATGTTTCAGAAAACACCACTCCAACCTAGCTTTTGTCATGATTTTCTACCTCCACACCACAAGGACAACCTCAAGAAGAAGCTGCTGGAAGAGATAGTATAAGTCTTCTCCTCCTAGACCATGCAAGAACAAAGGAGAACACTTGAGATGGTGGAGGCCCTGTGAAGCAAAAACCACACCATCGTGAGTCTAGAGAGGAAATATCTAATAATGATTTCAATATCAAATTTTGGGTTTCAAAAGTGCGTTGAGGGTTTCATTAGAGGGGACTAAATACCACTCTAATGATACAATAAAGGAAAATTACAAAATTACCCTTGAAAACACAAAACTTGGGCATGAGGGCTCGATTTACAAGCAAGCTGGGCACCTATATTCATAAGACATCAAATGATCTAAAAATCCCTCAAAATAAACTCTAACTAGTAGACAAAAATTCAATAACATCTAAAGTAATAGTTCAATGGGAAAATTTCAACAAAACACTCTTAATCAACCTTGAGGGCTACAATCAATGTGAGCTCGTCCAAGCCAGAGAAAGTTGGTTTAGCCGATTTTGGAGTTGCATGGCTTCACGTGAAAACATAACGAGTAGCTTCCTGCTCTCCAAGCAAGGCTCCCTCCTTAATCTCCATTAACGTGGTATTCCCTACAAAATAATAATTCATTAAACAAACAATGAGTCTAACGACTCAGGTCGTGTGATAGGATTTTGGGACACATCATTCTCCCCAGGTAATTGAGGATTTGACCTCAAATCCTAGGAGTCCACCACCCTTGCAACTTCTTATGAAAGCTTTGTCCACTCGGATCAAATAATAATAGTACGTCCTCCCCAGGAAAGTATCCAATATGAGTCGGAAGATCAAGGACATCAACTAAATTATCCACGGAATAAGTGACGATAAGCTTTACTATGAGACTTTGAAGCCCATGGTGCGTAACCCTCATGAATGTTCTGGGTGAATTAGATAATTGGAATGGCTTAGCTTTCCATTTAGAGAGGTCGAACTTTGCTTTGAAGGTTGTTGTCCACTCTTCTTCTTCATACATTCGGATCTGGAGTCGTTCATCTTTGAGATCAATTCTTGAGAAAATGAACGTTTTATTAAATCTCTCAAGCATATCTTTTAAGCAAGGAATAGGGAACTGATACTTGATTGTACGTTGGTCATTGTCTCCACTTCCTACAAACATGCCATGTGGAGCTATTTGGTTGTGGAGCTAAAAAAGGGAAAATTGCACATGGCAATCCTTAGGGAAATTTTCTTTGGGGAATATTTTCAACAGCTTGTAGTACATGTGAAACTAAATTGGATATGGGTTCCAAGTCTCCCACTTTCCCTATGCACCTGATCGATACCACTGTGTTTCTTGACAATAAGGATTTCTTCAAACCATTCTTGGAAATAAGCAAAGACAATCCATCTCTCTCGCTTTTCATTCTTTCATAGTCTTGTACTATTTGTTCTGGTTGAAGAGGGTCTAGTTTAACAAGCTTCCCATTCATCATGAACGTATAAACGTTTGTAAGGCCGTTGTGAATTACTTTCCGATCAAATTGCCACAGCCTCCCCAACAATAAATGGCTCGCATTCATTGGGACAACTTCAAAAATGGCTTTATCCTCATATCTTCCAATAGAGAAATCAATCTAAGCCTGTTTGTTGACCGCGATAGAGTCATTTTGGTTAAGCTAATTTAGCTCGTACAGATTGGGGTGAGGTAATGCTTTCAATTCCAACTAGTCAATAAAATCAAGAGATACTACATTGGTGCAACTTCCTTCATCTATAATTAAAGAGCATAGCTTCCCTTTTACTCGGCATCGAGTATGAAAGATGGTTTTCCTTTGACCCCTCTCTTCTCGGTTTTGTAAAGTCATAGATCTTGTCTTAACCATACGTAAAGGACCATCTTGTGCATAATAAGTCTCTTCCAGGGGTTCTACTGTGGGGTAAGGTGTTTCATCATCTTCATCTTCGCTGAAAATTTCTTCGGGATCACCCCTCATCACCATTACCCATGTATTGGGGCATTAAGAGGCTATGTGACCAAGTCTGAGACATTTGAAGCACTTAATGTCTCTCGTCCTAGGTTTGGAAACATCAACAGTTGCTTTCTTCTCCTCATCCTTCTTAGTAGGAAAACTTTTCTCATCATCTATAGGAGGTGGTTTAGAGGGAGGAGTACTTCTTTGGAAATGCCAATTATTGGACTCCTTCAATCTTCTTTTCTTTTGCCTTTTTATCTCCAATTTCCCTTTGAAGTCCTTTAATAAAACGAGTAATGGTCTGCTCTTCACGTTCCTCCATGGCATAATGGATCATCAAAGTCTCAAACTCGGTTAAGTAGTCTTCAACCGATTGACTTCCTTGTTTCAAGTTTTGAAATTGAAGGAACAACTATAGTGGAGAGAAACAAATCTTTTGTGCATAAGAGTTTTCATGGTTCTCCAACTTCTTACATCCTCATAACCCTCTCTTCTTTGTTGTGCCTTTAAGTCCTCCCACCAAAGGATAGCATATCCGGATAGTTCTAAAGCCACCATTTGTAGTTTCACCTTTTTGGTCAAATCATAGCAATCAAATACACGGTCGACCTTGTCAATCCATTCTAAAAAATCACTCACATTGCTTGAGCCTTTAAAAGGTGGGATTGTGGCCTTGACATGCCTCATTTCACTTTTGTTAAAAGATCTTCTCCTTGGGCTAAAGGAACTATCTTCCTCGGTTTCCTCTTCTAGTTCATCGAGTAAACTTTCACCTCGACCCCTTGAATCCATGGAAGCACTCACTCTTCTCCTTGGCCTAGGAGTTCTTAGTTCCCTTACATGCTCATTAGAAGTTCTCTCTTGGTCATGTTGTAATTTTAAAAGCATGTCTTTCATTTCATCAATTTGAGCTTGAAGATCTTTCTCGGGTTGTCTTGGATCTCTCTCGGGTGGTGGTGAACTAGTGCTTGGCATTGTCCCCTTACTTTGGTGATAGTTAGCTCCACTCCTAGAACTCATTTTAAACATTAGACCAGATCACAAAATAGCAACAAAGTGCCCAAAATGGCTCTGACACCAGATGATAGATCCCAAACTCCAAACTCTCAATCCGAATGAGAACGACAATCGGCAATTTTCAAAACTCAGACACTGAAATTAAAACATGGAGATCTCCACTTGCATACAGGTGATAAGCTCCAAAAAACACTTAGAACCTTTAGAGAGATTATTGATTGTAGAAGGATAATTTCGGATTATTGTTGAGGTGTTGAATCTGTAATTTTGTTGGATTGTTGTTATCGCTGATTCTAGTATCTGTTTGTTGGATAATTTGTTTGATGTCTTCTAGTGATTTGTTCAAGATTAAGTCAGTGAGCTCCCCTCCAAAAATGAGCTTCATTTGGTCTATGTAGCTCAAGTTATTCCGTTTTGAATCTGCGTTGGTAAATCTGTCCTGCTGGAAACAGATTTCGGGTTGTTATTGAAATTGATATACCTCCTAATCCAGAGTGATTTTTGGGTTGGATTTTTTATACAACTTTCCTGAATATATTAAGTTTATGTCCTCCAAAATACAGCTCTAGTTCACGTGTATATTTGGAGCTTGATTCATCTCATTGCTGCTGGTTCGAGTATTGTTAATTTTCCGGAACAGATTTCTCTAAGGCTCTCCATTTGTTTTTGGAGCCTATCATTTGGTATCAGAGCTTTGGCTCACATTTTCTTGCTGTATTATTGTTTTTTAAGAGGGTTATTATGAGTACGAGAAGTGGGGCTCACTATCACAACCCTAGAGATATGAGAAGTAATTCAAGTGCACCACCACCAAAGGAAACTCATGAGCAAACCGAGCCTACTAAGCGGGAGTTGTTTGACATGATTCTTAAGCTTCAAGAAAGTCTAGAGAAACATTCTAGTAGGCAAATGAAGGGCCCTAGGACTCCTAAACCAAAGGAAAAATTCAACACATCAATCGAGTCAAGGAGTCAAAGTAAAAACTTGTATGATTGGGGTGCGAGAGAAAGCGTTATGGAAGAGCTTCCAAATTCGAGAAGAAGATCTCACAAAAAGAATGATTTTAAGCTTGTGGATTTATCCATCCCTCCATTTAGTGGATTCAACAATGATATTGAGTGTATGGATTGGTTGGAAGAAGTTGAAGGCATATTTGATGGTCACGAATTTTCGGATAAAGCTAAAGTGAAACTAGCCTCCTCGTCATTTGTGGGTTATGCTAAATCTTGGTGGAATAACTTAAAAGCTCAGTGGCTAATTGATGGGGAAGATAATCTTATTACTTGGAAGATGATGAAAAATTTTATGAGAAAAAGATTTGATACGTCTCGGCTAAAGGCTAAAGACATCCGTTGCTCCGAGTGCCTTGAGATTGGGCACAATGCTTTTAAATGTCCGAATCAAAAGAGTACTATCTTAAAGGATTGTGTGGTTGATGGGGAAAGCCAAGTTGACTCTTTGGCAGCCACTAATGGAGAAGAAACTTTAGAAGTAGAGACTATTTATGCTCCCGAAGGGCCACTATTTATGATGGACACTCAAGCGGTTCAAAAGGTTTTATCGAATGGTCAAATCTGTGAAGATGATTATGTAGAACATGAAATTAATTTTTTTGCTACAACTAATGTGATCAAGAAGGAACATGAGAAAGAGATGCAAGATCAGCATTGTAAGATTCTACAAATGCCGAGTCCATGGGAAGAATTTGTTAGAAATGAAACCGAGCTAGATGAAGTTAATAATGTTTTCCAAGAGTTGCTTGTTCCATGTGTTTCTAACAAGTCCTTTTATGTTTCATCTTGTCTTGAAGAAAGTTATATAGATGAGGAGTTACCAAAATTAAAGGTGGACGAGGAAGAAGCTCCTCCCCAAAGGAGAACACTCACGGCCATGGAGGAAATGCTCATGGAAGGTAAAAAGCCTTCCCTTTTCCGTAACCGAAATGTTTTTGGTAAAATGGAAGAAACTTGCATAGTGGAGCATGAAGATGAGTTCTTTGCAGCAACAAATGAAGGAGAAAATGATTTTAAGGAGTTAGCTCTTAATCAAGAGGTAATTGTTTTCTTGACCGTAGAAAGACCTCTTACTATTGGATATCGAGAAGAGAAAATTCATGGCAAGTTGACTTGTTATGATTTATGTTGGGGCATAGACAAAGTAAATTTCTTATTCACAAATGGAAGGAGATTTAACATCCATTCTTGCATGCATATGGATAAAGGTTGGGGTTTTGATGCATTACCACCTTCGAGTCTTTACTTGCTAGTCTACGATAGTGGAGAAACAAGCATACTAGCCAAAACCACTTACTCGAGGTATACCCCACCAAACACCTTGATTACTTATTTTTTTAAAATTGGATGGTTAAGAAATATTGTTATTATTGAGCTTGATATTCCAGTTATTAAGAAAGGAGATGATCAAAATTAGGATAAACTTCTGAATTTTGTGGTTAATGATGCTTGCTTGGGTTGTGAAAGAGTTGTTGTTGATTTGATGATTGAAGATGTATTCATGGGCAATCTGGATGTTTTCTTTGAAAATTATTGTGACCCTATTTTTCTATCCCCGCATGATCTTGTTCTTGCTAGTTATACATCCACTCTCATTGAGTATGCACCCCAAGAAAGGAACCTGGTGTTAAATTCCTTACGTTCATGGCTCTTTAAAATTGGGTGGATGGGAAATTCCATTGTTGTTGGTGCTGATTTTAAGTTTTGGAAAGAGAGTTTTAATATTGTAGTTGAGGAAAGAAATTCGAAGATTGAAGATTATTTTGATTCAAAGTTACTACCACTACAAGATCTGGACATTGCCTTGTGCAAACTCACAATTCTTCTCCTATCTTTGACAAGACAGTTTACAAGTTCCTTTATGAAGAAATTGCCTCAAGGTAGAAACAAAAATTTTCCATTTGATCTAGGCAGAAGGCAAGATAGAAGCTAATGATGAATACTCCCTGGATTTGAGGGCAAATCCTTTTCAACCCCGGGACTATGATGTGCCCCAAGTTCCGGAACTTGAGCCCGAGCCAAGGGCTCTTTTATTTTCTAAATTTTTATTTATTTTGTAGGTTTTTGAATCAAATAAACAAAGATGAGTTGGCATTTGAGCTAATGGAGATCTTGTAATCTTTGGGAGGAAATTATAGGTTTTCCATTTCCGCCTAAAACAGGAGCTGTGGACGTTCAAGGGCTATTTCGACAATCAGGACGGCTTTGTTTCAACTTTTGTCCTTCATATGAATTGTTGCCAACAGACAAAGCTTTCCAACGAGCACTTGAACGTAATATTCGGATTTCATTTGTTATGTCAAATGTACATTTTACAGAGTCTAAAAAAATCCCACTCGGGATTTTTAATTTTTGTGTAAGTCATGTCTATTTGTTTAAGTTAGGGTCAATTTGGTCTTTTCACCTATTTTGTAAACATTCTGGGTTAAAACCCTACCTGGTTGCAATTGGAAAGGGACTTTGATGAATTAAGAAAATTTGGTTCTCTTTTGAGAGAAGACACCCACGGCCTCCTCCTCCCTTAGCGCCGATTTCATCCATCACCCAAGCAAGGCCTCTCTTGAAGCTTCTCAACCTTGCATCCTTGGGATATTGTTTCTTCCAATCCTTATCTTCGAGGTAAGATTGTGGTGTGGAGACAAGAGAAGTTTCCAACCTTGGAGAGTGTTGGTTTTCGGCCAACCCCAAAGTCGCCCCTCTCACTAGGAGGTCCGCGGACTCCATTGTATTTCCTCTTGATTCTTGTTGTTCTTTTATGCTCTTTTCTTGCTGCTTGGATAACCTATGTTCTGGTGATAAAATGCTTGTTATGTGTTGAAGAAGCCTTTTGGAGATTATTGATTGTAGAAGGATAATTTCGGATTATTGTTGAGGTGTTGAATCTGTAATTTTGTTGGATTGTTGTTATCACTGATTCTAGTATCTGTTTGAAGCCCTTACGACGCTCGTCTTGGTTTGATGTCTTCTAGTGATTTGTTCAAGATTAAGTCAGTGAGCTCGCCTCCAAAAATGAGATTCATTTGGTCTATGTAACTCAAGTTATTCCGTTTTGAATCTGCGTTGGTAAATCTGTCCTGCTGGAAACAGATTTCGGGTTGTTATTGAAATTGATATATCTCCTAATCCAGAGTGCTTTTTGGGTTGGATTTTTTATACAACTTTCCTGAATATATTAAGTTTATGTCCTCCAAAATACAGCTCTAGTTCACGTGTATATTTGGAGCTTGATTTATCTCATTGCTGCTGGTTCGAGTATTGTTAATTTTCCGGAACAGATTTCTCTAAGGCTCTCCATTTGTTTTTTGGAGCCTATCAACAGGCTTTGGACCTCAAATATACAGGGGCTGTAGCTAACAATCAATATAAGAACACCTCCAAAAATCACCTTCAAACTTAACGCAAACACTGAATTGTGTGAGATGGAATCCACAGTTCGGATCTAGGGTTTTGCGAAAAATACAGATTTGCGACAACAAGGAACAACTTTGAATAACTTCAATATCTAGAATCCAAAACACCAAATAATCCCCTAAACTTGACATATACAGATCAGCAATGACTTGGGGATCAAAAAACACAGAAGCACCTTTAAGAAGAATCAATAAAACCAGGAGCACCAAGTTGGTCAGCGGGTCCCTCACTCGGCCGAGGGGGCAATAGCTTTCGCCATGATCTTCTACCTCCACACCACAAGGACAACCTCAAGAAGAAGCTGCTGGAAGAGATAGTATGAGTCTTCTCCTCCTAGACCACGCAAGAACAAAGGTGAAGACTTGAGATGGTGGAGGCGCCGTAAAGCAAAAACCACACCATCGTGAATCTAGAGAGGAAATCTCTAACAATGATTTCAATATCAAATTTTAAGTTTCAAAAGTACGTTTAGGGTTTCATTAGAGGGGACTAAATACCACTCTAATGATACAATAAAGGAAAATTACAAATTTGCCCTTGAAAACACAAAACTTGGGCATGAGGGCTCGGTTTACATGCAAACCGAGCACCTAAATTCGTAAGACATCAAATGATCTAAAAATCCCTCAAAATAAACCCTAACCAGTAGACAATAATTCAATAACATCTAAAGTAATAGTTCAACATGAAAATTTCAATAAAGCACTCTTAATCAACCTTGAGGGCTACAGTCAATGTGAGCTCCTCTAAGCCAGGAGAAAGTTGGTTTAGCCAATTTTGGAGTTGCATGGCTTCACGTGAAAACATAACGAGTAGCTTCCAACTGTCCAAGCAAGGGTACCTCCTTGAGCTCCATTAACGTGGTATTCCCTATAAAATAATAATTCATTAAACAAACAATGAGTCTAATGACTCAGGGTCGTGTGAGAGGATTTTGAGACACATCATTTCCTCCTCTATAAAATTTTTTTTCACTATCCAAATAGAAAACATTTTCTCTTGGTCTTATTGGTTGATGACTCTCCCTTTGTTGTCTTCTAGAAACGATGAATTGTTGATGCATGTCATGAATCATGTTCTTAAGCTCATCAATTTGTCCTTGCATACTAGATTTATCTTCTTTAATTGGAGACAACTCGGTGTCAGAAATATTAGTTAGATTTGTCTCACGCTTTTGTGTTGCCTTTGTTGCTCCTCGTGTCATCATGAAGTTGGAAAAAGAACAAAAAATTAGTATGAATTTTAGCTCTGATACCAAGATGATGCACAAACAGAAGGGTCTAAAGAAATAGATAACCTATGTGGTTGATCGTCGACTGAAGGAGAATGACCGGAGGTTTCAATAATAATACAGTGCGGTTGATCCACTGAAGGTCTGAACGACCGGAATCTATACAGATTCTAACGTCCATTGTTTCGTAGTTGAATAGTGGTCGATCGGCTGAAGGAGTGGAGATTGATTGGTTGAAGACTTTCAATAATTTTGACGCAAACACTTTAAGGAAAAACCTAAATTTGGAAGTCAATATCTTGCTGAATATAGAAGCTCTTCTCACGAAATTTGGACAACAACTTCCTTAATGAATGGTGAATAACTCCAAAAAATAATGGCAAGAATCGCCACAAATATAGAAATATACTTGGTTGAATGAGATTGGCCGAAAATAACAAAAAATCACTACTTGCACATTCGTATGGAAAACTCCACCAATTTCGATTTTTCTTGAAAGTTGAACACCACTTCACACGTTCTTCCTCCAATGAACAAGAACACAGATGATAATAAGAAAGGTTACTCAACTCATAAAATAACCTCAATTGTGATATCACACACCAAAAACTTCGGATAAAATACTCCAAAAGGGAATAACAAATCACTCCAAATTCAAGATAACAAAGCAAAGACTTTAGTATTCAAACTCAACTGATTAAACACTTATGCTATGTGGCTTTACATAGCCAATTACAAACTATAGAATAGGAAATAACTAAAAAGGAAACAAGATACTAAATTGGCTATTACCTAACACAATTGGTTGATTACTATAACATACTTTAAGCAACTTAACTAAAAGTAAATTACTTAATTAATTCTTGCTTTCTTCTGCTCAAAGTCTTGGTGGCTTTTAACAGCTATTCTTTCTAAAGCTCAGCCACTTGGAGGGTTTCCTTATCAAGGCATTCTTTGGCTTTCCTTTTGTCTTCATGTTTGGCCACTTGAGAAGGTTTTCATATCTGTTCTTCCCTTGATCTTTCTTGCTCCTTGAGCTCGACTTCTTGGGCTCCTTTTCAAAGTACAACATGTGTACGTTTCCCTTGGTCTTCACGAGTTGGTGGATCCTCCTATTGGCTCATTATTGAGTTACCTTCCAAATAATTAGAAAAGTAAGTGTTTATGTAACATCTCATTTCCGTTTTACATTTCCATATGTACTTTTCACAATTCTATAAAAATTTTATCATTTTAAAACCCATTCAAAAATACTTAAAGGAAACATCAAAGTAATTATATGTAGAAACATTGAACTGTTTTTCAAACAATATTATTTAAAACATTTGAAAATCATAATATAAAGTTTTTCAACAATTTAAAACACTTTTATTTCTTCGTGAGCCATAACCCCCGAGGTCAATCCATGCATAGTAACACAAGCTTGCATTGCATCACACTTCTTCCACATTCACTTCATTTGCATCACAATCAATACCTACATCACAAGAGGAATAACAAGCCCATTTCCCAGTAAGAGATATAAATGAAATGCAGATGCAATGCCTAAGATAACTCTATATGCATATGTCTGATAGACCCGTACACTAGGTTAGAGCAACGTTTTCAATATCCAAACTCACATAAAAATGAAATCCATCCATTCACTTTTATTCACATTTGGGTCAGAGCAACCTCTTCAGTCTCCGAACTCACCTGCCCGTTGGGTGAGAGCAACCTCTTCAATTTCTGAACTCTCCCAAATGGGTACATTTTCACATGAGAGCAACTTCTTCAATCTCCGAACTCATGTAGAAAATGTCCATATATTATGTTCGTTATTATTTCGTGCAATGCATGATATGTAACCTAACTGGCATGCCTATATGAATGTCACACAACAGTTCATATATCACAAGCAATAATACAATCAAATAACAAACAATGAGCATGAATCATGCATCAACTATAATTTAACACTAAACATGCTATCACTAATATATGTCACTAAAATATAGCAAAACCGGAAGTTTACATGTGCCATAGCAACCAATGCAATCAAAATATAAATCTCTATTTTCTTTTCTACTATTTTTATCAATTCACATAATAGAGTTATAATACACTTTTAATTCTTTTATCTATCACATGTTATTATCCACATATTCTTTACAGTTTCATTTCCAACATAACAACTTCTTTTAATCACATTTGTTCAACAATGACGGTATTAAAACACGGCAATAATCAGACCTAGTATGTAACAAGAATATATATGAGACTATTGAAGAAACACGTACTGTAAACTTTACTTACAAAATTATATTGCAGTAACCATACCTCTTATCGAGCATCTGTGATAACTAAACAACATGCATAGATGGGCTCTACTTATTCTAAATCTAACAAAAGGCATCAATATCATCCAAACCCATTTCTTCATGACAAAACTTTCACAGATTGTATCATTTAACTTCCAAGTTATTAGCAAACCAAAACCCAAAGACTCAGGAGTAGAAGAACCATTAACACAAGCATGCAAAGAACAATATCAACTCAAACATAACACTAGTCAGCAGTCTATTAGCAGGGAAGAATAATCCATTTAATGTCCACATTATTAACAAGGAAAACAATAGATAAAAGAGTGACGAAACGACCATTAACAGAGGCAAGGAATCACAGAGAACTATTCAAAGAAATCATGCAAAGAAGAACATGAGCAATAATCTATTACAGAAGCAAATACTTGCATGGAATAATCAAGGAAACAGTCATGAAAATCACAAAGAACACAACCAAATCCTACTCTCGTGATGTAGGTCCTTACAAACCAAGAACATGCATAATCCCTTACCACACTTAATTTTCTCTCCTGTCGTAGATTTTTTTTGCACCAATCCATCATCAGAGTTTCCCACAATATCATCTCCTACATTGCTGCTGAAATGTTCACTCCGAAATACAGAACCAGAAAGACAACAAAAGAACTCTCTCCCAGAAGGATAATTATCTGATTTTTCTACCCAACATCCTTTAAATACACTCTGAACCATTCAGTAGACGTCAAGGAGGCACAACCTATTGTTTTCCAACGACTCCCTAAACTTCTTAGCATCATTTTAACATTTTTAGGTTGATGCTCAACATACCAGACAAGTGATTCCTTGTCCATGATCAACTACCAAATTCAATCGATCAACCATTAATTCCTTTCTCAAATTTACCGGTCAACCACTGTTGTTGATGATCAACCGCCAAAATCAACCACCAAAATCATCTGACTTAACAATTATTTATTCAGGAAAACAGTCCCACACTTAATTTTTAACATTAACCAAATCACTTCCCAAGTTGATTTCCCAACTTACTTCGTTGATCCATCATAATTTATTCATAAAATTAACTCAATTTTACTTTCCAAGTCCACATCATTCGGATGATCATCGACCCAAGGATGAAATTAGTCTTCCAAGACCTGACGATTGATCATGATGTTATTTAATTTCCTATTCTCCAATAAGGTATCCAGTGGTTGATCACATCCCAATCGATTCTTTTAAATAATAGAAATCCCCTAATTCGCAAGATTAACCCATCACACTTATTGGTATTAAAACTCAGAGTATTACATTTCAATATTCAATATTGTCTTTTATAATTTTCAAAAATTCTCAATTATCATTTCTTTGGATTTCAATGCCAAATATCACGAAAGATTGGGGATATTACATACTCCCCTCCTTAATAAAATTTTGTCCTTAAAATTTCAGCTTAGCCTTAGATTTTTCAAGTTCCTTTACCCTCATGGCCTTGTCCTTTATCCAACTCCTTTACATTATAGGCAGCCTCACCTAATCGCCTACTCAATTTGACTTCTACAGGACTTATTTTCCAAACTTATACTTCCAAATTTTATAAAAATTTGGGCAGAGTTTCTCCTATTTTTTCACTCCAAAGCTACTTTCCATACATCCTGCATTCAAACCCAAACAGTTCCAGAATTTTCTACTTACCATCACATGCATATTTAATCTAAATTCAAAGAAACAAATATTCAAATCCCAGTACAACCAATTAAACCGTGCATATATGTTTCTACATTTCAATAAAACTGAATTTAGATATCATATGGGATCTTTATTCATCCCGAGGGCAGTGTTGCATCAAGTGGGGAGGGCCCATCGCCATCATCATCAGGAAGAGGGAGATCTTATGACCTTCTTTGTCGGACTTCATGTTGACTCCTGGCTGCATTCCCACCTTCAATCCATTTCCAAATATAACAAATCTCCTCCCTCATCAATTCAATAGATGCACCAAATCTAGTGATTTTGTTCTTCATTCCCCTCATCTCCTCTTTCAATTCCTGCATCCCAGTAGTCATATTTGCCATACCAGCCACCAAGGAATGGTAATCCTCCACAGGCATTAAGATATGATGACCTGATGAGTGTCCAATAGAAGGTCGGGACAATGCAGGCCGATCCGTATCCATTGGATCATTTGTCGTTGGGACTAAAGGTTGATTATTGGTTGAAGAGGCGGGAATATCCTCTGGAATTGCTACATCTCTAATGGCCTGAATTTTATGCTTAAATAGCCAAAGGTCGCCCCACAATTGAATTCTCATCCAAGCCAATGTATTCTGATTATAAATATCTGTGCCTTCTTCCTTCCGTACTTCCTCACCAGTCGGAATCACAATTCTGAAGTGCCAGAGAATGGTTGTAACCAAGGTATTATACGAAAGACTCTTAGCTACACTCGAATGAACTTCGCTCATATGATTCAAAATGATGAAGCCCAGATCTAATTATTCGAGACTCATAAGCTTTTCTATAACATATAGGTCCATGCAACTTATATGCTCACGATGACTGTCTCTTGGTAACAGTGTGTAAGACAAGATGTGGTGAAGCACTCTCCCTCGCTCATTAATATCACTGGCCTTTGACTTATAGTACCGTACTATGTTAGGGTCCTGGTGAATTAACCTAAAAAATTTTTACCTCTGTCCGTCTTAACAAAGGCTAGTTCGGAGGAGGTATGGTAATAACGTTCTGCATTTGCTGCGACATTAAATCTGATTATTTCATTTATTGTCTCTGAAGTGAATTCAATCTCTCTTCCCAAAATACTTGTATCCATAGTCAGAGGTTCAAATATGAATGTCATATTAGTATAAAACAACCTGACCAAACGTTCATACAACGTTCCCTCCAGGGAACACAGTCCCATTAATCCTGCGTGCTCAAATTGTTCCTCCAACATCAATGATTGGAAACTTTGGAACTATACTCTTCGTGAGTATGTCAAGGACCTATCCTTGATATTGTTATCAACCAGGTTTTTGTCGCCCCTCCATCTGAATTCTTCAGAAAAATAAGTACTTCCTGCTCATGATGAACCATTCGGCCTGATAACTTCTTTTCCTTTGCTTTTGTTTCTTATAGGTCTAAAAGTAGAAACCATTGTAAAATTCAAACAATGATATTCACCTATAAAGCATTAGCAATTGCTCACGAATTATCCAAGGCATAATCATAGCTCCTTCGGACTTCAAGTAAAAGTCCACTATTATTCAAAACAAGGCAGTGTCCCACAACCACCGTGTAGCCAAAACGCGTTTTTCACCAACAATCTCTTTCAACCGATTCTCCCAAAAAAAATCCACAATTACCTAACATAAGCAAGGGCCCACATTCACTATCCAGACAAGACTTCAACAAGGGATCAAACTAATTTCATTAGAATGTATTTTCTTTAACACTATTCTTCGGTCGGATTCCACATAAATAAATCCTTTCTCGGCAGAAATTTCCAAATCAATTTTCAATATCCAATTTTCTCTTCCGAAAATCAATCCTTTGTTTTCGGCAATGAAACAGAGAAATCAAGTTTGCAATTCAATTACAACTTTTAGGGTTGGAACTTAAGAATCGGAGGTTGCAAGTCGAATCTACTTCCTCCCTTAAAATTGTCGTGCAATCGCTCGCCCTAATTCGTTTAGTTTTATTCTGTAGAACACCCTAATTTCTTCATCTTGAGTTTTTAATCCCAATAAATCCCATTTGATCGACCTGGTTTACCAGTTGATCGTCTTATGCATTTTACTCGATTGCCTGCCCCATTATTTTACAGTCGGTCATTCTCCATACTCACCACTAAAAATTTTCATTTCGGGTTTTAAAATTTCATTTTATTTTTATTTTTATCACAATTTTATTGAAGTACAATTTCATAAATGTTTTAAAATTTCCAGTTTCATTCCAATATAATTATAGTTTCCATTCCTAACATCACTACCATTTCCATTATTAGTATCACTTAAAAGGAAGATCACTCAATAGGCATTTTCCTTTCTTACACACTTTCGAGCAATGTCTAACAACAATGTGTCCCCATTCCCAACACTTGTAGCATTTTCCAAAGCCCACTAAACATGGTCCGAGATGATTCCTTCCACACTTCTTGCATTGACTAAATGCAGACTTCACACAAATCATCTTTTCCTTCTTTCGTTGCTCCCCTTCAACTAGCGGTCTCTTTGTCCCATGAGAGCTTCCTGCACCATCCATAAATTGAATCTGAGTATAGTTGTTCATTTCCTCCTTGCTCTCAATTGACTCATCCTCTTCAACATATTTCTTAAAAAATTCAATAATTTGGAATTGTTTCTCAACTATAGCAAATAGTCGTAAGATAATCCTATTTCTTTCCTAGATATGCTTCCTCAAGTGATTTCCACAAGGGTTTCCTAACAAGGAGTAACTATAGTGAACTAATTGGCAATAATATTTCCAATGGTTTCAATCCTTATGAACTTGTTCGCTTCCTCAAATCCCTCTCACCATTATATTGTCACATACTAATTTTTATGTATATTGCTTGGTATTAACTATTACAAAAATTTAACTAGTTATCCTACAATGATGTATATTAGGAAGCGCTAGGTTTGTTATTCTTTAGGAATTTTATTAGGGAAATTTATTTATTTATTTATTTTTTTTACGAATTTATATCATGAGTATTAAGCTAATTATTTTACAAAAATTTTTAATGTTATAAAATATTAAAACTAAGCACTTAGACTGCAAACAATTTAAACTAGTAAAGCAATTACACTAACACAACAATTTATACTAACAATGCAATTTAATTTAACTAATAGAGCAATGTAACAAGACACTTACAGTTGAAGAAGTATGTTGCGACAATTCTTGTGTTACCAGCAGTCTACAGAACTGCGTTAGACCAGTTTATACTCTGATACCATAATTGTAACATCCCACTTTGTTTTTACATTTCCATATGTTCATTTCACAATTCTATAAAAAAATTTCATTTTAAAACCCGTTCAAAAATACTTAAAGGAAACATCAGAGTAATTATAGGTTGAAACATTGAACTTTTTTTCAAATAATACTATTTAAAACATTTGAAAATCATAATATAAAGTTTTTCAACAATTTAAAACACTTTTATTTCTTCGTGAGCCATAACTCCCGAGGTCGATCCATGCATGGTAATGCAAGTTTGCATTGCATCACACTTCTTATACGTTCACTTCATTTGCATCACAATCAATACCTACATCATAGGAGGAATAATGAGTCTATTGCCTAGTAAGAGATATAAATTAAATGCATATGCAATGCCTAAGACAACTCTATATGCATATGTCTGATAGACCCATAGACTAAGTAAGAGCAACCTCTTAAGTATCCGAACTCACCACACAGATTCGTTTCCACGTGAGAGCAACCTCTTCAGTATCCGAACTCACGTAAAAACAAATCCATCCATTCACTTTTATTCACATTTGGGTGAAAGTAACCTCTTTAGTCTCCGAACTCACCCACTCATTGGGTGAGAGCAACCTCTTCAGTTTTTGAACTCGCCCAAACGGGCACGTTTCCACGTGAGAGCAACCTCTTCAGTCTCCAAGCTCAAGTAGAAAATGCCCATATATTATTTTCATTATTATTCTGTGCAATGCATGATATGGAACCTAACTGACATATCTATATGAATGTCACACAGCAGTTCATATATCATAAGCAATAATACAATCAAATAACAAATAATGAGCTGGAATCAACTATAATTTAAGCATACTATCATATATCATAAGCATGCTATCACAAATATATGTCACGAAAATATAGCAAAACATGAAGTTTACATGTACCATAGCAACCAATACAATCGCAATATAAATCTCTAATTTCTTTTCTACTATTTTTATCAATTCACCTTAATAGAGTTATAATACACTTTTAATTCTATTATCTATCGCATGTTATTATCCACATATTCTTTTACACTTTCATTTCCAACATAACAACTTTTACTCACATTTGTTCAACAGTGAGGATATTAAAACACGGCAATAATCAGACCTAGTATGTAACAAGAATATATATGAGACTATTGAAGAAACATGTACTATAAACTTTCCTTGCAAAATTATATTGCAGTAACAATACCTCTTATCGAGCATTTGTGATAACTAAACAACATGCATAGATGGGCTCTACTTATTCTAAATCTAACAAAAGGCATCAACATCACCCAAACCCATTTCTTCACGACTAAACTGTCACAGATTGTATCATTTAACTTCCAAGCTATTAGCAAACCAAAACTCAAAGACTCAAGAGCAGAAGAATCATTACACAAGCATGCAGTGAACAATATCAACTCAAGCAGAACATAGTCAGCAATCCATTAGCAGGGAAGAATAATCCATTTAATGTTCAAATTATTAACAAAGAAAACAACAGAGAAACGAGTAACAAAAAAACCATTAACAGAGGCAATGAATCACAAAGAACTATTCAAAGAAATCATGCAGAGAAGAACATGAGCAATAATCTACCACAAAAGCAATACTTGCATGGAATAATCAAGGAAACAGGCATGAAAATCACAAAGAACACAACCAAATCCTACTCTCGTGATGTAGGTCCTTACGGACAAAGAAAATGTATAATCCCTTACCGCACTTAATTTTCTCTCCTGTCATAGATTTGTTTTGCACCAATCCACCATCAGAGTTTCCCACAATATCATCTCCTCCATTGTTGACGAAATGTTCACTCCGAAATATAGAAAAAGAAAGACAATGAAAGAACTCTCTCCCCAAAGGATAATTCTCTAATTTTTCTACCCAACATCCACTAAATATACTCTGAACCATTTAGTAGACCTCGAGGAGGTGCCACCTATTGTTTTCCAGCAACTCCCCAAACTCCTGAGCGTCAATTATACGTTTTCAGGCCGACACTCAACATACCGGACGATTGATTCCTTGTCCATGATCAATCGCCAAATTTAATCGATCAGCCATTAATTCCTTTCTCAAATTTACCAGTCGACCACCATTGTAGACAATCAGCCACCACGATCAACTGCCAAAATCTTCCAACTTAACAATTATTTATTTAGGAAAACAGTCACACACTTAATTGTTAACATTAACTTAATCACTTCCAAAGTTGATTTTCCAACTTACTTCGTTGATCCATCATAATTTATTCATAAAATTAACTCAATTTTACTTTCCAAGTCCACACCATTCGGATGATTATTGACCCAATGA
Organism: Begonia loranthoides; assembly: GCA_022433065.1. Lineage (NCBI taxonomy): Eukaryota > Viridiplantae > Streptophyta > Magnoliopsida > Cucurbitales > Begoniaceae > Begonia > Begonia loranthoides. The sequence continues at coordinate 8,638,848 of CM039480.1, read as the reverse complement.
TGAAATTAGTCTTCCAAGACTTCACGATTGATCATACGTTATTTAATTTCCTATTCTTCAATAAGGTACCTAGTGGTTGATCACATCCCAATCGATTCTTTTAAATAATAGAAATCCCCTAATTCGCAAGATTAACCCATCACCCTTATTGGTATTAAAGCTTAGAGTATTGCATTCCAATATTCAATACCATCTTTTATAATTTCCAAAAATCCTTAATTATCATTACTTAGGATTTCAATGCAAAATATCACGAAAGATTCGGGATATTACAGTTTATGAGTCTTTGGGCTCTAGCTCTTGTGATTGGACCTTGTAGTCAATTATATTCCTTGGTAAATCCAACTTGACCTTAACGGCTTCAATATTTTGGCAGCCTTCCACGTTTGAGATTCTAGAATTTTATGGAGGGATCACTGTGATTCCTCTTGGATCTGCTTCCATTTGGCTGATGCCTCAGATTCTATTGAGCTTTACACCCGATAATTCCATCTCTAACATACTAGATAATTCCGATGAGCTCAAGGATGAGTTGAAGCTTGGATTGCGATTGTTGCCTCATGAGGTATGCCGTTGTTCAAGTGCCTTAGCAAACCCTTTAATGCTTTTGTTTAAAATTGTAGTGAACTCATTTCAATTTTTATTCTTTTGATTTATTATGAAAAGTGATCTATTTCTGCCCATAAACAAAGTGGCTAAACCCCTTTCAATTGAAATTTTGAAAGAAAAGAGAAGTTTGGTTTTTTTTGGTGATAACATCATTTGTTTCTTACTATGCAGAATGTACTTGGTAAATAACAAACAAGATTGGTTCAACTATGCTCCGCCCAGTAATTATTCAGGCTTCTGTATAACAGAGTTTGGGACACTTTGACTAGAGAGACTAAAAGAGTTGGCTGAAATAATCACAGGCTCTCCTGCAAGAATCTTGGCCTTGATAACACCGTGTTTGGTAAGTTAAAGGCATTAGTTTATCTCCGTGCCTCAAGAGAACGCTGCATGCAACTCCTCCACCTCCTTCTCAAGCTCCAGCCCCAGGGCCGAGTGATTGTCCGGGCCAATCGAGTCCCCAATCTGATCCTTATTTTGCTCATATCCATCATCCAAATATCCCTCCTTTTAATCCTTCCCTTGCTCCTACTCCTCACTCTTACTTTGATGGCGCCTGTCATGGTTATTTCCACATCTGTCACATACTTTTGAGACATCGTTTGATTTTGTGTAGGGTGCAATGGAATTGGTGTTATCCCCTCCATCATCTTGTAAGTTGCTACTACTCATTTTGAGAATTCTATTTTGGCAAATTTGGAATAAAAATAACAGATCATAATAGTAATACTTTTATACTTTTTTCAAATTTTTATCAATTACTCTTACGCATGCAATAAGTGAATTTCTTCCATCCTCTATGGTCTTTACATGAAGTAGACATTGTAGTTATAAGTTGTTGCTAACCAGATTATATAGATTGCATTGAATTGACTGCAATGTTTTGGCTCAACTTAAAGTTACACCGGTCCTTTGCATCTCGTAAATACCTTGGTTAAGGAAGTGTATTTCTTACCCATTTTTATCTATTTCCTGTAATTCTCTGTCTTCCTCTGGGTTTTGGTCGTGAATTTAGCTAATTGAAGAGTCGGGGTCTTCAAATGGGGAGAGAAGCTTGATTTTGGGGTAAATCTCTCAAACAAGCATGACTGGCTCATGAGTAGTATATCTATGTGTTAAGAAAAATATAAATAATTAAATTATTCATCAATTCAAAAGCTTAAGTTTTTGGGATTGTTGGTAATTTTCCATGAGATTTTGAGATTGTTGGTAATTTGTCATAGTATCAAAGCTAGAGATCCCAAGTTCGAATCTTGGCAAAATCAAAAATTAATTTCATTAAAAAAAAAATACCCACATGTAAGAACCAATAAAAAAAAGAAATTGACCTACATGTGAGGGAGAATGTTAAGAAAAATATAAATAATTAAATTATTCATCAACCCACAAGATTAAGCTTTTGAGATTGTTGGTAATTTGTCACAATGACACTTTAATGACGCAAGGATTTCATCAAAATCAATAGTTCATAGCTTAATGTGTTAAAGTTGGATAGTTTTGGTGGCGTATAACAACAATGCAGTTTAATCTACGTTCCCTGACAGGTACTGCCAACAAAATCTTGCCGTTGATTGGTGTGGCCATAGCTTATATCCTTTCGTATCTATTTTTATGGCTCAAAGAAGAGGCAGTTTTTGAAGCACAGCATAGAGAGCAGGTAAGTAATACATTACGTGATACCAAGTGCTCAAAGGTGGCAAACCACTTCATCTTCTTCATTTACGATGTTTGGAGAAATTAAGGTTGCAGATTTCTCAAAGAGAAACCTCGATTTAGTATTTGATTTAAAGTTGAGAATTTGCAATACTCTGCTTGGAGGAAGCATATTTTATTAAGAAATGACAACTATTTCTGTACATACTTTATAATTCCTGAACAGGAGGGCTCAGCTTTTAAACAATTTCTTCAATTTTTCTATCCATTTCCATTGCTGTTTGTGAAATGAATTTCAAATTGACATTAATGGGATAACCTATGCTTATAAATGAGTATTTGACTCATGATCCATAGATGATAGAACTTGTGAATATATTGTTGCACAAAATACTAACAAAAAATATAATAATTGTATACTACACCTTTGAAATTACGTCAATATGCAATCAATTTGTACAAGTCTTCCATCCATCACAAATGATTTAAGATCCCTTGCTTTTGGTGATGAGGTAGAAAATGGGAGCTTTATCAGAGAATACTCTCCTACTGTCCCTGGATGAGTATACGCACTGTCATGCTGGTCCTAAAAGCCATGCTGTGGCGGCTCCGCCAACAAGTCCTCCTATCTGACATGCATATCACAATACCATTACAAACATAGAAATTGGTTTCTTTTTTCCTAGGAATGCACAGTATTTGATAAACAATATAGAACATATTTAAGTTTTTATTTATGTGTTTCCTAACCTCTATAATTGAATCAAGATATTTTCATTTTTTAGAGGTTTCTTAGATTAGTGTATTAGAGAAACTTTGAAATTGCTATCCTAATTCATTTAATTATTCACACTTGTATTTTCTCCTTCATTCTATTTCATGAAATCTCTTTATCTCTTCAGTAAACATAACCATGCTTCCTTCATACAAATCACATGTATTAGCTAAATTCCCAACAAATTGTTGTCTTAGTCTCAGCAGTCTTAAAGTCTCTACTGCAATATCATTTATTAGACCTCACAGTTCCTGTTCTTCTCCTTGTATGTTTGGTTTTCCATTTCATAATAAATGGTTTTTCACAATCATTGTCACATGCTGCTCGAGCAGATTTTATTTCTTATGAGATTTTTACACTCAAATGAGAATGGAAAATACGTTCTCGCATATTTCAGCAGTTAATCATAGAAAAAAAATCCCACAATGCAGGAACTTCGAGCATTAAAAGGGAGGGAAAGTGTGGTTATACTTACATGACCCCAGTTATCAATGCCTCTAGACATTAGTCCAATAACCTGCAAGAGATACATCCACACTTTATCACAGCTTCAGCTAAGACACGCAAAATGCAATTCTAATGGCTGCTGAATCATCATTTACACAAAAAGACCCATAACTGATGTGGACTTAATAATAATTTTGAATAAGAAGCTCTATGGAAATTTTTAGTGCAAAAATAATAACAATGGCCAACTATTCATAGCCAAGGTATTTCTGAACCAAGATGAACAGATGGCCCTGTCATTCATCGGAGCGTCTAAAGCAGCTGCCCAATGCATTTCCAAAACGTGCATAGTCTCAAGTAAATGCTCCAAAATATACACTATCTTCTGAAATTGACTTGAATGAAGACTAACAAGTGATTTTTGCTAAGGATTCGAAAGGTTAAAGCGTCCATTTCATAGATTCTCATACACTCTCATAACTTGTCCTTCTAATTTTACTTTTAAGATAGTACTTAGACAAAACTTGTCTCTCTTTGAAAGCCTAATGTTTCTAAGACTTTGTCTCATGCAAAGGAGTAGGAATGACACCTTAGGAACATTTGTAATGGTTTAATCGTCACCCAAAAAATGATTCCTTGAGTAAAATTTCCAAGAAAGACCCTTTGATATCTCTTCCATTATTATTATTATTTGTTGTATTGATACTGCTCACTTTTGCTACACTCCCACAAGTATACACCAGCTCAATAGGAGGAAAATATCTAAGGATGCACGTGAATCAACTTGGTGTTTGATTTGATTTCCCTACTAATCATATAATAAAATACAATTGAGTAAGCAATTCTTAAACGAGAAAAGGGCAGTGAAGAACATACCATATTTAGGCCTATTATGCGGACTATTTGTTGTAACTCTTCATTGCCGCCTCCAAACATGCTTCTATGTCTTAAGATAAACACAGCAAAAGATCCAACCTAAAAAGAGTACAAAAAAATAAGGTAGGGAATACGACAAAAATAACTGCTAAGGATATAGCTCCCATATTTAGACACGTTAAATTTTGAACTCGCAAAAAATAAATAAGGTTGTCAAACCAAGCCTAACATTAGCCGAAGAGAATTGGTTGATAATGCGCTTGTTTGCAGGTAGGCACAAATAGTCGCACTACACAGTGAACTCTTTCAGGCACATATTAGTAAACACCATTTATCTAGCATAGAAAATTACGGGCGGACAACTTCTATTTAAATGATCACAGAGAACTTACTAATCCAAATATTGCTCCAGAGGCACCAACTGCAGGTGCCTTGCAGAACCAATAGCTTGTCACTGAACCTGATTTTCTTGGAGAGATGGTGTCAAAATATTAATGGGTAAGCAGAATAATTCATAAGGTAACGACTTCTGGCATTATGGGCTCTTACTTGCAACTGCAGAGGCAAAGTAAACTGCAAGAAATCTTCGGGCACCACCAATTTTCTCCATTGGTGGACCGACAGAATTTAACGAATAACAGTTAACCTGAAAACATTAAACTGTTTCTTGATATATAATTTCACAACGAAAAAATAACTATCCTAAACAGGAATCACGTGAAATGTAAGACTCAGACAAGACCATTAGATGCCCAACATTAGCGTGCAAAAAGGAAGATGTGGCCAATCTCCAGAGCTGTCCTTTGTTAATGAGGTAATTTATCTGCATGTTCCATAAATTGGTTCATGAACTAAAGACGAGTTCATCAACTTTTCAAACTCAAAAACTGAATACTTTCACCTTAGCTCCCCATAAGAGTAATTTCCCTCGTGTGGCAAGTTGTGCCATGAAAACTCTGTAGTGATAATATCAGAAACATAAGCTATCTGATCAGCCAACAGGTGAAATGCGAAGGTTACTAAATATGGGGGAAAGAAGTGTTAGGCACAAAGAAGAGTAAATGTTGAATGAGATTATAAACAATCGTTTTTTGAAGAGCTAATAAAGAAACTCACATAACATTAACAGCAAGAAGAATGTTGGTCCATTTTCTTGTATTTGGAGGATTTGTTGTTGACACATTCCAATTGGACATCCCCATATTTTTAAAACTCTCTGCATTATCACCTCCATCGAAGAAACATAAACAAGCTGACCAGGTTGATGAAAAAGCATCCTTTGATAAATGACAGAAATTGAATCTCGTCCCTCTGAGATCTCTACAACACCATATATCCTACAGTCAAGAAAACGCCATCAAACACGTTCAATACTGCTGCTTGAATGATTTAAATTTGGTAGACATGGCAGCGTAGACATCAGGAAATACTCCAAGCGATTGATGAAATTGGTGTTCGAAAACCAAGATAAGATGATGAGCATGATTATTTGAATCTAAGTAAAGAAATTGTAGATATTTGAATCTAGTGGTAAAAAAAATTGTCACAAACAATCAAAAGGAAAATATAGGGAGAGACCTTGAAGTAGGAGTGGATATGGAGGTGAAAGGAGAAACGGTGGTTGAGAAGGAGGGCAAGGCGAAGAGAAGCAGCGGTGGTGATGGGATCCACGGAGGGAGATCCAATCCTGAAAATTGAGAAGTCGAAGGGTTGAGCTGCGCCAGACCCTACTACCATGTCCTCTTCTTGTTTCTTCTTCCTCTGTTTATCCTCCAACAGGTCCCGTCCACCATAAATTGGTTTGTTACTTGAGAGAATACAAAACACACCATCACTCACTAACTTTGTTAAACAAATATGGGTATTTAACATATAATAATAATAATAATTTTAAAAAAAACTCTCTTCTATGGGGCCAAACTAACAAATTAAACTCTAAACTATAATAAATAAACAGATCAAACATTCCAATCACATTTTCCATTTAAATACAAGTTCGGACGTCCACGTCAGACGAAAAAGCATTCATGGATGAATACCCAATTATATAAGCCCAAAATATATAATAATCCAGTATATGTAGACACATGGTAGTGATATGTGGCACACAAGATTAGATATGGACTGTCAAATTGTGTTCAACTGATGTCACGGAAGGGATTTGCGGCGAATGAGAACATGTCTGCGAATGTGAATGTCTCTGTAGTGACTGAGAACGTGTCTCTAGTAGATGAGAACGTGTCTGCAGCAAGTGAACATGTCTGCAACACTTCATTATTATATAAGTTTATCGCTCTGTGAATACGATCAAGTTTGAACCCTAAAATTTTTTTAGCGATTTTCGAGCGACTTCTAAGAGTTTTCCGAGCAAATTTCGTCAATTTCAACTTTCTGAGAGCTAAATCTTCAATATTCATGTTCAGAAATTGATTCTCTCCTCGATTTTGCTATCCCCCCTCACAAATTTCTCAAAACCCCAACCCTGAAATTTTCTCATGAATTTTTCATTGAATTCTAGGTCTATAAAACTTACCCCCAAGCGTAAACTAGCTCCCTCTCAATCTCAACCACAATCTGATTCGTCCCTTGTGTGTCTAACGGTAACCAAATTCATTCGCTCCTAATCTTCGGGTCAATCACCACTTATTTCTAATTCGGCCCGTTTTCGGCAACCAACAACATAATTCATTTCACCCGTCTTCAAGATGGTATCATCGACCAATAAGTACGACAATGGTATTAAAGGTCGTTTGATTATTGTCCCTAAGATATTAGAATTTCATATGTTCATGGAGTTGAGAATAAAAGAAATGTTTGAGCATAGTGGAAGTATTGGGGTTGTGCAAACTAGGCGGAGCTTACTGTGAGCAGATTGTTAAACTGTAACGACCAAGTTTTCATACACTTTAAAATGTTGAGATTTGAAACACTTTTTCTTTTATAAAACATAGCATAGTGAAAGACTTTTTCGACATAAAAGCATTTGAGAAAAATTTAATAAATACCATGAATAAAATTCCTTTCATTAACTTTTTTAACTTTTACAAAATGTATCCTACATTGAAAACCATGTACATTTCACTTTCCATTTTTATCATTTAGTCTAGCCAGCCATAAGATCCGTAATGCATAAATCTTTCATCAACTACTCCGTACTTTCTTTACCATGCATACCAACATTACAAATCATAATCTATAAGCTTAATGTTTAGTAAGAAATGATATACACTGTGAACATGATAAGCATTACCTAAAACATTTTCCATTTCAATTTTCCTTTCTTTCTTAACGTTTATTTGCTTAGGAAATAGTGATAAACTTAGATCAATGGTTAGATTTGACCGTAACGGTGAACTTTGACTGTTCCCTCCCTTCTTAACGTTTTAAGGGTGAGTGGTGAACTTTCACCAAACTCAAATCCTTCTATAGATTAGGGAAATCGTTATAGTGATCTATAACCATAATGGTGAGCTTTGGGCATCATGGTGAACTATAAACATAACAATTCCCCTTCAATATTTAGGAATTAGTGGTGATCTTTAACCAACTGATCCCTTCTCATTTTCTTAATTTCTCATAACTGTTTTGTAATTTCTTTTATAATCATGATGCATGAACATAAGTGAATACATACAACTTAACATATCTTCTAGCACATTATCAACATGTAAAATCCTCAACCAACAATATAATCATTTGAATTCAACATCTATCAGGCATAAACATTCAACAGCTCATCAAGAACTTAATATCTATCAAACAACATGTCAAGAACAATTCATCCTTAAGCAACAACGTGATCAAGAACCTAACATATATCAAACACAATCATCAAACAATAACCTGCCTCTTGTGATGTAGACCAAAAGGAAAAACACACAATCCTTTCTTACCTCTATTCCTTGGAGAAAAATGAGAGGACAAAGATTTCCTTTCAAGTTGAAGCTTTCTCTTCTTCCTTTCTTCTTCTTCTTCTTCTTCTTCCCCTCTAGTTCCCTCTCCTTTCTTCTTAGGCTCTTTCTTTTATTCTCACGGTTATTCCCTCTTTTCTCAAGCTTCCCCCTTCTTATAAAAAGCTAATCAGACATCCTAAGCAGGAAATGGTGTCTCCTCGACAAAGATTTGATGAATAATCATTCTTTTACTAATAAACACATGACATCTTTCCCTTATTCTGGTGACCTTTCGCATTATTGGTCAATCACCTTCCTTTGGATGAATTACCGCAGAATAAATCCGAGACAAAATTATGTATTTCTCCATAAAACCAGTTGATCATCACCCTTAACCTGATCAATCGCCCAACATCCTCATTTTGAATCTGTAAAGACCATGATCGACCACTCATCCACATGATCGACTGCCCATTAATTTCGAGAGCAAATCATTACTGAAACTGGTCGTTCACCAATCATCCGCTATTTTCCTTATTTTGAATTTGTTTTGAAGTCGAACGACCACCATGCAACAGTCGATCAACCGCAAATCATACGATTGACCACAAAAATCAATAGAAAGCGCTATTCCATTAATCTACACAATTAGTGGTCGATTGATCCTTTAAGTGATCAACCACTCCTTCTAACAACGTCCTGTAACCCCCTTTAATTTTCCACTTCTCCATAAGCCATAAAATAACACTTTATTTCATGAAAATTTCACTAATACAAACACAAATTCTCACCACAATCAATATAATATACCATTAAACACATTCTAAGTGAAACTTAATTGATAAAATTTGAGGTATTACATAAACTATTCTACACCAATTTGAAATTTTGCACCAACTACTAAAGCTAAGGAGTTACTTGTTTGGATGGGAGTTGAGGTTAACTTCCAATGATATAAATGAGCTGCTCTGACGTTCGATGGAGGAACCAAGCATGCAATATCTTCATGTACCTTGGGATCCATACTTTATTAGACAAGGAGAAGGTTTGACATTACTTCTGCAACTGCACTGCAATCCCTACATTGAAGTGTTCTACAAGACAAAATCTAAAGACTTGAACGCTAAAGCTCAAGTGATCCATAACCTATTATTGCTCACGATTCTTCCTCGGGATTGACATCAAGGCCATATAATGTAATGCCCCAAAGCGTTAAAACTCTTTTCTTGCTATATTTTTTTAAAAATACGTCATGCGTAAAAATTGTGGCTTTAAAACCATACACAGTGGAAGTCCTTAAAATAAATCTCATTAAAATTCATTGTAGTAAAACCCATCATAAATATAAGTATAAATAATTCAAACTAAAATTCAACTGATTAAAAATATAATTAAAATATAAAGTCTTTCTATTTCTTCTATTTTCTTCAAATCCTCACCCACGAGTCAACTTTGCTTCAACAACGCTTTTATTTCGCTCATAAGAATTCCTCTTCAACTGCTCTATCCATTAATTATATCACCATGTTCCTCAATAAATTCATTGTTACATACATCACAAAGTTTAAAATATGAGTCTAACACTCAGTAAGAAATGCACAATATTATATGAGTATGCAATGCACTTTCATAAAAACATGTCTTTTTGTTCTTTCTTTTCTTTCTTTTTAATAACCTCACAACCTTTGATGAGATTCTTATGGAAAGGGTAGGCATGACTAAGGGAAATACACCACTAAGTCTAGTTAACTTCGGTGAGACAATCCCCCTTACCAGGACCTCCGTTAGTGTTATTGATGTGCCACAAGATCAATCCACTCACATTCAAGCATGGACATTTTCCAATGATATTTCTAGTGTTCATTTTGTAGGTCATGGAGGAAAGTGCACTAAAGATATCAAATGCATCCAACCAACTTTCAAATATCAAATGGAGTTTTTCATGATCAAGCATAAGTGGAAGTTTGAGTACAAGTGTGGAAGATTTGATGGACTTCACAAATCTGCCTACAATTTGACCTCCGACACGTAATTGGCATTTTTAGCATTCTGGAAGATTCTATATCAAAAACTATTTTATACGAAGATTTTAACTGACTTTCCAAGCTTTCCAAAATGGGCTAGCTTATAAATAGTGGACATCATTTTCTATGTTAAAAAAATGCCAAAATAGAAAGCTTTGTATTTGCTGTTGAAGCTCATTTTCCTTTATACGAACTTGAAGTCTAAATCCACTTGAAGATGATAGAAAAGAGTTAACCTATTAATTCGATACTTTGTCCAAGATGTTAGAGGGAGGTTGAGTATCTATTTCTTCTTTTATGCTTAGTGTTTAATTTATGTTTAAATTCAAGATATGGATTGGAGTTCTCGACTAGAGTATGTTCTAGCCGAGAAGGGGTATTTTGTGGGGTATTTTTGGTACTTTCCCTTTTATTTTTGTTACCCTAATTTTGAGGTATATAAACCACTCTTATGGTTCTTGGTATGCAGTGGAAAACATTGAGAAAATAGTTCATTTGAACTTTGTGGAGTTCCCTCCCAAAATCATATCCCTTTTTCGGTATTACCTATCAGAGTATCAATTGATTTCACCTTTTTATTTGTTTTAGGCGATTTCTCTTATTGCTATAACTTTATCTTTCTCTTCTTTAGAGGTAGAATCTTCAGCAAAGTTATAGAAAACTTCCAAAGATCAAAGTTGAAGAGCTACTTCTTGCAAGATATCCATTGAAGTCAAAAGACACGGCAGTGGTATCTTTTCGGACCAGGTTGTTACTTTCCTCACATAACCCTTTCATCCCAACGAATTTGACTGTGATTTTTGGAGAAGAGTTACCTCACTTATAAAGGTCTGTGCTATCCAAATTACTTGTAAGAATTCATTAAGTTGACCAAGATATCACTATTCCAAGTTTTCTCCAAAAACTGCCATTCTAATAAAATCCTCCTTGCCAATCCGAACATACTCCATTGTTTCTATCACAACTTCTTATTCCCTTGGAATTCGTCCTTGAAATTTGAGGAATTGTTTTTGAACTTATACAGTGGTAAACTGTACAAAATCAAACCAAAATTCCACCAGTTAGTTTATTTTTATCTTTGTCGAAATTGACCAATTTCTGCCAAGTTCGAGTTTCTGCCTTTGTGCAAATCAGATTTTTTGTGGTGCATCAGTTGTGCACTCAATGCACAACCACTTTATGAATTTTGACCAAGCCCGATCTAATTGGGCTAACAAGCATATCCTCCATAGGACCAACCTTTGGAACAACCTTTCCTAATTCTTCATATCTTAAATTATGTTTCTGTCTTTCTTACATGAAAACATATGCATGTAAACCATTTTCTTTTTTTTATTAAAAAACATGATGCATTTAACATACATGATTACAATCTAATATGCATGAACATAATAGTAAACACATTCTCGTAACATACTATTCAACAGTATCATCAAACATGCATTAAAATAGCCAAGTCATCGTCACATATCTCTTACAAAGAATCGCATTATCATGCAAATAGTCAAGTCATCGTCACATATCTCAATCAAGGAACCACATTAACAGTCAATAAAAATACACCCTTGATCACATCAATATCATCAACATACTACCTTATGATGCACACCGGCTCCGCCTCATTTTTATCTCATTTTTATTTTAATTTAAATTAAGTATTTTAATTTGTAATAGTTTAACTATTGCGTATTTTGTTGTTTGGATTTTGGTTGTGTCCGAGAGTTAGTATTAGTTTAAGGTTATTTTGGTAATTGGGTCATTAGGGTTTAACCCTAATTGGTTTCATATTTAAGCTTCTCTATGCATCTTTTGTAGAAGACTTTTGATGAATACAGAAAACTGAACTTGGTTCAAAACTTGGAGTTTCTTCAGTCTATCACATTCTTTCAGTGAGTAACAGTATGTGTGTACAAATTGAAATCCTCAGCTGGTTAGTTTTGGGTGATTTCTCTTATTGATACTCTTTTCTATTCTTTTTGCCATCGAAGAAGAACTTATCCAATAAAGGTTGTAAAGAACTTTCAATGATCAGAGTTGGAGTGCTACTTCTTGCGAAGCAGCCGTTGAAGTCAGAGATACTGTCGTAGTGTTGTTCGAACCAACTTGTTACATTTCTGTTTATTCATTTCAAACATTTCCACCGGAGGAAGCCGATTGCATTTTACAGAGACGATTCCAAGCTTTGGCCTCTCTTCAACATTTAAACTGCGGGAATATTTATTCAACTCAAACATATTTGAAACTCATATTCCATAATTTCTGCGTGCAAAGAATTGAAATCCAGAACCCGCTCGTCGATTTTTGTCTTCACCATTTTGTCACTCTGGTTGCAAGTATGCTTTATCAGGGACGTCCAGCCTCGCCAAGGGACGTCCGTTCCTTTTAAACTCAGTGTCACTTTCTGTTAAGGGACGTCCATTTCACGCCAAGGGATGTTTGTCCTACAAGAGATGTCAACGCCATTAATCATCTGTCAGCTCATTAGCCTTGAGGGACGTCCGTTCTTCAAGTCGGGACATCCATCTTTCCTTTTTTGTAACGTCGTCAAGTCAGAGCTATAAGGGACCCCCAAACCATCACAAGGGATGTCCTTCCTTTCCATTTTAAATGCCCAACTCTGCCTTCGCTCAAACGACGACTGTAACGAACCAAATTTTCCTTTATCTTTTATTTTCTCTTAAAATGCGTTAAATAAAAAACTTTTGTAAAACTAATGGAATCTCTTTTTCAAATTAATATCAGAGTGCTTATTAAAAATCTCGGTCGTAACTTCATTTCATTTAGACTCATTTAATCATGGAAGACTAAAATCATTAAATTTATTTTAAAAAATATGGCAGAAACACAAACGAAAATAATAGATTAAAGTTGTAACGACCTAGATTTTTATCTTTACCTTTTATTTTCTCTTAAAATGTGCGTTAAATTAAAAACTTTTATTATAATTGAATTTCAAACAAATCCAAAAATCATATCAGAGTGCTCATTTAAAATCCTGGTTGCCCCAACATTTTTCCTTAAAAACTCGTTTAAATCGTGGAAAACTAAAATCATTAAATCCAAATATAGTGGAAGTGAACATATGTAGATGATAATCATTAAATCTTCAGTTCAATTTTGAACATATGCGGACGATAGGTGCAGAGGCTAAATGGCGTCTGAACCTTGGCTGAAGATGGTACGGACGAGGATGGGGACGCCATTTCTCGTATGTGACCACCAATTTGCCTACGAGATTTTACTCATGCAGATGAGATCTATGCATTCGCACTCGTCTAGAAGATCGCAAATTTACGACAGAAAATAATTTAAAATCAGAAGAAAACGACGCCCAACCAATAAAAATCACAGCTCTTGACACAAAATCACACTCCCCACAATCCCGACCAGCTAGAAGTTGTCGCCTGCACCTCCCTTGCCAAATATATGGCTTGTTCCAGGGTAAGCCTCTATTTACCTCCAGCTTCCCCTTCATCCTCTTCTTCACGGAGTCTAGTGTTTCCTTCCTAGAGAGTTCCTGTGTGGAGTGTGAGGATAGAAGAGGAGTTGTTGTCCGTGTGAAGACTCATCTACAAGGGTAAGGAATGGGTTAGTCATTGGCCATTTGGAGGCCCTACACCCAAGTGAAGTGTGTGAGTGATTGTTTGCTGTAGCGATTTTTGTAGTTCCTGTTGTTGCTTTAAGTCTTACTTGTTGTACATTAGTGTATGCCTTAAACTTCCACATTCCCTCTAGGTACTCTACTGGATGTTGTGTTTTAGCTCTGTTGAATGCTTGGATTTCTTTACTATGTTCCTTGTAATGTTCTCTGGATGTCCTTTTACTACTTTCCTTGAAAATGTTCATAGAAAAGTAGTGAAAAGTGCTAGGTTGAGCTGGAATGAATCAAAGAGGAGATGTTCAAATGGATGAGAAATATCAAAGAATGACTAATGGATTTCTATTGTTGTTAATAATGGTGATTTCATTTTATTAGTAATTTTTTAGTAATCTTCCACTTAATAGCTTCCATTGTGTGTATAGTTATTCAGCATGTGTTCACTGTTTCACTTCATTACTACTCGCTGACTTATAGACATTCGAAAAGCATGACTGTTGTTATTTTGTTTTCGCTATTCTTAATGCTATCGTCATCCGTTAGGGCCCATGTTTTTGCTGTCCATATTCGATAGTTACTGTTGTGGATTTTTTTTAGTTATTAAAGAATATGCTTTCGCTGTAATGTTCGTTATTACTTACTATTGGCTATAGTCGTTAGGAAGCTCACATCACTACCTATTTTCGATGTTGTTTAACGTTGTTTATTTCTGTTAAGAAGCATGACCTACTATTCCATTCTTGTTACTATTACACTATTGTTCAGTCATCATTAAAAAAGCATGAATTATTGTTCCATTTTCATGACTCGTACTGCTGTTACTATTATTTAATTAGCATGCCCTTCGCTGTTCTGATTTAATAATGATGCCATAGTTTTCTAGTCATTAAAGAGCATGTCATCTTTGTTTCGTCTCGTCATTTCGTACTGCTATTAATATTGTTAAGAAGCATGTTTCTGTTGTTCTATTTTCGATATCACTCACTGTTATTTTAGTTGTTTAAAGTGGGATTCTTAAGCATAATTCGCTATTTTACTCGTTATTAATTTATGCTGTTTTTAGTCATTCAAAAGCATGATCCATAGTTTTATATAGTCGTGTATCACTGCTGTTTTATTAGTCGCGGATGATCAGTATTTATTTTTCTGTTGCCTTATTATTTGCCTAAAAGCGTGATTAGTTGTTGTTTCTACTGTCATGTTCGTCAATAGAAGCATGCCTCGTTGCTTTAGTTTTCAATACTTTACTACTGTTTCATTACTATTTAAGAGCATGTCTCGCTGCCTCACTTTAATTACCGTTCGCTGTTGTACATAGACGTTAAAATGCACGTTCGCTGTTCTGTTTCCCATACTTTGTTGCTGTATGTAATCGTTTAAACTGCATGTTTTGCTATTCTGTCTTGATGATTTACTGCTGTTTATTGCCACCTTAAGAAGCATGGTTTCGCTACTTTATTTCGTTGATCATTTGTTGCTCTATGATGTCATGCTTGTTCTGTTTCCTATGTTTGCCGTTGCATAATTTCATTTTGTTTAATAGCATGTAAACTATCAGCCAATTTAATTGTAGTCGATATTTAAGCATGCTATTGATTTCTATTATTCTTCAAGCATAGTTAAGCCTTGTTGCATTTAGACAAGTATGCCCAGTTAATCTCAATTAACCGTTTAACATGTTTTAGTGATTAGTGGTGGAAATGTTTCCAATAAATGACTAATAAGATTGATTCATATGTTTCCCCTTATAGAGCTCTACATGATATGTGGATATACCTTTGTTTTCCTTATATGTTTTGAATTATGTTCTTTTATCGTTAATCGTAGAATCTTTGATGCTTCGTCATTTATCGTTCATGTATGTGTTAGCTATTTTGGAAATGTCCCCATGTATTCACATTAATAGAAACAAGGTAGGGAGTACCCCCTCAGGGTGGTACTCACATGCATTGGGAAAGGAAAAATGATAAGAAAATGAAAGAAAAGAAATGAAAAGGGAGTTGGGGGTGGATGGGTAGCAGGTCTAGTCTGCAACTAGCCAAAACGTCTCCCTTATCGGGAACAGGAGTTCTAGTTGCAAGTAAAAGGCTAGGTCCGACCACTATTCCTTCACAAAGGAAATCCTCCAATTTCCAGCTCGAAGTACGAGTATAGAACGAACGAACAAATGTAATAAAAGAATTGGTTTGGATGGCCCCCATTCCAAAAAGGAACTAAAGAGAGACATATGTCTTTGTATTAACCCATTTCCTTACTGGGCGTAAGCTCACGTCCTTACTTGTGGTGTAGATAGTGTGATGGTTGTGCCAGGAGTAGCGGAAGAGGCCATTCCCGTGGAGCCTGCGGTGTATCCGAAGGGGACATAACCAGAATAGTAGTATGGCATCACGCGAAGAAGGAAGAAGTTGTTTTGTAAGGGTGTAACATCAAACTTGTTTTGTAAACGTTAAATTACTATTTCTACCCTTATTTGAGTACCTATTCTGGATATCAGGTGGATTACACTTTGAAAACCTAAACTTTAGATTTTAGTTAATGTTTTACGTAATGCTTTTAATTACGCTTCCGCAAATTTTATCATTGTAGTTTTTCACTATTTCATAAATTGTTGAAATGCGTTTTAGTGACAATCGGGTTTTAGGCAACTCTGATTTTTATGTTTGAAAATCTTTTAAACAACGATTTTAGTCGGTTAGTAAAAATTTTAAATTTTTAACGTATTTCCAAGATAAGTAGAAACCCGGGTCGTTACAGGATGCCTTTGGGAAAGGCGGGCGTCGCTAACGAAAGACTGGTGGCCAAAGTCAGAAGAAAGCATACGTCCTTTATATAGGGATGGACGTTCGTTATAGTGTAATGAGCACCCTTTATTGTGGGGCGGACCTCCTTATGGATGATGGATGCTCGAAGTGGTGGAACAGATGTCCTTTATAGAGGGACGAACATCTGTTGTGTGAATTGACATCCCTTGGCTGGATGGACGTCCCTTGTGAAAGCGAGTGTTGGTGAGTAAAGGGAACGACATCGTTTGGATTGAAGAATGGAAGTCATTTAAGGGTTACAGACGTCCCTCATTGGGTTACGAGCATCCATCATTGAGGAACATATGTCCCTCATTAAGGAATGGACGTTCGTCATGGAAAAGAAGCTGGCAGACATTTCTTCTAGAATGACGGATGTCTAAATGGCTAAGGGAACAAATGCTCCTTGTTGTAGAATGGATGTCCCTTGCAGCGAAGAGGTTGACGGACGTTAGCGATGGAATGGCAGAACTACTTGTTTTGCAAAAAACCAATTTAAGGCAAGAATCTCGCTTCTAGTAGACAAGATCTTGCCCCCTATGTTCATTTTTCTCCCAAAAAAACTTCTCCTCTCCCCTATTGGCGATGAGCCTCACACGATGCGATGGTAGGCCTTCCACGTGGCCCTCACCTGTTGGAACTTCTTCCATTATGATGGGAAAATTTCCATTAGTTCCAGTCATCACGTGGGTCTCCTCTCTGCCTATATAGAACTCCTCTCTAGAGAATTGAGAGATTAAGATAGTGTGAGAGGTCAGTGAGTTCGCGGTTGAAGTTTTGAGCTTTTGTGTAGGGGTGCTGGGTGTCTCTAGAGGAAGAAAACAGGGGAGCTGGCCGAACTGCCCTCGAGTATTCTCTGGGTAAGGACTTCCTTTATCTTAACTATGGAATGTAATTGCTTGCTGTGACTTATTGAGGTAGAACTTTCTGTCCCTTGTGGTTCTTGCACAGTTGTTGGATTCTTGAAAGGTTTTTCTGTATTAATTATGGATAGTATTGGATGAAGCGTGCTCTATGTTCTCTGTTTGATTGAGCTTGTATATATTGATGAGTATGCCTTTGTTGTTGAGCTGCTCTTGGATTTTATGAAATATTATGCATGGATGTTGTTCTCTGCTCTGGTTATGATAAATGAGGTTGCTGCTTGGCTGAGTGAAATATTGCATAGGCTTTCTATTTC
The DNA here is from genome assembly GCA_022433065.1 of Begonia loranthoides. Lineage (NCBI taxonomy): Eukaryota > Viridiplantae > Streptophyta > Magnoliopsida > Cucurbitales > Begoniaceae > Begonia > Begonia loranthoides. Next base: position 8,620,992 of record CM039480.1, on the reverse strand, counting down.
TTTGGAATGCATAATCTGTAGATAGTTCAAGTTGGGTAGTTATTCTCTTAATGAACATGTGTGGGCGAAATAAAATGCTGCTTGTGGATTATTGGTTTTGAGAAATTTTTTGGAATGAGTATATGGTTTGTGAAGTTTCGTTCGTACATAAGCTGGAAGTTTGAATACATGTTGGTTGAAATTATGGAATTAAGCAATGGAATAGAAACCGTTAAAAGATAATTAATTGTAGAGTGAAATTGAATATTGGGATTTATTAAGCAGTAAGGTTTATGGAAATTCGGTGGTTAGTTATTAATGAATAATTGTTGGTTAATTGGTCGATGAAAATAATTGAACGAAAATGTGAAATGTATTATTAAATGAATAAACAAGGAATAATAGAATCAAAGTCAGGGTTTATAATCGATAAATATATTAATAAATAAATTATTATTATTTTGAAGGTACTAAAAGAGAAGAAAATGATAACGAATGAGCGTTGAACACTTTAAAGAATCGAGGTAAGTGATACTGCATGTGCTTTGGTCTCTGGGGAATTGCATCACAAGAGTTAAGATTTGCATGTTGATTGTTTACCATTTTAATATAATAGTATGTTGATATTGGATGTGTTTCGGTCTTTGGGGCCCTACATGGTAAAAAATAGGATATGCACGTTTGACTGCTTACTGTTTTATTAAATATTGAACATGTCTACCATTTTAAAGCATGTCTATTGTTTTTATAGTATGTCTACCATTTTATTAAGCATGTTCTGTGAATTGTATATTGGGTATTGATGTGCCCCGAGGACCCGTCACTTGAGCCCGAGACAAGGGCTCCTNGTATTTTTCCCGAACAGATTTAACAAAGGTTCCCCATTTGTTTCTTGGAGCCTGTCAGGTATTTTATTAGGTTCCTTTAATTATATGATAGAGACTGCATGCATTCATGAGTATCATGCATTCACGAGTATCATGCATCATGGTTTTCAAAATATTACAAAAATGGTTTTCATGCATGAATTTCAAATGGAAATGTGGAGATGAAATGAAACACGAATAAATGTAAAGTAAATGATCAAGTAAAGTAAAGTAAAAGGGTTGAACCGGTAAGTAATGTCTGGCAACCTAAGCATGTAAAGATAAAGGTTTTTATGGATCGGTAAGTAATGTCCGGCATAGAAACAAAAGATAATGGTTTTTGTGGACTAGTAAGTTAATGTCCGGCATAGAAACAAAAGATAACAGTTTTTGTGGATCGGTAAATAATGCCAGGCACAAAAAACAAAAGATAATGGTTTTTTGTGGACTGGTAAGCAATGCTTGGCACATAAACAAAAGATAACAGTTTTTGTGGATCGGTAAGTAAAGCTCGGCAAAGAAACAAAAGATAACAATTTTTGTGGACCGATAAGTGATGCCCAGTACAGAAACAAAAGAAATGTAATTAAACAGTTTTTGTGAACCGGTAAGTAATGCTTGGCACAGAAACAAAAGATAACGGTTTTTGTGGACCGGTATGTAATGCCCTGCACAGAAACAAAAGATACCAGTTTTTGTGGACCGGTTCCGGTACAGAAACAAAAGAAATGTTACTAAACAGTTTTTATGGACCGGTAGGTAAAGCCTGACACAGAAATAAAAGAAAAGAGACTAACACGTATAAGAGAAAAGAAAACGAAAATGGATAATGACACATAGTTTTAAAAGATGCTAGCATGTTTACAGTTTTCTTTTATGTCGCTTACTGAGCCTTAGACTCATTAGTTAAGTCTTGTGATGAAAGTACACGCATATGAGAATAGGTTAAGAAGCAGTTGATGAAGAATTTGACGAACGGATCTTGTGGCTGGGTAGACTAAAAGGATTAAAAGAAAGATGGTTTGTAAAAGAGTTTTGTAAAATATTTTGTAAAGATTTATTTAATGTATCCTTAAATGTTTTATTGAAAGAGCTTCCGCTATATTTTATAAAACGTTTTAAGAAAAGAATTTTATTTATCGTCTTTAAATGATCTTAAAATAAAAAGTCTTCCGTTGGTTTTATAAAAGAAAAAGTTTTAAATTTTATGCGATTTAAAAAGGTAATAAAAACTGGGTCATTACACCAACTCCTCTTGAAAGTTGAACACCCTTTCACACACTCTTCCTCCAAGAAGTAAGAGCACGGATGCTAATAAGAGAGACTACTCAACTTACAAAGCAACCTCAATTTGTGATATTACACACACAAGATTTTGGATATAACACAACTGTAATATCCCGAAATCTTTTTCCATATAAAAATTTTCTTTTTCTTTTAAAACCATTGTAAAATCATTGCGTAATAAAACTAGAGTCATAAATGTACAGTGGAAGTCTAAATCATATAAAACATACAGCGAAAGTTTTTTTTCAATTAAATATCACAAACCCATTATTAAACTAAACATTTAAATAAACACAATAACTTAAAACATTTATTTGAAGTCATAAAATACTTAAAAGTCTTTTAAAATATTTAATCCATTTTGTGAGTCATAACCACAGGTCAATGTCGCCAACAGCACAAACGTTTACACAACAACACTCCATCAGCTACATCCATTAACAGCTTTATTTGTTCATCTGCTCCTTACCTACATCAACGAGACTTAACTAAGAGTCTAACGCTCAGTACGTGATATAAATGTAAAACATAGAATTCACTTACAATTTCTATAATATTGCCTAAGGTTTTCTATTTCGTTTCTCTATTATTGTTCAAATCTTATATCGTTATTTTATTCGCTTATATGCTGGGCATATCAAACCGGACCATATCGTTATTTTATTCGCTGATATGTCGGACATATCAAACCGAACCATATAAACATCCGTTTACTGTTTATATGTCGGGTGTATCAAACCGGACCATATAAACATCTATGTCAAGCGTATCCAACCGGACCACATTTGACTTCCGTGTCAAGCATATCAAACTGGTCCATAGTCGTTTACTTGATATCTGTGCTGGGCGTATCTAACCGGTCCACAGTTATTTACTTGAAATCTGTGTCGGGCGTATCTAATCGGTCCATAGTTATTTACTTATCTTGATTTATGTGTCGGACGTATTGAACTGGTTCACAGTTATTTACGTATATTCCATTTTCATGTACTTTAGGATTCTTAGTCTTAATGTTATCATGCACATACAATCCTATTTAATATGTTCCTTAATCGTATCCTTAAAATGTTATCTGTCATTTCTAAAGAACTGAACTTAATTCTAATAAACATGCAAGCAAATAACATACAATTCCATATAATAACGTAACTTATGCATTAAATAAACAACATCAAACAAAACCTTAATTTCTCGAGATGTAGGTCCTTTCAGACAAAGCACATGCAATAACCCGTATCTGAGGTCTTTAGCTTTAATAAGTTAACGCTTTAAAATTTTTTCACGAAACCTATAATTATTAGCACACAAAACTATTAATAATTAATTTCCAATAACAAGATCCTCTAACTTCCCTAACTTCAACTATCACGCCCGTACACCCATAATAAATAGTTTCCCATTATATCTAAACTATCACTTATCCAATAATTACAACCCTTAATCCAATATTTATTCCAACTTTATCCATGCAAATAAACTTCATATGCTATTACTAACAACTTGAACCAATAATAATCTATCAATTAATAAAGCCCATATCACCAAATAATAATCACTTAGTCTGATCAACAATGATAAACCTTAATCCAATAACTTATTATTTCGCCTATTGTTAACAAACCTATTTAATTATTAACCCTAGTATTATTTCCCAAATAATACTTGAATACCCATTTATCATTTATTTTCCAAAAAATATTTTTATTCCAATAATCCAATAATTTATCACTCACTATAAACCAATAACATATTCAGGAGAGCCATCATACCTTAAACGTCCAAACAATTCACAATTTCAGAACCTTACGACTGCAGACCCATCATCAATAGAGACCAACTCACTGAAGACCACCTTATCCACTACTGGTATTCCTCAAGCCTTCAGACAACTAAGTAGTTTCTCCATTACACCAACTACAGAGCACTCACGTATTGTTCTACAATTTTTGACAGAGTAACGTTATTGTAACAATCCGGTCCTAAATCTCTTTGTTGAATGATGTAATCAAATGTTGGAGATAAAATTTCATGATATAACTCATCTCCATATACGTTAAGTGGTGACTTGTGATTTCGTGGAAATTAATTCAGATGAAAATCTAGTTGAAAATGTGAAGAAAATGAGATTTGTGGTCTTTTCGGATAATGCGGACGACATCTCGGATGAGGCAAACGTTGTGGGTTTGAATCTGTCCGATTCTGGATGAATTAGGACGACCCGGATGACCGAACGAGGCAGACGTCGTGCTTTTGAATCTGTCCGAAAATCAGGACGAATTCGGACGACGTGGCCGACATCTTAGACGTCATGTTTGCGTCTGAGTTCTGATTTTGGACGATACAGGTAGAATTCGGACGCATCCTCTCATCCGAATCCTCACTGTACAACGAAAGTACTGATTTAAAATCAGTACGAAAATGACGCTCAACGAATATAAATGCGAGACACCTAACCTCACCCCCACGATCCCGACCAGCAGCATGTTTTGCGGTCTCGTTCCTATTCACTGTTATGTACATTTCTCTGTTTTATTCAATTTTATTCGCTATTGTATTTGATCGATGAATGCAAATCTGCTGTTTTGTTATGTTTTACATCGCTACTGTATTAGATTTATATTTGTAAATTGCACACATTGAATCTTTCCGCGAGATTTTACTATTTATTTCCTCTCTAAGAAGCATGTTTCCTTTGCTTTTATTTTCGATGGTCGTATGCTGTTGATTTCCGCCATTCCTTAAGCATGGTTAAGCCTTGTGTGTCTGGATGATTGGGCTTCGTTAATTTCAATTTAATTGTTGGTATGATATCATAGCGTTCTATACATTGTTTTCCATACGTGTTATGTTATGCTATTGTAGACTCTTTAAAGTATCGTTTTCTTGATATCTCTATATATGTGCTAGGCAAGGTAGAAGTGTCCTCATGCATGTACGATAATAGACACAACTAGGGGGTACCATCTTGGGATGGTACCCATATGCCTTGAGTGAGGAAAAGACGTAAGAGAAGACAAAGAAGAATGAAGGGAGTTGGGAGATGGGGGGTAAGTACTGATTAGTTAGGTAGACAAGAATTAAAAATGACGTTACCTTTCCCTTGTTGAGATTGCGAGACTGTCTACCCTAGGTAACTAAAGCCGACAAAGATCTACTCTCCTGCCACGGATTCTTCCAATCTCCAGCTCGATGTACGAGTAACGAACGAAATACGTAATAAAAGATTGGTCTGGATGGCCCCCATTCCAAAATAAACTAAAGATAGTCATAAGCATTTGTATTCCTCATTTCCTTATTGAGCGAAAGCTCATGTCCTTACTTGTGGTGTAGGTAACGAATTGATTCTTTTGGGAGTAGAGGAGGCCACTCCCGTGGGGCTTGTGGTAGATTCGATGGAGATGCCAACAGAGTAGTAGTACGACACTAAGTGAGGAAGAGGAAGAAACTTTTGTAAGGGCTAACGTCAAAACTTATTTTGTGAACGTTAATTTTCCTTTTACCCTTATTGAATGTTATCCGGGTTAGTACGTGGATTTATCTTTGAAAACTCAAACGTTTAAAGTTAAATTATCCCTTTATTGGATGCTTTAAATTATGTTTTCCCTAAAATGGTTGGTCATAGTTTTCCTTGACAAATGACAGTTTTTGAAAGTTGGGTTTCAGTTTAGTATGCTTCAGTATCTTTTATAAATGAACTTTTTTTTATATATCGCTTCCGCAAATATAGTAAATAATAGTTCTTCACTATTTTGATAAAATGAGCTTTTGGTAACGATCGGATTTTGGCACTCTGATAACCCTTTTATGAAATGATTCATTTTAAAAGAAAAATTTGAACTTCGGAATTCATTTTAATGAATATTAACGTACTCTTAAAAACGGTTAAGAATTCGGGTTGTTACAGTTATCACTCAGAACTACGGAATATCAAAGCATACCTCCACAACTCAGTTAACATTCAACAGAACATCAACATAGATGATTCTCTCTCACTCCTCCAGAACTCCAGCAACCCTCTCGCTGTCACCCTACTCCAAACATTCACAGAACACACCCACGGTTTCCACACCCTATCACTCCTCACTTTGGCAGAGTAACGACATTCTTCTCCCTCGTGAACTCATCATACCACTCCTTTCTATTTATAGGTGATCATGGATGACTCCCATCCTTCCTTTGAAGACAGAAGGCCAAGATTTATAACCATCAATGTCTAGCAACCTTCTATTTTCCAAACGCATAAAACGTCTGCCTTATCCATCTTCAGACAAGTTCAATGCTATTTCCAGAGATGCTTGGTCATTAATAAGTGACCCTTGACATCCAAATGCGTATAACATCAATCCCTTGAATTCCCATACGTTCTAGTCGTTCAAAAGACGAAGCCATTTTGTCTTCCAAGCAGTTAAACTCTCCAGAATATCATCAATAAATGGTGGTTGATCAAATAATATGAAGGACGATCGATCGTCCTTTGGCCGAACTCTAGCATATAACATTCAGAATTACTGCCGGTCAATCGACGCCGATCAATCTACCCTAGCCGATCAAGCGCCCCGATCGACCGCTAACTCCAAATGGATAATTTACGCATTCTCTAGACCATGCACGTAACATTATTTCCTTTAATGTGACAATATATATAATTATATATATACCCCATATACTTGTCATTAATCACTCTAATTTCATCCTACACCAAATATTCCATTATTCCTTCATCACTTTATCCTTCATTAAATCCAATATGTCCTAAAAATAATATGTATATCCTATACTTTCAACCTTATAATATCCAAACATGTCCAATTATATTTTCTCTTAATATCCCCACTGACCATCAAACCAATTGATATAGTCCAATATAACTCCAATACCATCAGACAGTTCCTTACTTAACCTCAATCATTATCTTAAACTAATTATAAGCCTAATGAGGTATTATAACTCACTTATTCCAATTGTATTTCTCTTGACCAATATTTTTACTTGTCCAACTTAGCTCCTAATATTCAAAAATTATCACTTAAGTTATGCTTTCAGCTCAACAAAGATTTGGGATTTTACAACACCAAATGTTGAAAAAGGAATCACTCCAATTTTGAAAACAAAGCAAATGCTTTTTCTATTAAAATTCCACTTAACTTAAACACTTACATAAGGTGGCTATAAATAGTCAATTACAAGCTAAAGAATAGTAAATAACTAAATAAGAAACAATAACACTAAATCAGGTACCATACACATTTGGCCGATTCTTTACTTAATAGTTACTACGAAAATTAACTTAAACATTACTTAATTAATTCTTGTTTTCTTCTTCTCCAAGTTTTGATGGCTTTTGATAGCTTTTCCTTCTTGAGCTCGGTCACTTGGATGGTTTCCATATCTCCTCATGTTTTGACTTTGCTTAATCTTCATGCTTGGCCACTGTGGATGGTTTCCATAACAAACATGCATTTTTTAATCCCCCCAAAATGGTGACTCCTCCACTTGGTCCACTTTTAAGTTACCTTCCAAATAAGAAGAAAGTAAGTGCTAATGAGTCTTTGGGCTCAAGCTTTTGTGATTGGACCTTGCAATCCTCTATTAGGCTTCTAACAATATTTTTTCTCCGTTTAGGAGGCTCTTTAGACATAGTAAACAAACTTCAATTTTAATGAACTAGCTTATTCTAGAAATATTAAGAGGTCAAGTACAATCACCGGCAGAGGCGACAGAGGGAGAGCCAGAGGCAGAGGCAGAGGTAGAGGAGAAGGCAGAGCTAGCAAAGGAAGGTCCAAGGGCATCTTTATGGGTTTCAGAGTCCCTAAGACAACCCCCGAGACAATTCCTTCCATAGTCCCGAAGACAGTCCCCAAGTGAGTATCTGAGACAGTTCCCGACAGAGTTCCTAAGACGCAGGTGAGCCCATTATCACATTTACATTTTCAAATGTTATTTGAACTATGGTAATTTCATTTGCAATGTGTTCTGCAGGAGTCTGATGCACAAGGTCCATAAACACAAACGTACATAAATGTGGATCTTAACCTTTCGTGATACATTGGTTTGATAGATTAGTTTTTTTATATATGTGATTGTACTGTACACTATATTTGTAAATTTTGAATTGATAAATATGAATTGGTTTCATAAATTTGAATTGATAAATTTGAATTTGTTTCGTTTCAGCAATTTGAATTCATATATTGGTTCTATACATTTGGTTGTGGAGTGTGCACGGAATTTGATTACAGGTACCATGACAAGTCGCTATGGTTTGTTATGCAAGCCGTTGCAGCTTGCTCACAAACCGCCGCAGCTTCCTAAAATTGTTGCACTGAATTCACCCAAGTTTCTCCATACACTTATCTTTAATTATGTACTTGATTTAGGTCATACAGGGTTTACTTTTCACTTATCATCACCCCAATTTATAAAAATTTTGTCAGAGTCTCCCTTGTTTCTTTACTCCCCCAAAGCTAATCTCATACATCCTGCACAAAATCCCAAATAGTTCCAGTATCATCCAAACATATCATTCATCCAGTATATCATTTACTTTCGCAAAGTAAATGTAAACTATACATAAATTACAACGTAAATGTAAACAAATTCAACTAAACATAAATTATAACGTAATTGTAAACAAATTACAACAAAGTGTACATAAACATAAATTCCTAGGCCGCCTTCTTCCTGGTCTGTTTCAGCCACAAATCCTTGACCGCAAAAGACAATTTTGGGTCAAGGAATACTTTATCTGCTGTGTCGAACAATGAACTCTTATACTCATAGGTTGCAGTGTCATGCTCGTGGAATTGTTGCTGATTAGTGCACTGTCGCATCACCCTCATCCCCTCACTCGTACACCGCAAGAGATTGTACGGGCTACAATGCAAAGGGAACAATTGCCGATAAAATACGCGGAAAGCAATATTAAAAATTTACACAAGGAAAAATACATACCGCTCTTTGTCAGTGGGAGCTACGATGATGGAGATTACTGGTAAGCATATTGAGTATGGAGGTAAACAGATGACATAAACAACTCCTGCTTTGGGTGCGTCTGAAATGTAAACAATGAATACGCTATATCAGTAAACATGAACGACAACCCAGAGAAGCGAGATGGTTACTTATGTAAATCCACCCTAATGTGAATAGACGGTTTTCCTGTTGATACGCGAATGCGGCTGCGTCGTCGACCGCATAGAACTGCATATAAGTTCGGATGAGTACTAAGATAAAATCTTATACACTATGATACAATGAAAGCTTCTCACCGTATCTGGCATCCTGACTTGCTCTGGGAAGATGATATCAGTGACGATGTAATCATCGCCGATCAGCTTTCCTCCAAGAACTGCGCACGTCTCTATGTTCTTCCAAGTATTTGCCTGGACATACTTCTTGAAGGTGTCCATCAAATCCCGAGACTACAACAAAAATGGCAAAACGCCGTCAGACTAACAAAGCATGAACATGAACAAACACACATATATAACCAAATGAAAGACGTACCAAGCACACAGTTCTAAGGGGAGGAGGCTCAAACTGACTGGCCTCATGCACCTCGGCAGGCACGGTTGGAGGAGCAGGTTGGCTGCTTACGACACCGGTGCTGCAAATCAACAACACGTCATTACGTCAAACACAAATAAAGTAAAGACTGGACTTTGCGTACAAAGTAAATAACTTACAAGCGGTATGTGGCATCTGTTGCTTCAGAGAATGATGGCGAGGCTGCTGTACAAGCTGATCACCTCTCATGTCTCTGAAGTGCTGCAACCAGCTCACGGTGCCTCTCTTCTGCTCGCATATGCCACTCTTCTGCTCTGCGATGCCTCTCTTCTGCTCGCTCCTTCCCTCTTTGTATTTGGACTTGTTGCATTTGAAGGTGCTCCTCCATCATTTGCATTCTGGTCATCGCCAAATGATGGAGCTTCTCCATCCTACTCATCCAGGCAGACGTCTCCTCAGGCATCGAAGTAAAATGAGATGTCTGAGGAGGGGCATGTTCCGCTGAGGGGGTTGAATGTTGAGGCTCTGAGGGGGGTGGATGTGTTGCCTGCTTCTTGGACTTGCGGACCCATTCCCCTCCAACTTGGATGATCCCCATTCGGTCCACTTTAACTTTGTTGTATATGTCATTGGCGCACTCTTCAATTCTCAGCTCTTTCTTTGAGATGGGTACCCCATATTGCTCAACGATGCTCCAGATGAGCCAGTTGTACAACAAGTTCTTGGTTGGGTTGTTGAGCACCTCATGCATGTGGCTTAGGATGATAAATCTGATGTCCACCTTTTTCCTGGTGAACACCTTCTCCAACATATAGAGATCCATGCAGCTAACATGGTCTCGATATCCATCCTAAGGCAAAATCGTGTACGTAATGATCAGGTGGATCAATCATGCTATGACATTCAACTCCTTGCCCTTGGGCTTGTTGTACTAGGAAACCTCGGGATCCCGGTGCAACAATCTAAGCACCGCTAGCCCTTCTCCTCGATTGATGAATGGTGGCTCCCAAGACACGTGATAATATTGATCGTTTGGCCCATCCAGTACACATCCAAGCATTATATTTGGATCGTTGGGAGTGAACCTCAACTCCGTCCAAAAATGTATGTCCGCACCTCTAATGGCTTGGTGGATAGTTCCAAATTTGCGTAAAATATTCTAATAATTCTCTCGCAGTAACTGCCCCTCATCTGGCACAACCTGGTTAATCCAACATCTTCAAGCAATTGTTTAATTCTCATTCCTACCAAGGAGTCCAAATCTACTATTTTTTAAACAATAATTGCATGGTGTTGTATATCATCTTCATACCGTGTTTTGGAATTAGCTGTCCTGAATAGTTTGGACCTTAAACCCGCTGTAACAGGTTGGAACCGGACCAATGAGCCTCCAGCTTCTCCTTGTTCAGGCTCGAGTTCAAGTTGCCATTGTGAGTCTACAATGGTTTCTCCAACTTGGTTGGTTTCTTCGTGTTGCACAGCCGCGGGTTGCACATCTTCCACCGCCGCGGCTTGCACAACTTCCACCGTTGCCTTCCCATGCTTGAACGCCAATTTCTTTGCTCGAGAATACATAGTGATAAAAAATGGCTGAGAGTATTTCGTTGTTTTTTCGCGGTGACAATGACAAGCCGAGAGGTTTTGGTGTTTGTTCACGGTGAAAATGGCTCGCCGAGAGGATTTTTACTTTGTTCGGGTGAAAATGGTCGAGCCCTAGCATTTCGCGGTTATGTATACCGCTGAGTGAAAAGAGGAACGCCGCGGCGATTTCTTGGGACGCCGCAAGGGTTTCTTGAGAAGCTGTCGCGGCGTCCCAAGACACTGCGGTGGCTTAGGCCAAATTTACCCACTTTTCTTTGAAAACCACAACACCCTGACGGTTTGTCTACGAACCGCAACAGCTTCACATTAGCTTGTTAACGCCAAACATGATAGCAATGCTAACTTTGTCATTTTTCTATACGTAAGTGGTTAATTTATTAAAAAATAAAAGATAGTGGTTAACTTATCATATATCACAAACGTAGATGGTTTATTTGTCATTTTCACTTTTTTGTTTACACAGCTGACACCATAATAATATTACTATTTTCTTCATTGATTAAAGTTTAGGACGTCGTTTAGTTGGATTGAGTAATAGTCATGGCAGCCATTGAAAGGGGAGGTCAGTGCAGCTGAACTCGGAAGATTCCCCTCTAATCTCTCCAAAGCCTTATCTTTCCTCTATTCTCTGCTACCATCTTCCTTCCTCCTCAACCGCCATTGCCACCATGACCTCCATTTTCTCCTCTCTCCAGTACTGGCTCGTATACCACCCCCAAATCCTCAACTTCTCATGGACTCCATCGCAGACCTCCGCTTCCTCACCTCTCTTCCTCTTCCTCTCCGTCTCCACCTACCTCTCCCTCACACTCCTCCTCCCCCGCCTCCCGCTCCCCTCCATCAAACCTACCTTCCTCAGACCAATATCCGCCTTCCACAACCTCCTTCTCCTCCTCCTCTCCCTAACTATGGCTATCGGCTGCTCCTTCTCCGCCCTCCACGTTCCCAATCTCCGCCTGCTCGTCTGCTTCCCACCGAACACTTCCCCCTCCGGGCCCCTCTTTTTCTGGGCCTACGTCTTCTACCTCTCCAAGATCCTCGAATTCGTAGACACCCTCTTGATCATCCTGAGCGGATCGACTCAACGGCTGACGTTTCTCCACGTGTACCACCACTCCACTGTTCTGATTATGTGCTACCTCTGGCTCTATACTCGCCAGTCGCTTTTTCCGGTGGCGCTGGTGACGAACTCGGCTGTCCACGTGGTTATGTACGGATACTACTTTATTTGCACGGTGGGGATCCGGCCAAAGTGGAAGAGATTGGTTACCGACTGTCAGATCGTGCAGTTTCTGTTCAGTTTTGGGATTTCGGGTCTGCTGATTTACTACCATTTTGGTGGCTCTGGTTGCTCCGGGATGTGGGGGTGGAGCTTCAATGCCGTCTTTAATGGCTCCCTTTTGGCTCTTTTCATCGATTTCCATTCCAAGAGTTACCACGCCGGCAAGATGAATCAAACCAAGATTGTCAAACCAGAGAAGAAACGGTCCTGATTTCTGCCTTAAATTAATTCACGCTATTTCTCTCAGCATCCATGGGATGACGATTTGCTACTGACAAGACCATGTTCTCAAAGGGTAATTCATTTCATTCATCTGTGTTTTATCATTACTGTGATTGATCTTGTTTCAGAGATGAGAAAGCAGATAAGATTGTTGGACTGCTTAACTTTCAATGGCTTAAATTGAAAAAAGAAAATTAATGGAAGATTTTACAGCTTTTGTGCTTGGTGGCTTAAATCTAATTTTATAATATTAAACGTTGCGGCGTAAATCATTTATCAACTCATCACAAAGTTAGAGACTAAAATTAAACGTCTTTCCATCATAAATACTGGTAATATTTAGGCAAAATGATAAATTAACCGTCATCTTTATTGTTAGGGACAAATTAATCATTTTTTTTATTAAAAAATTAACTATTAAACTATAAAAAATTGACGAAATAAGTACCAAAATTACATTTTTTATTATGGATTAAATTGTTAAACCGCGGTAATTTATCATACTTTATGAGTTAATTTGTTAAACCACAGTAAATCGTCATAGTTCATGGGTTAATTTATTAAACTATAGTGGATCGTCGTCATAGTTTAAGGATTAAATTGTTAAACTGCAACAATTTGTTATTATAGTTCATGGGTTAAATTGCTAAACTCTAGTGGATTGTCATAATTCAGAGATTAAATTGTTAAACCACATCGACTTCATAAGAAGAAAATTCTCTTCTTTCACGTATCAAGACGGTGAATCTTTGAACATTGATAATTCTTTCAATTTTCAACAATTTTGGACGCTTGAGGACTTGTTTTCCATTGTTTTTTTGCGATGCATAGGTAGGAGAGATCTGTTTTTGGCATTTGGTGCTTATTAGAGTAGATTTTAACTAGAAAACGTGTGGAGCTTCGCGATTTTGAATTGTGTAAAGAAAATTGGAGGACTTAGAAGCGTTTTTAGGCACTAAAAGTGGGACAAGGTGCCTTTGACATCTTGCTAGCACGTAAATCTCGAAAAGTTATGCGAAATAAGAAAAAAAATTCATCCAAATCGGTCGATTAAGCACAAAGTTGTGGCCTTCCAAAGTTTTTGAGTAAACGATCACATTTTTTTCCTATCCGAATCTACTCTGATAAACACTAAATGTCAAAACAAATCTTTCATACTTGTGCATCACAAAAAAAGCTAAAAAACGAGTTCTCAAACGTCCAAAACCGTTGAAAATTGAGAGAATTATCATGTTTAAAGATTCGTCGTCCCAATACGCGAAAGAAGAGAATTTCCTTCTTGACAACGAACTGCCAAAATTTGTCGTCAAACCGCCACAATTCGTCAACAAGCCACAACAATTTTTTGTCAAACTGCCACTGTTGCGATTCCTCGTCAAAGCATTTAACGACAAACGTAACAGCAATGTTAGTGACATCATTTTTTCATAGTTCAGTGGTTAATTTATTAGCGAAAAAAGAATAATTGTTGATTTGTCACAAACAGTAAAGAATTATGGTTGTTTTGTTATTTTCCCTAGTATTTAAATAAACTCACAGTAAAGATCCAAACATTTGAACTTAAAAGTCTCATTTTCAGATTTTTTCATACCATGTTAAGTTACTACCAATTGACATGAAAATTATTTCTTAAGAAAATCCAATTTTCATTCTCCAATTTTCTTAAGAAAATTATTTCTCTTCCTGATTTTTAACGAGTCCAAGGAGACATATATGGCCAGGAATAACACCGGGGAAGAACATCAATGGAGGCGGCTTAGGCGAATCAGCCATTTAATATTCTCCATCCAGTATTATGTAGTAATCAAAACTACCCACCAGTTAAGTGTTTAACACCGAGGAGTACAAGGCTATATGAAACTCCAAATGGCCTGCAGCCTGCAGCCTGCAGCCCGCAGCTATGGATATATGATGATCCTACAAGTATTAACGCAGACTACATTCATCAAAAACTACACCTCTCCCACAGCATATTATGAGCTGCCAATCGTATTTGCAAACACATACACGCATGAAATTCAACACACAACAATACTTAATTACCAGCTAAAGCAATGGCTAGCATTCAGTGGATAACACTTGTTTCTAGACAAGAACATACAGTTATTCTGAAATGACTTAATTACCTGGACGATTGTGAAAACAACCTCCACCAAGTTGAAAACCATGGAGCACAACTACGTTGATGATTTGAGACGAGCAGGAGAAATATATCTTCTTAAAATCAAGTACAGGTTTTGTTTCGGGAGGCATGGCAGAACGAGGCATGCTCGGTGTGACACTCTCTCTTGTCATTTTATTGCCTGGTTTATTTCTACTAACAACTGCCAGAATGTAGCGCTACTATATATAATGAACATCTTTTTCTTTTAACATAAAAAACTAAATCCTAGGCTTATGTTAAACTTCTTCCTGAGCTTCCTTCTTTCTACTTTCAGATCTGAATTCATCACTCTCAAATGGCAACACAATGACTGGGGATGCAGGCACAGAGGCCCAACGCTCTCTCAAAAGATTCATGAATCTCTTTACCATCTCCTTTCGAAACTCGAGCTCTCGTGTGAAGAGATCAAAGACAAAAAATGCTAGGATGTACTTGAATGGAACAATATAGAGAATGATAGCTGAAGATAACAACACCAGTGCAACCTCAGTAGTTATCTGACAAAGTGAAACCAATGAAATTAATTATCCGTCGAAGACGTTTCCTACAGAAACTGTCTAGACACTTGCAACTCTGATAAGAAACAAAAAAGTAAAATTTACAAAACAGAGATGTAAAAGAAGAAAAATAACCTATGCCACAGCTACTGGCTTCGACTTGGAAAGGATCAGAACAAATGGAAAAAATGTGACATATTTAGAAGAATAAGCCCACCTACTTATAAAGAAAGCTATCACATCCCACAAAATATTAAGAGTCATGGTAAAGAATTCTTTGGCTCCTTTCTAACCATAGAACCCAAAAAAGTACCTATCATTCCATTTCTCCAGAAGATCCTTTGATTCTATTCATGTCTGGAAGATTTTTTTTTCTTTTTTTAGAAATCTATAACAGCTTGTGATCATGACATACCTGAGGTTGACCCGAAAGAATAACTGTACGTATTTTCAGAAGGGTGACATTCAAATTCTGCAAATGGTTTTCCACATCCCGCATCGCATCTTTAACAGCAATAATCTTTTGAATGGTATTCGAGGGTGGCTGATCACGAATTGTAACTTTTCCGAAAGAACGACCAAGTCTACCTTGCTCCTTGAGCCCTTTTAAAGTCAGCATTCCAGCAGCCAAAAAAACCATCAAGGTAGGAAACATATATGATAGCAGATTTCTGACAGAAAAAAACTCAGTTTCACTTTCTTTTTATTGCATGATTAAATTGCACAGTAGAAAAGTTAGAAGAAAAATTATGGAACAAGGACCTCTGTCCCTATATACAATAATGATACATAAACTATTTACAAATGTACAATTCTAAAGACAAGAAAAATCAGTATATAACTGTAAACAACTGAGAAAACTATGTTTTCACATGTCGAACAGAAGCTTTACAAGCAATAGATAACTGTACATAATATTCTCAGAAAAGGAAAGATTACAATAAGTCAAGACGAATTATTCTATAACTAATTATACAGAAATTGGTAGATCCTTAATTAGAACGGAATTAGGAGAGGAGGTAACAAAATCTAAAATTTCCTTACTTTCCAACAATCAGCCAATTACTTGATGTACCTGAATATAACTGTATATGTAACAACAAGAAAAGAAATTGTCATGTGGGGTTCTTCCCAGAGCCGTAGCTTTTCAAAGTTATGGATCATCATTGTCAGAGGAAGCATCAGTTCCTGCAAAAAACTTGGAGACAAAATTCATTTGTATAACATTATTGATAAAAAAAATGAATAATATAAACACCATTTACACAATGTAAGCCATAGATTTGCTGAAATTTTCCTATCTTGAGCATTAACTACATCTAATGATAATAGCCACCTACAATATCTCCACAATTCACATCTTGTCTTAAACTAATATAAACGTTTTGGAAGCCATCTAAGGAAAAACATAATTCTAGAGTAATTAAGTAAAGGATACATTTGTTTAACTGACGAACCCCTGCCCTGCTACATTGTGAAAGAGCTACATGTTTTGCCAAAACCCACCTTGTGCAAAAATACCCTCAATCCACCACTCTAAAGAAAGAGTTTATTGGTTCAACTTTTCAAAATAAATATATACATTGAATACTTTGCAATCTTTACACAAGGGTATCTGGTTTATGAAATATATGACATATCCTCATAGGAAATTTGATTGCTAAAACACTTAGAGCGATTCAAAGTTGGTCAAACACATCAATAAGTAAAGTTTTTTAGTTGCTCCAGTCAAGTAGTATTTTCTTCTAAGAGAAAATGATGGGGACAAAAACAAATGAGATTTCCACGTGTTCATGACAACATAAAAAAAAGTTGAATCATGAACCAACAAGAAAAGTAAAAAAAAATACCATTAAATAGAAAGGTCATTAATTACAGGCATCAACTCAATTATAGTAATGTAAAAGGTTCCTAAAAAATATAAAAGGTTGAGAGAAAATTAAGACATAAAGCAGTAATAGCTCTACCTTGAAAAGATCAATGTTACTTGGGATTCCTTGAATCATAGCAGCATCAATTGTGGCCTGAGTTTTTTCAGCCACCTGGCATTTCTGTTTGCAAGTTTCTACTGCACGTTCTACTAGAGTCGTACCTCCCACAACTAGATTCTTACTTAAAACAATCCCTTGCCTGGCCAAAGTGTTTTTCCAAAATGCAATTGATGTACTAGAACTCCACGATGGAGACCTCATCCATTTTTGCAGGTAAATACTTCCATCTATGTCAAACACATGACTACCACTTTCAGTAACCTCGGCTAATGGTTTTGCTGGTGTATAAACTTGATTGTCAGGTTCTATGAGTTTTGAAACCAATGGCCCACCCCAAAAATTCATTGCAAGTGTTTGACAAACAACAGTCCCGTAGGGTGAATTTTGTAGATAAGAGAACTGAACAAGCTTTATAGGATCATCCAATAACTTTCTCATAAATTGAAGCGCCTGAAGTCTTGCTATAGTATTTGTGGCACTGTTGATGGCTCTTTCCTTCCCCTTGTGAGCATTATACACATGGAACAGTGATTCATCACCATCTTCTGGTCCATACTCACGTATGAACTTGTGTAAGGAAATAACTTCGCTCATAAATGCATACCAGATATCTCGTCTCATTTCACCTCCCAAGTCAACAAATTCTAGAATCCATGTTTTCTGCCTGAAATGTATGCATGCACACAGTAGATGACTTGCATTTTAATTGACAAAGAAGAAAGTTATAGCAACTTCATAATATAATGAGTAGTTAGTAAAAGCAAGGCTGTCACACCATCAGACTACAGAGAGTTTATATGACCCATCAGCTGGCCTAATTATGTCTACTTGGTATTCAACTTGTTTTTCCCACACGAGGAATCTTCATGACTACTTTTGGCAAGTTGAAGGATCTTTATAATTATTTCTTAGAGTCGGGTTTAACAGAGCATGAAGCTCTATGCTTTGTGTTCTTCTGTAGTACAAAGCTTTAGCTGACATGTTTTCCTAACAAGTATGCAGATATCATATGATTTCTTTATAAAGTTGGCTGTTTTGGCAAGTTAAGGGATCTAGATAACTACTTTTGAGCAAACATATTTTTTGGTATAACATAGCATGAAGCAGTTTGATTTTGGTTTTATGAATTATAAATCTTCAGTGAACATAATTTCAACTGATATTATAAAAATTTTTCCATTAACTTGGCTGTTTTGCCAAGTCAATGGATCTTCAAACTACTTTTGAGAAAAATCATTTTTGGGTTCACAGAGCATAAAGCTGATTTGGCATTATGAAGTAAAGCTTGAGAGAACAAAATTTCTTAATAGTTATACAGACATTCCAAAGTATAATCATATCATCTGACACATTCCAATCAGCACACTAGTGAGGTATAGCTGAACTTGTTTTTAGTGTAGGCTAATTTTAATCGTTTCAGAACAATTTGTAAATACCCAGTCTCTATTGAGACATGCTAGATATTTATAAAAAAAGATTGAAGAATAAACATACTCGGAGACCGATGAAACCGAGACAGCAGAGTCAAACAGAACCGATCCTAATGGCCCAACTTTTGCTTTATTAACAAGCAATCCATGTGTAGTCAGATCTAGCCTTGAAACATCTTTCTTACCAAAAAGGTCAACCGCCTGTAACACCAAATAAAAAATACACATCTTTGAATCGCTATTTTCTTTTTTTTTTCATCTTACTATGTTCAAAAGGAAAAACCACACTACGACCACCACTTCATAAACATCATATGGATCATATGCTATGAAAGCAGGTAACTTTTATGAACATTCAAACCTCAAAATAGATTGCTTTATCGGTCAGGGTAAGTTTTCCAGGCCATGCCATATTTTTGTCCCATTTTAGAACTGGCCGCTTCCTGCTGGAAGCAATGCATAATATTCTCTCCTTAGAAAGCTTGATCCATTCTCGAGTTTGGTACGATTTCCGTCCTTCGTGAACCCTATGCCCATGAAAGCACATATTAAGCCAACTAAACATATGAAAATTATCTGCATGAAAGAGATTCTTATTTTGGAAAAAAAAAAGAAATTCATCAAAATAAGAGATTGAAAAAGGCTAACAGAAAATCCCTAAAAAAGTCTAGAAGACCAAGAAAGATAAATTTTCAAAATCCAACCTACACCACAAACAAAATAAAAAATTTTACAACTGGTCTTTTTGCACGCAAATATTTGGTCCAAAAATCCTAACCATCTCCTAAAAATGATGATATATCCCTTGTATATTAAAGGGAAAATACCAAAATAGTAAAGGGGATTGCAAAACTCACCGACTTTCGAGAGGTTTAAGGTTTGGACTCTCCCACAAGTTCTTTTCTCCTACCCCAACCATCTGCCTCAATAAACCTCATTCATCTTCGCCGTGCAATAGAAAAAATTTCACCCACCATTAACAAACAATATAAAAACAGAAAATAAATAAAAAATAACATATCTTAAATTCTAATTTCTCATTTCTTTCTCCTTGCATATGTAAACTTCAATGGAGGAGTTGTATCAATACCACCCGCTCAAAGAGCCTCCTTGTTCTGAAGGTGAAAATGAGGAAATTGGCGATTAATGGTGTCAAAACTCTCCCAATAAGTATCATCATTAGAGTGTCCCTTTCACACAAACAACACTTTGATTCCAATGAAATTACCATTTGTGCATTGTCGAACACCCTGAATAGCTTGCAGCTTGACTCGTAATTCATTATCAGCCATGAGGAGAGGAGACAAAGTTGATGAAGCTGTATGATTCTCAATCGCTTTCTTAAGTTGTGAAACATGAAAAATTGGATGAATGGAAGATTTCGGGGGAAGGGCAAGTTTATAGGTAATTGAACCCACCTTGGCTATAATAGAAAACAACCCATAAAACGAGGACAGAGTTTCTCATTCTGCTATTTCGCTAAGAAGCATTGGTGATAAGGCTATAGCTTAAGATAAACTTGACCTTTTAAATCAAAATATACCTCACAGCGATGGCCATATGCTATTATCTTTATCTTAGATTGGGGACAAAGAAGATGATGTTTCAACTCATCTAAAATAGCATCAGGGCCCTAAAGAAGGGAGTCCACTGAAGATATCAAGGATGAATCCATGCCATAACAAATTAAAAAAGGAGGATCTCAGCCATATATAACACGAAATGACATAGTATGATCAACAGTGTGATAAGAAGTATTATATCAATATTTCGCCCATGAAAGCCATCATGCCCAGCGTTTGGGTTTTTCACTGGCAAAACAATGCAAATAGGTTTCAAAGCAACGGTTCAGCTCCTCGGTCTTACCATCTATTTGCGGGTGGTAAGTGGTGCTATGTTGAAACTTAGATTCTTGAACCTTAAATAGTTCTTTCCAAAACAAACTCAAAAACTTTATCTCTGTCAGACATAATAGAGCGTGGAACCCTATGCAGCTTAACAATATTGAAGATAAACACCGTTGCAACGGTCATTACAGTAAAAGGGTGCCAAAAGCCAAAAAAATGAGTGTACTTACTCAAACGATCCACCGCCACTATAATAGAATCCATCATATAAGAACGAGGGAGCTCCTCAATAAAGTCCTTGGAGATATCGTCCCAAATTTGCTCAGGAATGGGCAAATGTTGCAGTAATTCGACAAAAGATAGAGTTTGATACTTGTTTTTCTGACACACTTCGCAATCGACTACATACGCTGTCACACCCTGTTTCATCCCCTGCCAATAAAATTCGGCAGCAACCCACTGATAGATTTTCTCAACTCCAGCATGGCCTCTCGATCCACTATCAAGAAACTCCCGAAGGAAGAGAGGGATTATGAAAGAGCCCTTAACTAATACCACACAGTGCTAATAAAAAATTTGGTCACTATGTAACAAGAACCCCAAATGTTCCTGTCCACCATACAATTCCTAATATATTTTGCCCAAAATGGATCAGTTTGGACTTCATGATCAATCAGGTTCCAAGGTATCTATGTAATTATGAAGACGACAAAAAGAGCGGGATTCTCAAGGCACCGAGATAAAACATCAGCGACCATGAATTTTCACCCCATTAAATATGATTGCCACTTCTGAATAGAAAACACAATTGCTTTGAGTTCACGCTCATACACTAACCCAAACCAAAATTATGATGATATGACTTGGTTGAAATATGCAATGGGATATCTATCTTGCATCAAAACAGTCCCAATTCTACTTCTTGATGTGTCAGCCTCCATAATGAAAAGCCTTGAGAAATTCGATAGAACTAACNATAATAAATTTATGTAAATAGGCGTGTGGGGGTTCGGGAAAACAATGACATCTCATGGATAGTATATGTTCAAAATGAAATAATTAGAAAGAAAGTAAGATAGTTACATGGAATCGAGGGTTCATTGTCTCCTGTTCTAAAATCTCCAATGTTCTCGTAACAAAAGAGTTAAACCTGGCATGAGAAACACCCCGAGGGGTATATCTTTTAGTGGAATGACCAATTCTTTCTCATGGCCCTATGGTGTATGTCACTCCTGCCTTAATTACATTGTATGGTCATGCATAACATCACATTGCATTTCATTATGATTTTTACTGGGTGTTAGGCTCATTGTTTTCCCCCGTGATGTAGGTAATGTATTTGCTGATAATAATCAAGTCATGGAGGAGGTATTTCAGGATGATATCTTGGGTTATCAGCCACTTTGATCTATTGGTTGTGGTTTATCACAATGGTATTTTGGTAGTTTGACAATTAATACTTTGGATTTTGAAAATTGGTATTTTGGTATTGTAATAGTTAGACTATCCTATTTTGGTTTGAAAAATGTAAACGAACTGTTTTATAAACTTTTGTGACCATCCAGCCGGATTTTGGAAACTATTTTATGTTATTTCGCTCGATTTACTCTGATGACTTGTTTTAGTTATGAAATGGAAAACGAAAAATTTTATGACAAATCTTAAAAGTTAATAAATAAATTGGAAAAATAACGAGACTTTACAAAAACAGTCTTGAGAATATCTTCTAAGCGAACCCAAATCTAATAGTATCCAGACTTAAGGTCAAACTTGAAAAATATATTGGCTCCATGCAATTCATCCAAAAATTCATTGATAACAAGCATTGGAAATTTATTTGGAATTGTCACCTTATTAAGTATGAGATAATCTACACAAAAACGCCAGCTTTGATATTTCTTCTTGACCAATAATATAGGACTGGAAATTGGACTGCAATTGTGTCGAATAATTTCTGCAGCCAGCATTTTAGAAATTAGACTTTCAATCTCATTTTTTTGGATATGAAGATACCTGTAAGGTCTAACATGGACAGTGATGTGCCACGGACCTCGACTAGCTTTTCTTTTTATTTATTTAATTATTTATGTTATCTTATTTTAATTTATTTTACTTGTAATAATTTAAAAACCATATATAGGAATTGAGAGTGCCGTATGTGTGAGTTTTGTTAAGGGTGTTATTTTTGTAATTTAGTCATTAGGACTTAACCCTAATTAGTGATGGTTTTTAAATCTCACTTAGGGCCTTTGTTCTAGGAGTTGAATTTAGTAAAAACAGAACGTTTGTTCTAAGTGTGGAGTTTTTCCATAGCCGCATCCTACTTCGGTGAGTCATATCCGATTAAGCTTGTGTGTATCAAAATTGGTTTCACACCGTTTGTGAGCTTTAGGTGAATTTTCTTATTGCTATGTCTTTCTCCATCTTCTTCCAGATGTGGACATCTCTTGTAAAAACATAGAAAACTTGCGAAGATCCAAATTGGAGTATCTCCTTGTTTCTCAAGGTCACCTTGCAATTGGGACTACAACTAGGCAGTTTCCAGACTAACTTGTTTATTCTTTAGATTGTTTTCATTTTTTGTTTCACTGCGCCAACGTCCCGCCTTCACAGTAGAGTCTGTTGTGAATTTGGTCATTGTTCTTGTACAACGGCCAGGTGCAGAGGAGCCGTGAAGTTTCCATCTTGAATTGTTCTTTGGGTTTATGTTATCTTCCACTTCATCGCGCCATCGTCTGTCTTCAGAGTAAGGATCAATTGTTGAGTCGGAATTGCAGTTCGTAGCCGTCAATCTTCAAAGAACAGAGCATCCTCTTTGTAATTTTCTGTCAATTGTGGTTTTCTGCGGAAGCATCTACTGCCACAAATATCTAGCCCACATCATTAGACATCCATGTGTCTCTTTCCTTTTACAAGCCCCCTCTCAATCTTCGATTCCTGCCACTCCCTCCGCATCTGTCGCTCCCGCTGGGAATCTTTCCTTCTGCGAACACCAAAGATTCCCCTCTGACGCTCCATTTTCTTTCCACTCGATCAGGCCAACTCAATTAAGTCACATCTGCCTTCCACGTGGCTTCACCATGCCGCAAACACCGAGCGTATCAATTCCCAACCGTCCACGTGTCTCACCCTTTGCCCAAACTCTCTTTCAACCTTCCGATCCTTTTTGTGGGAGCCTTTCTATCTGTGGAAATCAATTTCTCCCTTCGCTTCGGTAACGCTTTCTTCCCTCACCGCGGATTCTTATCCTCATCAAACAACCCTCCTCCCTACTCCATCTTGATCCAACGACCAACTTCTTTTCCTCTCCTCCCATTGAATCATCCAGCCGTTCTTTCTCTCATTTCAATCGCCCCCCATCAAATTCAGCCGCCATTGTCTTTCGCCCTTTACATCTTGTCCATTCATTCTTCATCCCAACCAATGGTTTCCCTCATTCTCGAGCCCACACACCTAATAGTGCTTTTCGTGGTGCATCAGACAAGGAATTGGCTCTCACTCAAAGTGATAGCATGATCGTGGGAATGAAAAGAAGAAAGCCCAGTGGGCTCGCAAACACATCTGAATATCTGTCCAAAAGGCTCTTAATAGCACTTGGAACTTCAACCTCACGTGCGCGCTTGAATTTCTTCAACTGTAAATCGCAGCCTTCAATTAATACTCTTTCGCCCCCTGTTTTAAGGTCGGTCATCAAGGCCTTCAAAGAGACCAAGTTCTTACAAAGTACTGGGTCACCTTGTAAATTCACATGTCTGTTATCCACTATAAATTTCACCATAAACGTGGCCTAATTTACTTACATATCACCCAGCGATTGCAACCATTGCATTCCCAATATAATATCTTAACTGCCCAATTCCAATGGTAAGAAGTCATCCACAATTTCAAGGCCCTGCAACTACAATCATTCGCGTTTGACGAAAAATCTCATGCCCATTAAAATTTTGTAACTACCCATGGTGTTCAATTTAAAATTAAATTATTGAACCAATTTAGTCGAAATAAAATTGTGGGTTGCGCCATATCAATCAAAACAATAATCGACATACCTTCAATGACCCCCACGAGTTTCATTGTTTTGGGTGGTGTCAACCCAACCATTAACTTAACTGATAGCTCGACTGCGTTAGGCAATGGGTCAGACACTTCATCCTCAACAGGCTTGTCCACCCCCTCAATAATACCCTGGGTTCCCCAAGTTGTGACAAATTAACAATTGCAATTCCCTTAATTTACAACGATGACCGATGTTGTATTTTTCATCACACCGGTAACATATTCTTTCTTCTCGTTTCACTTGCAACTCTGAATCAATCAATCATCTCAATTGCACCTGTTGCTTAAAAACAACATTTTGGGAATGTTCGGCCCCCCTCTCTCAAAGCTCCGAACTACAAGATTTGCTAAGTAGATCTGTGAATTGAGTCATCCTCCCATGGACCTTACGAACGAAAATTTGTATTGGGGCTTCCCGAATTCGAGGGTTTGGGCTCCCGGTACCCCCCTTGAATTATATTTGCCTTTAGAAGTTCGAACTTATCCTCAATTCTTTGAGTTGTCTACATAATTCGACTTAGTCTGACTGGCTTCACAACCATTAACTCTTCCAGAATATCTACTCGTAACCCATTTACAAATTGGGCATCCAACAAGTGATTAGGCATGTCTCGGAAAGGCAATGACAACTTCTTAAATTGTTGTTGATATTCATTCTCTCACGGTCCCCTCTTGTTAGACGGACAAAAAACACTCGGACAGGGTTCCCTTCTATAAGGGACGAAATCTATCTAAAAATTACATCTTAAAATTTGCCTAATTTCGAAATGGTCTCTTGACTTCCTCCCACTGAAACCATACCAACGCTTCACCCTCCAAATACACAGATACCCCATGCATTTTCTCATCCTCACTCCAACCATGCACAACAAAGTAGCACTCCACCTGCAAAACAAAGTTGACCCAGTCTTCGTCTACAAACACCAGCATCTCCACTTACTGGAATCGTACCCTACTGATCGGAGTACTGTGATGTCGTTCAACACTAGCGTGTGTGTTTCCTTAATGAACCGGCCGATCAAAATGCGATTCCTCTCGGGCATTCATCCCATCGACGTAAGCGGAGCCTCGATGAGACCCAGTTTCCTCTATCCCTAGAACATCTTCCCCCACCTTTCTCTTGCCCGCTACTTTTGTTAAAGGAGTTTCACTCTTATGCAATCTTGCATTTAGAGATGCGAGTTGCTCTAGAATCACCAAAACGTCTGCTTCTAAGGCTCCCATCTCCTGGGACCCACCCTCACGAAGTGTTCCCATCTCAGTTCGCAACTCCTCACGAACTTGCCCAAGTCTGTCTTTCGCTGAGCCTTCCTTGCTGTCTCCCTTGCGGCTCACCATTATATCAAAGGTAATTCAGTGTTTTTATACCAATGATATATCTTTTGTATGTTGACAGAAAACAATAAAACAATGAAGGGGATTGCAAAACTCAGAGACTTCTGCAAGTTCTTCTCCCAAATTCTCAATGACCATTCCCCTACCCCAAACATCCCCCTCAATAATCCCTCACCCGCCTTCCCCATGCAACACATTAAAATTTCACCCACCACCAACAAATAATATCAAAAGAGAAAATAATAAAAAGAAACATATCTTAAATTCTAATTACTTATTTTTTTTCTCTTTGCATAGGTAAACTTAAAAAGATGAGATATATGAACTGACTACCCTCTTCAGCGAATTTCAGAAATGCTCATTTTTAAGAAATTATTCTACTCTACAAAATAAGACCAAGGCTTTAATAATAAACAAATCTTCAGCATTAAAGCCTCACTAACCATCGGAAGTAAATTGTATCACAAATCACCTAATGTAAGCACAAATTAAGCAATAGACAAGTAAAAGGTTTCCTCATATTTTTTTGGTGATAAGAAAAAAAAAGGAAATTAACAAAACAACTACTGAACTATGAGATCTATGACAAGTCAACCACTGAATTATGAGAAATGGACAACACAAACATCACCGTTACCTGTTAAACAAAACATTATCGTGAAGACGATAACGAAACATTACTCTCTACAATTCTAATTCTACTTTAATTTTATACTAAAATCGCAATAATTAAAGTAATCTTACCATGAAGACAATGCCGAAAAACTGAAAACGTAGCTCCAGCATGGTCTTCTTGTCGTTGAAAACAATTTCCACGTTTTCAGTTTTCCGAAGATCTTCCGGTGGCTCACCTTTCCTCTTGATTTCACTCATCAAGTTCTCATCACTATCTTCTCTTTTCTCTTTCTAGTCCGTCATTGTCGTTCAGTTCTCATCACTAATATTTCACTTTTTGCAGAGGAAAATAATTTTTCCTCTGCAGAAAGTAATCTTTCCACAAGCAAAACCTTGTCGTTCCGCTGCGAAACGTTGTCTTTCCTTCGAACAATCTTTTAAATTTGTTTAGGGGAAAGACATCGTTCTGCAGCGGAAAGACAACGTTTTTTAACAAAAAAACATATCTGCGATGTTTACTCCGTTCATTTCTCATAGTTCAGTGTTTAAGTTATTAGTAAAAACTATTCAGTGGTTGACTTGTTATTGATCTCATAGTTCAGTAGTTGTTTTGTTAATTTCCCAAACAAAATGTTTATCCATAAAAAATGATATAATAACAAGAAAAGAGATAATTAGAAAACAAGGGAAGCAAAGAACATTAGTTTAAAATACCGCATGAGCTATATGTCATTTTATTTTATTTTATTTTAAGAAAAAAAAATTGTATTTATAATATCCCTGTACCTTTGGAATATTTGAAATATCCCTGGACCTATAGAATATTTGTAAATGACAAAAATTTGATGTATAGAAACATAAAACACTTTTATGTTGGATGATTTAAAGATTGAGATTCTTATATTCAAAAGTTAAAGCTGCAAAAACTTCATGTCCCATTTATATATGAGATTCTCCTATTTCAAATGCCAAGAAGCACTAGAGCCCGCAAAAAGCAATATATATATAGAATGTGCGTATACACACGATGTGTGTGTGCGCGTGTATGTATGTATTTATGTGTGTGTATGCATGTATATGTAGTTAGATTAGTCTATTACTTCTTTCTTTGATTGGAAAATTCCTCTCTAACATGGATGGGTGGTCAGAATGATTAAACATTTAGCTGATTCGAATTCTCCAATTACAAGATAACTATAACTCTCAAGTAGATGAAATTATGAAGCTCACTTGAGAAGTTCATCAATATATTTGAGCCACAAGCTCAAAGAGATACCCGGTTCTTCACCTGCAAGGGCCTTAAAGAGATTATGTGCTGTAGATTGATCTGCAATACCAGAAACAGAGGGTGCTATCCGAACAAAAGCTGCTTCTTTAACTGTCATTTTCTGGTAGACCAAACAAAGAACTAAACTTGTTACTTCATCTCCCATTTACGTAAACTCACAAATAAAGTCACCAGTCCTTAGTATCAGCAGACTATTACTGTACAGATATTGATTTTTCATTAGTAGTCAAAAAGTTCGGAGATGAATAAAGCTTCTACCACGATGTCTACAGATTTTGACATAATAAAGTTTTTACCACAATGTCAAGCTTTTACCACTTGTTAGTCTTGATAACGAGAATGATTTTCTCAAGAATGCATCTACTAAATCATATTATAGATTGAAAAGTCTAGATTCATGGAAATATTTATTTTTTTAGAAAAAAGAAAGTACAAACTTTGTTTTTTGTGATATTCAGAGAATACCATGTGTATGGATGGTTAGCCATTTTTTCTTCTTGGTATTTTCATAAACTATTGAAAACAAACACATTAATGATAACAATTGTGAATACTACAACTATCTGCACCAAAATTTTCAAAATCTGCATCTTTAGGAGAGACCCCTTTAGTTGGAATGAGGCCTACGCCAAAATAACATTTATTCACAATATATCATGATTGTAACTCAAATCTGTGACAAAATTGAACCATTGTGAATATTGGTTCTTTTTTCACTTAAATTCCACTGGTCATAGGAAATGTACCGGAACTTCACTAAACAAAAGAATTTCACTAAACAAAAACGCCATAAAAATAAAGTAATGGATCCAAATTCAAACTACCACAAAAGAATTTTATTATACTTCTTAATAAAAGTGAAAATACCTGAAAAGAAGCTTTCTCTGAAGCATTTAGAAGATCTTTTTGGTAAGGGTTTTCCCATGCAACCATAGTTATGAATATAAGCCTCTGAAATGCAGGTTCCTGTCGGGACAGATGAACTTTAGTATAATCCTTTTTACACTTTTTAACAAATAAATTTGATCATTCCAAAAAACTATTCTTAAAAAATCAAATTGATATGTTAGTTCAGAAATGTGAAACAAAAATAATTAAAATATTTGACACTAGAGAATCACAACTCCCAAAAAACTAAGAGATCATACATAAAATTTCTTTGGATACAATCTATATAATTCATAGTAGTCATATTTTAGCTTTTTTATTTTGTTCTTTGCCATTTTCCTATTAAATGATTTTTTTCAAAAGGGGGTTACTTTCTTCAGGCAAGAACATAGTGATCTCTACCAGCCAAATCCTTGTCATCCCTTCCACCGTGAAAAGTATGAGTCTCCAAATTACCCTCAGATAAATGTGACATATCATCCACATTACATTTGCTTCCATACTTATATTGAATATCAGGAAGATGAATCACACATATAGCAGTAAAAAAAAGTATATATTAACCTTTAGGGAAGGATGAATATCAGAACTATCCCTTGATAAGAACCTAAAGCAGCAATACTCAACCAAACTACGGGCATCATGATGAACAGACTCAGGAACAAGTGCTTTAAATATCTTCTGCATTTTCTCGCCAGTCAACCCATTCATCCTGCATATCTTGATATTCGAGAGTCAGATTATAATATGCTTATGCATCAAAGTAGCATACACTTGGAAAGAAAGAGAAAATGATATAAACTATAAATGTCTAAATATTTGATATTCGAGTAAAATTGATATGCATTTCATATCCTCTTCCCATGAACATCAACCATGCCTCATGAGAACAATTTTAACATTATCATCAGCATGCAAGAATGAAGTTAAATAAGCACAAATGGGAGGAAACTTTCATAAAGAGTAAATAAAAGGCTAAATTTTACCTGCTAAATTGTTCAATAGATACAACAGCAGCTAAAGAGAGCAGTCCATTTGGCGTATTAATTTGAATAGTCCTCTCCGTCACTACAATGTCTTCCATGTCTAGGTTGTCAGAATCAATTTGAAGACTAGGACTTCTACTAGGACTGTTCTTTTCTCTAGAAGATGTCACTTCATTCAAAAAGTCTTGGGTCTTTGACAGCCATTTGTTCAAACTTTTCTGCACTGACTCTGTAAAGGAAAGATGACTGAGCACGACCCAGAAAAATGCACGAAAAAATTAGGATGAAGTATTCAATAATCCTCATCCACACAATACATGGAAAACAACTAGGAATAGTGAATATTTAGATAAACTTTTCCAATGAAGGAAGTTAGAAGAAAAAGAATATGACACATCAATCTTGCAGTTGTAGACCTTAAATTGAAGCTCACTGGAGTGCGACAAAGCGGAGAGCTCAGACCTTGCACTCTTAGAAGGTCCATTTAAAAATGTCAAAATCATCATAAGGACAATGTTTTCAAAGAATCTGGTTTTATACCCAGTAAAGGTAATATGTTTTTCATCTGTCAACATGCAAAGGAGAGAGTAGTTTATAGAATACAGTGTTTGAAGATATCGATGTATGTACATGTCCCAAATCCTGAAACTGAAGTCCAACATGTGAATCAAAACTATGAATTCCCTTTTCATTTTTCCTGATTCAACCACGATAAAACGTCACATGTGAGTTGAAGAATTGCATCCCTAAGATTATTCTGTAATGTTAAAGTAGTTTCGATGATAAGATTCAGCATTTGGCATGAGTGGTTTGTAATATGATATCAAACCAAGAAATTCTGAGTTTAAATTCAAGTCTCATCACTTTACCAAATTCAAAATTACTATTTCCATGTAAAAAGACATTAAAATACCAGACTAACCTCAAATTATCTATTTAAACTTTCGTCATGATTGGCAAGTATTGATGTTTCTAAGGTTGAGCTACTTTGTAATGAAAAGGAAGTTTGCGACAAAGCACGTTAGAAAGACATATACTATGTATTAGCTCAATTTATGCGAACAAGTTCATATAAGACTCAAATCAGTTTTCAAAAGAAATTATGTCCAGTTATAAATCATCAAAAATCATCCTCACATCAATAATAACAAAAAATTTTCATTATTGTATAACAATCTTGGCGGTTTTTTGGAGAAAAATCTTTCCACAAAAAACGTTTTTCTTTCATGGAGAGAAGAGTGAGCAGGATCCTTTTCCTTTTCTTACGTTGAATTTTGCGAGAGGAATAACTTAACATAAATCATAAATCGGCTCAAGCAAAAGAACAACCAATCTAAGAAACCCAAACAGAGTAGATCACTTCGAATACGAGAAGAAAAGAAAAACACACCAGCATTTATGTCATTAAGCTGCCATTTATCCCCCAAAAACTGTGCCACGAGCTTGAAGCGGGACCTTTTCTGTCGCCTAGCATAATATCCAAACTTACGCGTACAACCATGATTATAAATCAAAGAACTAAACTCAGGTGATGCTTTCAAATGGGTTGATTGGAACTTTGAGAGCATTTATATTGCACAGTAAAACCACCTCCGCTGGGTTCTCAAACTTGGTTGCAGTAGACGAAAATCGAGAGGAGGATGAGAGAGAGAGAGAGAGAGAGAGAGAGAGAGAGGACAAGTGGGAAAGGCAAGATGACTACGGACAGTCCTCATGGGCGTTGTCTTGGATGGTTTATGGTAGCTGAAAGGTTATCAACTCGCATACTTTCTTTATTGGAAAAATGAAAAATCAACTGTTTCATTTCCATTCAATCACTCAATTATTTTTGCTAACAAATTAATTATTAAATTATAAAAAAAAATATTTTTACTAACATCACTATCATATTTACTATTAAACACTTTAATTTTGATTTGCGGTAGATTGACGACGATACACGATAGCTTGACCACGATCCGCAGAGAATTGATAAAAAGAAAATTTCTTCATTTTATCTAGAGAAATGACGAATCTTTACATATCAATAATTTTCTTAATTATCAACTATTTTGGACCCTTGAGAACTCATTTTCCATCATTTTTCCGTGATACAGGTAGAAAAGATCTGTTTTTGTCATTCGTTGCATATCAGATCAGATTTGGGAAGAAAAAAATGAGATCGTTTACTTGAAAACTTCATAAGGTCATAACTTTGTGCTCAATTGACCGATTTGGATGAATGTTGTTTTGATTTCACATAAATTTTCGAGATCTACGTGGGGCAAGTTCCAAAAAGCAACTTGTTCCACTTTCGAGGGCTAAAAATGTTTTTAAGTCCTTTAATTTTCCTTACCCAATTAAAAACCGTGAAACTCTACATGTTTTCCTTCCTAAATTTACTTTCATAAGCGCCAAATGACAAAACAGATATTTTCTACCTGTGCATCGTGAAAAGATGATGGAAAATGATTCCTCAAGCGTCCAAAACCGTTGAAAATAGAGAGAATTATCAATCTGCAAAAATTCACCATTTCTCTAGGTAAAAGAAAGGAATTTCCTTCTTATCAATCCGCCGAGGATCGTGGTCAAGCCACCGCTGATCATGTAGTAATCTGTCGTGGATAGTGGTCAAGCCGCCATGGATCGTAGTCAATCCGCCGCAGATTACTACACAATCCGTAGTGGATTGTTGTCAATCCGCGGCAAATTACTACACAATTCACTGCGGATCGAAATCAAAACATTTAACGACAAATGTGATAGTGATGTTAGCGGCTAATTTTTTTCATAGTTCAGTGGTTAATTTGTTAGCAAAAATAGTTTAATTATTGACTTGTCATTGACTACAAAGTACAACGGTTGGTTTGTCATCTTCCCTTCTTTAATAAAATTATTTAGGATCATTACTAAAAGGCAAATTAACAAAACAAACCCTGAATTTTGAGATTAGTGATAAGCCAAACCTTAAAGAAATTTTACGAACAATTAAAATTTTGAATTATGGAAAATGAAAAGGCAAACCTCGTGGTCACGTTTCCCATAAAAAAACGTCTAGGCAAATGTCGCAGTCCAACAACATACGTCTTTCAACGATGAGGGACGTCCAAGGCTCATCTATGAGGAGGGGTGTCCTTGGGGCCATCATAAGGTCGAGGGAAGTCCATGTTGGTCATTTGATGAAGAGACGGATGTCCTGCAATGAGGATGGATGTCTAGGATGGGAGGAGGGGCACTGGCGGACGAAGGTTCATGCCCATTGGATGAAGGAACAAACGTCCTTTAATGAGAATGGACGGGCAGGATAAAGGATGGGCATCATCCAAAGGCACCAGCAAACAAATATTTCAGCCCATTAGATGAAAGGAAGGACGTCCTTCAATGAGGATGGACAGCCAGGATGGAGGATGGGCATCCTCCAAAGAAATTAGCGAACGAAGGTACATGCTCGTTAGATGAAGGGACATACGTTCTTCAATGAGGATGGACGCCCATGATAGAGGATGCACATCCTCCAAAGGCATTGGTGAACATCCCTCAATGCCTTGGACGATGAGGGAACGTCGTCTCCCTCAACTTACAACGGACATCCGTCAACTTATGACGAACGTCTCTCAACTTTCCTTGGACGTCCCTCAACTCACAACAGACATCACTCAATGCATTGGACGATGAAGGAACATCGTCGTTTAGTATTGCGGGATGTCCCTCAACTTTCGACTGACATCCCTCAACCCACAATAGACGTTCATCAGCTTACAGTTTCTCTCATCTCCCTCCTTTCAGGTTATGTGTTAACGTTGAATTGATATAGCTTTCTATTTATTCACTCAAATGATGTAATTTTAAAGTCAATTCACAACTCGTGACTTACGATTTCAATTCACAACTCAAATGACAGTTCATTGACATAATAGCATCTGTTTATAGATGTTCCCAATATAATACATTCATCCATTGCATTCATCAACATTCATATAGAACTATCCAAAACTTAATTTACAAGCACATATATACTTGCAATGTTCTTGTTGTCGCTCTTCCATTACAACTAGATATCTACTTATTTTCCATGTTGTTGGCAAAGCTCGAGATACCTGAAGACGAGTTGAAGTTGTTGCTGCAAGTCTTTAGGAGTAACAATAGACTTCAACCGATACTTTAACAATAAAACATTACTTCTTGAGCCACTTTCTGATAACTCTCCTTTAATGTAAAAATGTGCTCTAAAAGCATATTCCAATTGAGGAGACCTACTCTTCATCCAATCATAATCTTCTGAGTCGCATAATAAACGAAGCTCGTCATCTACAGATGTTGAGATCGAATGAACCTCTATAACAACTTCGTGATCAAACGTACATTGCTCATCGCCCTAGACTGTAGAACTAGGCTCCACCTTCATTTCTGATACTTTTTCGCTCATGGATGTGTTTAGGGATTTAGGGTTGCCACTTGGTGTAACACCCCGTTATCGTTTTTCCCATTCTTTTGATATAATCAATTTGGAATAATTAACGTAGTTCATTTCGTGCCAATAAGTATTATTTTATGATGTATAAATTGTGAATTATTTTATGGGACAAAATTTAAGTTAAGAAAAAATTAGAGAAAAACTTTCTAGGGTCATTTCGGACGAATGCGGACGCCATGAAGACGAGATTCGGTGTCCGCACCATCACAAAATGCTTGGGTACGAAGGTTGGGATGAGTCCTCAGGTTCTAAAGCTGACCCTGTCTTTGCGGATGAGATGCGGACTACCGTGAACGGGATTGGGAGGCGTTAGGTTTGAATCTATACAAATCATGATGCATTCGGGAGAGATGGGGACGAGGTTTTGGTCTAAATCGCATCTGCGAACAAATTTTCATAGAAGTCAAAATGAAGCTTCTCGTCTCAACCCTCATTTCTGTCTGTATAGTGTCATTTCGGACACAGTGCATATGACGTGCGGATGCAAAGTCACATCCGAAAGTGCCCAGCTCTGCGAGATTTAAAGTTTAAAAATAACGAATTGGGGATAAAACTTCGGGATTTCTACCATGAAACCCACCCTGGAGATGCGATTTCTCCCCTCAATGAATCACGTCACCCTATTTTCGCTCCTTCCTTTCTTGTGATTGTGTTCATCGATTCTTCAAGTAACAACTCATCTTTTTAAAACCCTATTAGGAAATTCCATTTCACTTCACTTCAATTCACTCTTCATTCCAACGAGAGAGAGAGAGAGAGAGAGAGAGAGAGAGAGAGAGAGAGAGAGAGAGAGAGAGAGAGAGAGAATGATAGAGAGAAGGCAAGAAAGAGAGGAATGGAGACCCGTGAAGAGTGTGAGATTAGAAGTCGTGGAGTGTGACTGAAAAATGAAGGTCAAAAGTAGGAGTTGCTGTGGCGAGCTATGAAGCGCTGTCCCCGTTAGTTTTTCTTCAACCTAAGTAAGGATTGGGTAGAGTCTTGGCCGTCAAAGCCCTACCCACAAGTGTGTGTGTGTGTGTGTGTGTGTGTGTGTGTGTGTGTGTGTGTGAATGTGATAAGTTGTTTGATGTTAGATTACTGAAATATTTCCTTATTGAATTGTTCAATTCCTTCCTGCTAGGTTTCGGTGAATTTCCTTTGAATGATAAAATTCATGTCGTCTTATTTATTTATTGTAAATTATCTTACTGTACATGTTGAAATGAAAGAATGAAGAAAGAAGATGAATGACGAGTGTAAGGAGATAAGATTTCATGATAAGCTTAAATGAGTAATGAATGTGATTCTTGATGATTCTGTTCTATACGTTTTATTTTGGAATACTTACCTTGAATACTGTCTCTCGTATCATTTAGTTCCTTGATTCTAGTTAGGAGTTAGAAACCTCTGAATGTAGTGACATCAATTCGTTTTAGCACTTTTCTTATTATATTAAATTGTCAAGCATATTTCTAATTGTAATTTGATTAAATAGAATTTTGTACATAATTTATTAAGCATGTTTACTTTCGGAATTAATTAGACAAGCATGCATAGATAATTTATTTAGCATTCGACTTCTAGCTTATAATATTGTCATTCCTTGGTACTAGTTAGAAGTTTTAATTCTCTTTTACCACGATGTTTACATCGATAAAAAGGTGATAACATAATGATAATTAATGACATTAACTTGTTGACTAGAGTAATGATTTGACATGCATATATGACTACAATAAGTAGAGAACTTCGTTCTATTATGTTACTTACTGAATTTTCTTAAACTGTTAATGTGATGCATCGCGTCATATTCCATTCTTTCTTAAATTCTTCTTTAAATAATATACAAGAAAATTTTTCTTTTTCCTTTATCTACTTAACTGGCAAAATTTTCACATATCAAATTTAAATATAAAATTTGAAGAATGACAATTAAATCAGAGTAAGAGGAAAAACACTTTTAAAAACTTCAAATAAGTTTAGAATCTAGAAATAAGTCATGCAATTAACATCAAAGTCAAGTTTTGTCTATCTTACCCTTTATTAAATTCTCACGATTTAAAACAAAACGTGTGTCTTCCTCTTTTGCCATTCTACTCAAGTCATAATTTATCCGGATACATTTCAGGCTCCATGGGAAATGCATCCTCTTCCACTCAAGGAGTTATCATTTCATTACCTACACCATAAGTAATACATAAGTCTAAAAGACTTAGTAAGAAAAGGAAAAATGCATATGACATGCCTCTCTTTAGTTTACTTGGATTGGGTCCACCCCAAACCAAACTTTCATTACATTTATTCATTCGTTCATAACTCGTACTTCGAGCTGGAAGTTGAAGGAACACGTACTAGATAGAATAGTTTGATCAGCTTCTAACCCTATATGGGTTAGATCTGAACTACCCATCCGCCCTTCAACCTCCCATTACATCATTCGTTCATAACATCGTTCATTTCATTTTTCTCACTCATGCATGTGAGTGCCAATCAAAATGACACTTCCTACTTGTTTCTATTATCATGATGCATAAAACATACTTATATAATGAAATAAAAGCAATAGTAATGAACAACTAATAGAATAAAATAAAAGGAACTTTAAACAATGAACTACAATAGCCACATTTATAATGGACAACAATAATTAAGCATGCGAGGAAGATAATACTAATGATAATTTAAACTAGCAAGAGCATGCTTGATTTGTATAACTCACGTCAAGGAATGAACTATATAAAAATTAAATCCTAATAGCAAAAATATAGAACTATCTAACTCATTAATCATGCCTTCAACATTAACTAAAACATGTGAGATATTAGTTCACAGAAACGTATGTCTATCAGCGAATTGAAAACATATTGACTATATAAACAGACATGTGGACATGTAATTATCATTTAGGTGAACAACAAGCTATTGATACAACTAGAAACTTAATAACAAGGTAATTATCATTTAGGTGAACAACAAGCTATTGATATAACTAGAAACTTAATAACAAGTTTACGCAGATTATTAGCTAATCATACTTGACTATGTATTCATTAAACATTTTTATCAACACAATAAACAATTAATGAATGAGATATGCTTGTCACTTATTACAATTGAGAAATGAATTAGTTAACTAAAATATGATGGTAGTATTTTGAAAAGTAAGTATCCGAAATGTGTCAATTACTTATGTTCAGAAATTTATTTATTGAATGTATGCTCGATAATTTGAAATGACAAGAGACATGCTAATTAAGTTTATACCAATTAAAATTAGAATGTTTATATCACCTAACCAGAACCAAGAAGTACCAACCTTTATACATGGATTCTACTATCTAACAATTGATTTGGGAAGTAAAACAGAGTTAATAAATTCATTCATGCATAACATACTCTGTGGACAATCTTAATCAATTCAGTCATAACCTATAATTTAGCAATTCTCAATTAAATCCTCTTTCACAAGACATTAAATCACAACACATAAAGGAAGTTGCAATAAAGATAGGAACTACGGAAACTATAGCAAATAAACAATTGATACATGCAGAACAGAATCAATTCTAAAAAGGAAATCTTGAATTCATCATTTCATACCATGGTACTTAACATAGATCATTCATCTATTCAACATTTATCACATCATTGAACTTCATCTAGGTAGGGCAATTATAAGAGATAAAATTACAGCAATTCAAAAGCAAAAGGATCACAGGAATTAATCAAGATAATCAATATTCAACTCACACACACACTTGTGGTGTGGGGCCTCCATATAGCCACGACACACCCAATTCCTTACCTAGGTTGAAGAACAATTAACAAGGACAACACTCCACAGCTTACCACAGAAATTCCTAGCTCCAAACTTTACTTACATTCACTAATCTTCGACTCTCCTTCATAAGCCCTTCACGATTTTGAAATACCTTAGAATATATTTCCCTTTTAATGATGTATGGATGAATTAATATATATATGGAGAGTGCATCGTATTATGCGACGGTAAGTGTTGAGTCGTGCATGGAAAATGTATGGTTAACATCGAAAAATAACCTAAATAAGAAAAACTTGAGAAAAATGTGCATTGGTGAGATTGAACGCCTGGGGACACCACTCCGGACGCTTGGCGCGTCTGCACAACTGTTGAACTACACCCCTGTACTTTAGGATGACTTTGCGGACGCTGAGGATGAAGGGGCCCGCGTCCAATTTGAATCTGTACAATTTAGAACTCATTTTGGACGACTCGCGGACGAGTGCGGATGAATATGGCTTGCGTCCGATTTGACTCTGGACAATTTTATGACACATTTGGATGAATCGCGGACGAAGTTTTGGATTAGACATCTCGTCCGAATGTCACATGTGGACGGTACAGATGACACTTTGGGACACGTTTTCTCGTCCCAAACTGGGTTTCGAACGAGTGCGGACGAGTCTGCGGACGACTTAACTCATCTGAATTATCGGGAAAATCTGAGAAACCCATTTATATTGCACTCTCTCTCTCTTCCGATTTCGTGTAACACTCAGCAAATTCACTCTCTCTCTCTCTCTCTCTCTCTCTCTCTCTTTGTCTCCTGCTGCTGCGTCCAGTCTCTCCCTTAGGTGTGGGAGCTTTTCCACTTGGTAAAATGCTAGTGGAGCACCCTTCTTGGTTTAAACAATGTCAGCTTTATCCTAAGCAGCTTATCCCCTATAGCTGCACAGATCTTCTCTCCTTCATCTATATGAGGTAAGGCTTCTCCTCTGTGTTCTGTTCTGTGGGTGAAAGTGGAGTGCTGAGAGAGTGCCTTGTGAGTGAAGTGTAAGTGTGAAGTGTATTAGACAATTGTGTTGCTCCGAAGAAATTCTGTGAGGAATTTTCCACCATGAAGGTAATAGCTAATCTTGGGATTTTTGGTCTGATTATGTTCTGGATTTAGATTGAATTGATAATGAACATTGCATCTAAATGCTATTTTTGCATAGGCATTG
The DNA here is from genome assembly GCA_022433065.1 of Begonia loranthoides. NCBI lineage: Eukaryota > Viridiplantae > Streptophyta > Magnoliopsida > Cucurbitales > Begoniaceae > Begonia > Begonia loranthoides. The sequence continues at coordinate 8,581,736 of CM039480.1, read as the reverse complement.
TTGGATGTTTGGAAGGTTAGAGACCTTGGCTGTTATTGTTGGTTCTTTTACTGTCATTTGCTTGTACTAGTTGCTAGAAAAGTTGAGGTAAGAATTAGAATTTGTATTTGACCTAAGGAGGTCCTAAATTACGGGTATTAGATGATATTGAATTGCTTTGAATACCTTGCTTGAAATGCTAAATTTTGGTTAAGCTACTGGAAGTTGGGACTATGATTTTGTTGGAAAGCATGAATTGCCACTATATGAATTACTGTGAAGTGTTTGAATGTTCCTATTGATTTTGCTGGAAATCATGAACTACCATTATATTAATTGCTGTGAAGTGTTTGAATTGAAATGCCAGGTCCTGATAAGTTGCCACAAAATCGGAACTGTTAGGCTGTTACATAGACTGTTAATGCGTAAACTTTACTCATAAATAACAAGCATGGATTTTGAAATCTAATAGTGAGAAACACAAAGAAATAAACTTAAGTGTGATGTTAATGATGATTCTATTTACCTTGATACTATAGTCGAAGTTCTTGCAATTAGCATTGTTTAAGCATAGACCTAAACTGAATATTGCGAAGAATGGATTTAGAGTTGTTATCCTTGCTCATAATTGTCAATAAATGAACTGATAATTGACATTGCCCTCGTTTTGCATAAATATAGAAATGCTTACGTTAGTTCACTTGTTTTGCTAATAGTAATAATGATGATGACTATAATGATTTCCGCCTGCAATTAATGGTTGTGTTACTTTTGTGCGCTTATATGTTGGGTGCCCTCTTGTGCATTTATTCGTGATTTATTTTGTGGTACTCACGCATCATCCTAGGGCTTATGAAATTGCTTACACATTGTGTGTCATCCCTAAAATATGTAAATAGGTGTGTGGGGGTTCGGGTAAATTGTGGCTTTCCATACGGTAGATTCCTCCCAGGTAGGGAGTGGTAGGTTTAGAAGTTAGCTACGTGGATTCTAGGGTTCACAATTACCCAGTTCTAAAACCCCCAACGTCTTCAACAAAAGTGAGGATACTGGCTTGTGGAAACACTCCTGATGGATATATATCCTCGTTGGAGTAACTGGTTAGGCCACAAGACCTTAGGGAGTATTCCACCTTGACTTTCAGAAGAGAAACAGTTCTCTTCTATAATGCATTGTGTGGTCACGCATCATTTGCATTGCATTTAAATTATGATTCTTGCTGGGCGTTAGGCTCATTGTTTTCCCCTTAATGTAGGTGATTATTTTGATGAGGACGTTCCAGTTGTGGAGGAGGCATTCTAGGATGACCCCTCGTGTTATCAGCCGAATTGACCTGCTGGGTGTGACTCCTATGGAATTGAGATGATAGTATTTTGAGAGAGAGAGTATTTTGGTAATTTGACGTAATGGTATTTAAATCACTAATATTTGTAGCTAGGGACTTTGGAACTTTTATTGTGAACATTTGAACTATGTTTTGAATTCTACTATTATTCCGCACTATTTACTCTGATTTCATTTCCAAAATGCATTCGAATGTTGAATAAATTAAGCAAAAAATTTTTATGACGTATTTTAAAACGAGAATGATGTTTTTAAATTAATGGGGTGTTACAGTTGGTATCAGAGTGCAACCAAGTCAAACTCGGTTCTGTAGACTGTTGATAACATAAGGATCGTCGTGGAACACTCCTCCTTCTGTAAGTAAAATTCTAATTTTTAAATTTTATTTTCGCTCAAACTTTTTAGTCCTTATATTTAAATGTAGAAAAAATTATTAAAATGGTACGACGAGCAAGGAATGACATGCCAATACCTAATGAGCGGGATGAAGCCCTCAACCGCATAGCAGAAGTTGTTGAGCGATAGGCTCAATTTATGGCACAACAGGACCAAGTTTAGATTTGTGGAACGTGGAAACGGTAATGGGCATGGTAATGACAATAGTAATGGGAATCTCCGTGCCGCTATTGCACCTGCGGAGGTAGGTTGGGAGCGGTTTCTGCGACTTAAACCACCAACTTTTGAAGGCAATATTTCAGATATTTCAGCAGCTGAGACATGGATTCGTTCAATTGAGAAGATGTTTGCCTATGCCGACATTCGAGAAACTGAAAAGTGAAATGTGCTGTGTACTTACTGACTCACGACGCACAATATTGGTGGGAAGCAATATAGCCGACCTTGGATGTACAGACTCTCACTTGGAAGAGTTTCAAGGAATTATTCAATGAGAAGTATTTCAGCTTTACCGTTTAAAATAAGAAGTTTGCAGAATTTATATGACTACGTCAGACGGGGACTGTGTCTGATTATATTCGAAGGTTTGAAGCGTTATCCCAATATGCCCCATACCTAGTCAGTGATAATGGATCTAAAGTGCAGCATTTCATACAAGGATTAAAGGTTGAGATTCTGAGGTGTGTGCGGATGTCTGGTATCCGGGGTGTCCCTTATTCACAGATTGTGGCTTGGGCATTGGATGCTGAGGACGTGGAAGGGATTGCCACCAGATAGAGAGAGTTTGCTCAGTGGATTGGGAGGAATAATCAGAATTTCCAGCAGCGTGGGACTCCATTAGTGAACCGTGGCATGAGAAGGCCACCTGGACCTGAAACATAATAGGGGCGTGACAAGCGCCCTGTGATTGCAGCAACTGTTGCTGCACCTGCGGTACCTAAACCGTGCCCTATATATAGGAAAAGTCACCCTGGCTGTGTAAGGTGAATACTAATGGATGTTTTAAATGTTGGAAGCCTGGGCATATAGCAAGGAGCTGCCCAAATCAGGCATGCAATATTGCTCCGCATGTATTTTCGCTACAAGGAGAGGAGGTTGAAGAGGAAGAGCTACAGGTTGTCATATCAAGTACACAATTGTTACTAAGATATCATACTTATGCCTGTTATACTAATGTGTTTTCCCACTAGTTTTAAAAAAGTATTGTGCTTAAATAAATGATATCTCTGAACATCTTAAATGAACACCTTAGGTACAATTTACATTAATGATGTGGTCACGTATGCTCTATTCAATACGAATGTTACTCACTCTTTTATTTCAACACAATTATGTACGAAAGTAAATTGTACACTTGGTATTCCTAAGAATGGATATTGAGTACTCACACCTTCCGGTGAATATATGATTGCTAAGGGTATTCTTGAAGATTATGCAGTCCAGATCAATGGCCAGAAATTTGAGGCGACACTGATTGTTATGGATATACAAGGGTTCCACGTTATATTCGGTATGGATTGGTTGACCTTAAACCATGCCGTTATAAATTGTACGATGCGAGAGGTTCATTTTTATCCTCCCGATGGTGAATCGCACGTTTTTTGAGGAATCAAGGAAAAAGGCAATCTGGCAATTATTTCTGCGCTAAAGTAGACAAACTGATGAAGCACTGATGTGAGGGATTTCTCATCAATGTTTAAAAAACCATGATCAAACTGGAAGCAAATGTCGAGGATGTAATGGTGGCTCGTGATTTTTTGGAGGTTTTTCTAGATGATCTTCTTAGATTACTTCCTAACCGAGAAATTGAATTTGTCATAGATCTACATCCTGGTATGGAGCCAATTTAGAAAAATCCGTACAAGATGGTTGAATACCCCGACCTATTATATTGGAGTTTAAAAAGGATGAATTGGAAAAGTAATCGGGAGTGTTCGAATTACTCGAATAATTACCGGGGTATTATAGAGGAAGGAATTGTTAGATTATAATTTGGGGGAGTTATTGGGTGATAATTATGTCATGTTGCGTGACAGTACGCATTAAATTAGGCTTGGAAATTATAGGGTTAATATTGGGAAAATAATATAAGTGTGAAACTTAAGAGAAAATGTGTACAGTGTGTTTCGAACTAATAGAGGATGAAGCGGACGAAGAGATTCGTGTACGCAATGAATCTGTACAAATTTGGGACAATTCGGATGACTTGCGAATGAAGCGATTCACGTCCGCAATGAATCTGTACAAATCTGGGACAATTCGGACAACTTTGCGGACGAAGCGGATAAAGAAATTCACGTCCCCAATGAATTTGTACAAATTTTATGCGTTTTCAGACGCTTCTGTCTCGTCCAAAATCTGGCGTGGACGACACAGACATTGTTAAAATGAATATGTATTCAATTTTTTGTGTTTTCGGACGCATGGAACTCGTCCGAAAACTGGCGCGGATGACTTATATCGTCAAAAAAGTTAGAAATCTGCGAAAATCTATTTAAGTTCTCTTTCTCTTTCTTCCGATTTCGTGTCCTACACGATGGAAGCTTCTCTCTCCAACCTCCTTCTGCAGTGTCTGATCTCTCCCATAGGATTGGAAGGCCTTCCACATGGCTCTCTCTTGTTGGACCTTCACTCCATTGGACTGTGTGATGGACAGCTTTCCTGTAGCTTATCTTCTGCTGCTCAGTCTACCTTATGGCGTTACTCAATTCTCCTTCTCTCCCCTCAGTCTATAAGAGGTAGGTTTCCTCTGGGTATTCCAGTGTTTGGCAATTGTGTGGTGTGTGAAAGAGTTACCTTATGAGTGTGAAGTGAGTAATGTGTGAGTGTGAAAAGTGTTAGACCATTTTATTGCTCTGAAGTGTTGCAGGGAAGAATTTTCCACCGTGAGGGTAAGTATTGAATTGTTGATGAGAATTTAGTTAAGTTGGTTATGAGGTGGGGATGCTAATGTTGTCTTTGCTTAGGAATTTTGGAAGGTTGAAGAAGGTATACGTTGACTACTATTGGTTTGCATTTTTGCTGCTTGGTTAAACTACTGGGCAAGTTGAGGTAAGAATCTAGAATTTTGTTGGCCAAAGGATGGCCCTACATTACGGGTTCTAGTTGTGTTGATAAATCTTTACTGATTCTGCATGAAATTGTGAATTACCATCGTATTGAGTGTTATGTATACTATTGCTGTCTTGTTATTGTTTAATGTGGGTAGTGAGGAGTAATATAGAGACTAATATGAAGCAAGGATTGAGTTGAACTACCACCGTACTACTAATATATCAACTGCTTTAAACTGTTGTCAAGAGAGAAGTTTGGATTGTTGAACTGAATATATATTGCAAATGTGGTTTTATGAACTGGATAGGGATCATGAACTGTTAAATGATGAATTTGCTATATTCTTAACTGATGCTTGAAATAAGTAGCCGTGATTGATAGTATTGAATAATCCAAAAGTTTTACATTGGGCGCTGTTAAGTCATGCTTGGAAGTTTACGTTTGGGTCAAACTTTGGAACCATAAATTGTTGCTATCTATGACTCATGAATTACATGTCGTAATATTGTAAGCTACTTTCATGATTATTCTTGCAGTATTAACTTTAGAACACACATAGTGAACTACTAGTTGAATTAATCTGGGAAAAATCTGCATAGGATAGTTGAGTAGAGATAACATTGAACCCTACTACCGATTTGGATATGGTTGTACTCTTTCTTGCCCTTAATGAAATAAGAATGCCTCAAACTTGTAATGCCTTGTTTTACACTAAAACTAGTCAATAAGATGAATTGATAATAGCGGTGTAGTTTTAAATTGAAATTCTATCTGTGAATTATACTTGCAGTAATTGTGTTTCTTTCACGCATTATTTCTATGATTTATTTGTGGCATTCATGCACCACCTTAGGACTTCTGAAATTACTCACATTATGTATGTCATCCTATTATATGTAAATAGGCGTGTGGGAGGTCGGGTGATAGGTGACACTTCTATACAGTAATATTCCTCCCACGTAGAGAGTGGTAGGTTTATAGTTGGCTACATGGAAGCTGGGTTCATCTTTACCCCGTTCTAAAACCCCCAACGTCTCTAACAAAAGTGAGGATACCAGCATGTGAAACACCCCCGATGGATATATCTCCCCATCAGAGTGAAATGGTTAAGCCACATGTCCCTGAGAGTATTCCACCCTGACTTTCAAAAGAGATACAGCTCTCTTCTGTAGTGCATCGTGTGGTCATGCATTATTTGCATTGCATTTAAATTCTGATTCTTGCTGGGCATTAGACTCATTGTTTTCCCCGTAATGTAGGTATATGTATGAGAAATAGGTGAACAGGTCAAAGGCAGTTGACGAAGTATTTGCGCAGTGGATCTTGTGGCTGGTTGGGCTAAAGAGCTTAAAGAGGAAATTATTTGTAAAAAGGAATCTGCAAATTACTTAATATTCTGTATCGTATTGTCTTAATTCTGCTGCTTTTCGTAAAAATAATTTTATTACTCCTACTGCAATTTGATAAATGTTTAAGTAAATATTTTTAACGATCGGGTTTTATAAAGAAAAATCTCACTCTAATTTTATAAAAGAAAAAGTTTTAAATTTCACGCGATTTTAAAGTAAATAAAAATTGGGTTGTTACAATGGCACCTGCTGAGTTACGTGAATTGAAGGTTCAGCTTGAAGAGTTGATTATTAAGGGGTTTATTCGACTGAGTTTCTCACATTGGGGAGCTCCTGTGTTATTTGTGAAAAAGAAAGATGGATCGTTACGAATGTGCGTAGATTATCGAGAGCTGAACAAGGTGACTATTAAGAATAGATATCCCTTACCTCGGATTGATGATCTATTCGATCCTACCCAAGACTGCATTTCGGACCAGATATGGACACTACGAATTTCTCGTAATGTTTTTTGGGCTGACAAATGCCCTTGCAGCTTTTGTGGACCTAATGAATCGCATATTTAAGGATTATCTAGATAAATTCATCATTGTCTTTATTGATGAAATTCTGGTGTATTCTAAGTCGGAGGAAGAGCATACTGAGCATTTGAGAATTGCTTTGTCTATTTTGAGACAACACCAGCTCTATGTAAAATTCTCTAAGTGTGAATTCTGGTTGAAAGAGGTCAGTTTTCTTGGCCACATTGTCTCTAAAAAGGGTATTGCTGTAGACCCTGCGAAGATTCAAGCAGTTGTTGAATGGGTGCAACCGAAAAATATAAGCGATGTTCAGAGTTTTCTCAGATTGGCTGGTTATTATCGACGATTCATCAGTGAGTTTTCTAAGATCGTTGTGCCTCTCACTAGGCTGAGCAAGAAAAAAGTGAGATTTTGGTGGTCCGATAACTGTGAAGAAAGCTTCAAGGAATTAAAGCATCGTTTGACTTCTGCACCAGTATTGGCCTTACCTGTAGAAGACAGAAATTTTTATATATATTGTGATGCATCCAGATGTGGGCTTGGTGTTGTTCTAATGCAGAATGGGAAGGTGATTGCTTACGCTTCAAGACAACTTAAGCCGCACGAAGCTAACTATCCCACACACGACCTAGAGCTTTCTGCTGTAGTCTTTACATTAAAAATCTGGAGGCACTATCTCTACGGGCAACGATGTGAGATCTTCACTGATCATAAGAGCCTGAAATATATTTTTACGCAGAAAGATTTGAATATGCAGCAACGACACTGGCTGAAGTTTGTGAAAGACTATGATTGCGAAATTAAGTATCATCCGGGAAAAACGAATGTCGTTAATGATGCTTTGAGTCGAAAGATTGCCTTGATGAGTATAACGTGTGAGGAGATGCCAGCAGGATTGCAGAAAGATATGCAGGAATTAGATGTGCAGTTAGTTCCTGAACAGTTGACAGAAGTTTTATCAGCTTTGACTCTTGCACCTTCGATATTGGAAAGAATTAAGGAAGTACAAGCGACAGATGCTCTATGTGTAGATTTTAAACTCGATCCAGCTCTTCTAGAGTTTCAGGGCTACTCTTTATCTGCTAACGGAATTATGAAGTATAAGAATCGTTGGTATGTACCTGAGACATTATTACAGATTGCGATAATGAAAGAGGCGCATTCTTCTAGTTTTTCTATCCACCCGTAATGTAACAAGATGTATAAAAACTTGAAGAAGCATTATTATTGGCTGAGAATGAAGCGTGATATTGCCTTCTATGTTACTCATTGCGATGTATGTCAACAGGCGTAAGCAGAGCATCGACGACCTAGGGGTATGCTCCAACCGCTACCTATACCTGAGTGGAAATGAGAGCATGTTACTATGGATTTTGTTACTGCATTACGCAGGAAAAGGAAGGGACATGATGCAATATGAGTGATTTTTGATAGACTGACGAAGGTTGCCCGTTTCTTACCAGTACAGATGACATACGAAATGGGTCAGTTTGCAGAATTATATGTCAAGGAGATCGCTCGGCTTCATGGCGTTCCCGTATCTTTTGTATCTGATCGGGATCCCCGATTCACCTCGATGTTCTAGAAGAGTTTGAACAAGGCAATGGGTACAGAATTGAATTTTAGCACTGCTTTCCACCCACAAGCTGATGGTTAGAGTGAACGGACTATTCAAATATTAGAGGATATGTTACGTGCCTGCATTCTTGAGTATCAAGTAGGATGGGAAAAGATCCTTCCATTAGCGGAATTTGCCAACAACAACAACTTTCAGGCAACTATTGGCATGACACCCTATGAAGCGTTGTACAGCAGAAAATGTAGATCTCCCCTCTATTGGAGCGAAGTTGGTGAGGATAAGTATTATGGTCCTGAGATGATACAAGAGACTGCTGAGATCGTAGATGTTGTTCGACAAAGGATGCAAGCTGCACAAAGTCATCAAAAAGGTTATACAGATAATCATCGTCGAGACTTGGAGTTCGCCGTTGGGGATTGTATCTACTTGAAGTTATCACCATTCAAGGGTGTTATGCGATTTGGGCACAAGGGAAAGCTCAATTCACGCTATATTGGCACTTTTGAGATCACAAAAAAAATTGGTCCTATGGCGTATCGATTACTCCTGCCGAAGCTATGTCGGGAGTGAAAAATGTCTTTCATTTATTGATGTTGCGGAAATGTCTAGGTGAGACTGTTCACATGAGACCTCAGGAGCATATCAGGGTACGTAATAATCTGACCTATGAAGAAAAGCCACTCAGAATCTTAGACACTAGTATAAAGAGATTCCGCAACCAGGATGTCCCTCTTGTGAAGGTATTATGGCAGAACCAACTCAATGATGAATAGGCTACATGGGAAGGAAGAGATGATATGTTAGCCAAATATCCAAAATTGTTTACTTAGTTAAATTTTGAGGACAAAATTTTTGTAAGGTGGGTAAGATGTAATACCCCAAAAATATATATCCCTTTTGATGATGTATGGATGAATTAATATATATGGATAGTGCATCGTATAATGTGACGATAAGTGTTGAGTCGTGCATGGAAAATGTATGGTTAACATCGAAAAATAACATAACTAAGAAAAACATGAGAAAAATGTGCATTGGTGAGGTTTGAATGCCTAAGGACACCACTCCGGACGCTTGGCGCATCTGCACAACTATTGAGTTCCACCCCTGTACTTTAGGACAACTTTATAGACACTGAGGATGAAGGAGCCCGCATCCGATTTGAATCTGTACAAATTCGATCTCATTTCAGACGACTCGCAGACGAATATGTCTCGCGTCCGATTTGACTCTAGACAATTGTATGACACATTTGGATGAATCGCAGACTAAGTTTCGGATGAGACATCTCGTCCGAATGTCACATGTGGATGGTACGGATGACACTTTGGGACTTGTTTTCTCGTCCCAAACTGGCAGACGAGTACGGACGACTTAACTCGTCCGAATTATCGGGAAAATCTAAGAAACCCATTTATATTCCACACTCTCTCTCTTCCAATTTCGTATAGCACTCAACAAAGTCACTCTCTCTGCCTCCTGCTGCTGTGTCCAGTCTCTCCCTCAGGTGTGGGAGCCTTTCCACTTGGTAAAATGCTGGTGGACCACCCTTCTTGGTTTGAACAATGTCATCTTTATCTCCTACATCTTATCCCCTGTAGCTGCACAGATCTTCTCTCCTCTGTCTATATGAGGTAAGGCTTCTCCTCTGTATTATGTTCTGTGGGTGAAAGTGGAGTCCTGAGAGAGTGCCTTGTGAGTGAAGTGTAAGTGTGAAGTGTATTAGACAATTGTGTTGCTTCGAAGAAATTCTGTGAGGAATTTTCCACTGTGAAGGTAAGAGCTAATCTTAGGATTTTTGGTCTGATTATGTTCCTGATTTAGATTGAATTGATAATGAACATTGGATCTAAATTCTATTTTTGCATAGGCATTGTTGGACGTTTGGAAGGTTAGAGACCTTGGCAGTTATTGTTGGTTCTTTTGCTCTCTTCTGCTTGTACTAGTTGCTAGAAAAGTTGAGGTAAGAATTAGAATGTGTTTGACCTGAGGAGGTCCTACATTACGGGTCTTAGATGATATTGAATTGCTTTGAATACCTTGCTTGAAATGCTAAATTTTGGTTAAGCTCCTGGAAGTTGGGACTATGATTTTGTTGGAAACCATGAACTTCAACGATATGAATTTCTATAAAGTGTTTGAATGTTCCTATTAATTTTGCTGGAAATCATGAATTGCCAATATATTAATTGCTGTGAAGTGTTTGAATTGAAATGCCAGGTCATGATAAGTTGCCACAAAATCGGAACTGTTAGACTGTTACATAGACTGTCAATGCGTAAATTTTACTCATAAATAACAAGCATGGATTTTGGAATCTAATAGTGGGAAACACAAAGAAATAAACTTAAGTGTGCTGTTAATGATGACTGTGTTTACCTTGATACTATAGTTGAAGTTCTTGCAATTATCATTGTTTAAGCACGGTCCTAAACTAAATATTGCGAAGAATGGATTTAGAGTTGTTATCCTTAATCATAATTGTCAATAAATGAACTGATAATTGACATTGCCCTCGTTTTGCATGAATACAGAAATGCTTACGTTAGTTCACTTGTTTTGCTAATAGTAATAATGATGATGACTATAATGATTTCCGCCTGCAATTAATGGTTGTGTTACTTTTGTGCGCTTATATGTTGGGTGCCCTCTTGTACATTTTTTTGTGATTTATTTTGTGGTATTCACGCATCATCCTAGGGCTTATGAAATTGCTTACACGTTGTGTGACTTTCCATATGGTAGATTCCTCCCACGTAGGGAGTCGTAGGTTTAGAAGTTAGCTACGTGGATTCTAGGGTTCACAATTATCCTGTCGTAAAATGCCCAACGTCTTCAACAAAAGTGAGTATACTGGCTTGTGGAAACACCCCCGATGGATATATCTCCTCGTCAGAGTGACTGGTTAGGCAACAAGACCCTAGGGAGTATTCCACCTTGACTTCCAGAAGAGAAACAGTTCTCTTCTGTAATGCGTTGTGTGGTCACACATCATTTGCATTGCATTTAAATTTTGATTCTTGCTGGGCGTTAGGCTCATTGTTTTTCCCATAATATAGTTGATTATTTTGATGAGGACGTTCCAGTTGTGGAGGAGGCATTTCAGGATGCCCCTCGTGTTATCAGCCGAATTGACCTGCTGGGTATGACTCTTATGGGATGTGAGATAATAGTATTTTGAGAGAAATGGTATTTTGGTAATTTGACGTAATGGTATTTGAATCACTAATATTTGTAGCTAGGGACTTTAGAACTTTTATTGTGAACATTTGAACTATGTTTTGAATTCTACTATGATACTGCACTATTTACTCTGATTTCATTTCCAAAATGCATTCGAATGTTGAATAAATTAAGCGAAAAATTTTTATGATGTATTTTAAAACGAGAAAGATGTTTTTAAATTAACGGGGCGTTACAGATTTCCCTTTGTCTCTCACTCACTCACTCTCCCTTTCTCTTTTTTGCTGGAATTAAAAGGCTGAAATAGAGTGAAGGAAATCAGAGTTTAAAAAGGTGAAACGTTACCCGTAGAAATTCATGTGCAACAATTAGAGGGAAGAAACATGCTGAAATGGGGGAAACATGAATCGTGGAGGGAGATTCGCTGTAATGTCTCGGAAAAAGAAAAAGCCCATATAATCCATGCATAACGTTGTACTAAGATCATAGTAGATATTCATATGGTTTAGCATATGTGGCCAATGAAATTTAAGATAAAAAGTTAAAGAAAAACACATAAAATGGATTTTGGGACGAGTTGGGACGGGATTCGGCGTCCTCTACTCTAAACTGTCATAGTGCGGTCGCTGCGGATGACAGCGAATCTGTACAAATTTTGGGAACATTCGGACACTTGCGGACGACTGCGGATGAGAGAAGATGGCATCCGAATGAATTTGTCCTTAAACTGGACACATTCGGACGGTAGCGAACGTATGTGGACGAGAGAAAATGGCGTTCGAATGTATTTTTCCTAAGTTTGGACACATTCGGACGACTGCAGACGCTAAATGGCATCAGAATATGCATTTTAGACGGTACGGAGGAAGGACTGGGGACATGTTTTCTCATCCAAAAACTGGTTTCGGACGATGCGAACGATGTTGCGGATGACGTACTGCATTCGGAAGGGCAAAATTGTTCAAAAAACCCATTTAAATTTGATGCTTCTCTCGTACATAACCCATTTTTCTTTCGATTTCTTCAGCTGGCAGGAGTCTTCCACGTGGCAGCTCTTCTGTAAACGGTGTAAGTCTCCATCGGTGTACGTCTCTGGCTCTGTCTATAAACGACAGCAAGCAGAGAAGTGTTCTGGGTGTTTTCCTCTCGGGTGCTCTTCCATTCGGTGAAGCAGTGAGAAGGCCGAATGCAAAGAAGAAAAGCTGGAGATGGAGGGAAGACCGAGTGGTTTAGAGGAGAAAGTTGGGAGGCTACTGCTCGGTTATTCCTGAGTAAGTTGCAATTCTTCCTTTGCTGTTTGGTTCATGTAAATTCAGATGCTGAAATTGAAAAGAGGTCACTGTTTCCTTAATTGGTATTGTGTCGGCTAATTGATCTGGTCGGTGAATGGGTTATTAGATGTTGAAGGTGTTGACATACTCTGTTGGCTAATTTTGTTGGATAATCTGTTATGTTAATTGATTTTGGGTTGTTAGTCGAGTTGTTGATTAATGCTCTGCTTATACTCAACTTCATGATTCTATTGGAAATGGGGATCAGTTATATAGGATTTAGTTATGTGATCTAACTACTAAATACTTGATTGTATGTACGTTTGAGCAAATTTAGTGGAGGTTGATGTTCTGTTATGATTAAGTAAATTAGAGTATTGGATTATAATATTCTGTGTTACAGATGAAGCAAGAATAATGGTATCGAGTAGTGGAGATTCTTATTGATTTGATTAATGATTAAGGATATGAAATTAACTTTGTACATTATAATTCCATGTTAACGAAGAAGTTAAATGGTTCTCTGCTCTGATGTGGGAAATATGAACTTATGATAAATTATTCTTCGTCAGTTTTGTAAAGTAAAGACACATTGATGGAATGAGCAACATTGTAGGGTTATTGCTATTCCGTTATATATGTTAAGGTCTTGGAATTGATATTGTGAGGTTTGCTATTCCATTGTCCATGTTTAGATAGTGAAAGTGTTAAGTCGTAAAAATAAGATTTATAATACGTGATTTAAATGGTTTTGAAGGTACAAAGAAGAGAAAAGAAACAGAAATGCGCTATGGATGCCAGGTAAGTTGATATAGATTGTGTTTTGGTCTTCGGACCCTACATTGCAAGAATTAGGATTATGTGTTGTGTTTTTAATAGATTTAGGTTCTTTTAATTATGTGTTTATTATACATTTATTGCATATAGGATTGTATGAATCCACGTGCATATTGTATGACATAATAATCTATGTAAATAGGCGTGTGGGGGTTCGGGAAGTTAATGACGTCCCATTGTCATATAGATCCATGTTGGATGGATTAGAGAGAAAATAGGTTAGCGACATTGGATACCAGGGTTCATTGTTTCCTGTTCTGAAATCCCCAACGTTCTCGTAACAAAGGAGTGTATATGGCCTGAGTAACCCCTTGATATATATTGCTCCTTTGTGGATTGACTGGGTTAGTCATGGTCCCACGGTGTTTGTCATGTATGCACTCTTAGCCTAAATTGCATTGTATGATCATGCACATCATCTGCACTTTATTTTATCACTTACTGAGCGTTAGGCTCATTAGTTTAGGTCTTGTGATGTAGGTACGAACGAGCAACAGATGAACAGGTGAAGGACAGTTGATGAAGGATTTGCACGGGTGGATCTTGTGGCTGGTTGGGCTAGAGAGTGAAAGGAAAAGTATTTTAAAAAGAGTTTTGTAACTTATTAATATTGTTTTTATTCCGCTGCATTTTATTCAAAAAATGTTATGGTTTTTGAACGTAAATTAGTAAAGATGAAAGAAAACTGAGAAAAGTGAAAGTAAAGTGATCGAGTTTTAGCGATTGGGTGTTAGCGATCGGGTTTTATGAAGGAAAAAAACCCTGATGTTTTTACGGAATGAAAGTTTTAAATTTTTACGTATTTAAAAATACGGGATGTTACATTTGCCCTCTTCTAGAGTCGCCTCTTGGCTGAAGTCTCAATTTTTATCCCTAAAAATCCGCTGTTTAAATTTTAAATCACGCAGAAATAGGCAATTTTGGACGCGATTTTGCGTCTGCACTGCGTCCGCACTCGTCCGAAAGGACACTATGCAGCTAGAAATGGGGATTGGGATGAGGAGCTTGGTCTTGAATCCTTTGGAAATCCGTCCGCAAACGTAATTCGGACGCAAACCCCGTCCGCACACATCATCCGCATCTTGTTTGAATGCATCCCGATTTTATATAGATTCAAATCGGATGCCTCTTTGTCTCGTTTGCAGTAGTCAGTATCTTGTTCGAATGTTTCCAAAATTTGAACATATTCAAATCTGACGCCTCCCAAACTCGTCCGCAGTAGTCCACACTCACCCGCTAATGCAGGGCCAGCTTAAAGATGCGAGGACTCGTCCCAACCTTGGTCCTCAGTCATTTTGTGATGGTGCGGACGCCGAATCTCATCCTTATGGAGTCTGCATTCATCCGAAAGAGTCTGGACAGCTTTCCCTTCAATTTTTCTTAACTTAATTTTTTTCCAGTAAAATAATTCATGATTAATGTGTCATAAAATAACATGTAATGGCACAAAATGGACTACATTAATTATTCCAAATTGATTACATCAACAGAACGGAAAAAACGATATCCGGGGTGTTACAGTTAATGCTTACTCCATTTCATTTAGCAAGCGTGTGTAGATTATTTATATAGGATAGTAATTTGTTGAGCATGTTTATCTTTCCTCTTTGCCATGTCTTTATTATTACATTTAGTAGAATTAGATATGTTACTCGCTGTAATAAATATTCGCTACTGTTGTAATATTCCCTACTGTTATCTTCCTTGCGTAATCTTAATTGTAGTTGTTTATTACGAATACTGCTATTGTAGTTCACTGTTAAAATTCTTTTCTATTAATTGTATAGTTATTTCAATTTCCGTTGCTTTTATTTCATTGTATTAATATGACTCATGCATCATGGTAATAGAAAAAAGTAGGGAGTGCCATTCAGTATGGTACTCACATGTATGAGTGAGGAAAATGAAATGAACGAATGATGCAATTGGGGGGGGGGGGGTGTTTGAGGGCGGATATGTAGTTCGGATCTAGTCCACTTAGGGCTAGAAGCCGATCAAACTATACCATCAATTATGTGTTCCTTCAACTTCTGGCTCGAAATACGAGTTATGAATGAACGTAATGAAAGATTGGTTTGGGGCAGACTCATTCCAAGTAAACTAAAGACATGACATATGCATATTCCTTTTCCTTACTAAGTCTTTTAGACTTGCGTATTACTTGTGGTGTAGGTAACGAAATGATAACGCTTGAAGTGGAAGAGGATGCATTTCCTGTAGAGTTTGAGGTGTATCCGGATGAATCACGACCTGAATAGAATGGCACAAGAAGAAGACCAACATTTTGTTTAAATTGTAAGGATTTAATAAAGGGCAAGATTTGACCAAACCTGATTTTGATGTTATTTTCCATGATTTTATTCTAGATCTTAAACTTATTTGAAGTTTTTAAAATGATGTTCTGCATACTTTGATTTCATTGTCATTCTTGAAATTTTATTATTAATTTCAATACGTGAAAATTTTACTAGTTAAGTAGATAAAGGAAAAAAAAATTTTCTTGGAAATTATTTAAAGAGGATATTTAAGAAAGAATGGAATTTGACGCAAGGCGTCACAATTGGTATTAGAGCCAGGTTACTCGCTTGTGATTCACCGCGTATAACCCAGACTCGTTGAAAAACGCTCCTCTAATTGTAAGTTTCCTTTTTATAGATTGCATGTCTAAATTAAATTGTTTCGCTATGATGCATGAGATAGTTAAAGTTTTATATGCTTACCTTCTTATATGATGTTTTGGCATGAAAACTTAAATGACTAAAGTATTTCCCATAAATAAATTATAAATTGTAGAAAGAGTACTAGAAATGGCTAGAAGAGGAAGATGAGATGTGCCTTGTAATGAGGATGGGCCTCGAGCACCTGATCAAGAAGGGAATCTTGGTTAGAATGAAGCTCTTAATCGTATAGCTGCAATAATAGAACAACAATCTCAGTGGATGGAACAACAGTCCCAATTCATGGAACAACACTTTCGATTTATGGAGAGATTCATGGGACAAGGACATGGAAATGGGGTTGGCAATCAGAATCAGCTGCTGATTGCAATCCAACCGGCCCATAGAGAAACCGGATGGGGAGATTTAAGAAACTCAAGCCTCCCTATTTCAACGGGGACATTTCTGACATTTCAAGAGCCGAGGAGTGGATACGCTCCTTAGAAGACAAATTCGCGTATGCAAAGATCGGTGAAGCTGAAAGGGTAAGATGTGCTGTCTATTTACTGACTCATGAAGCACATTTTTGGTGGGATACAGTTGGCTCTCTAAGGATGTTACAACCCTCACATGGAGAGAATTCAAGGAGCTATTCAATGAGAAGTACTTTAACCACACCGTTCGGACAAAGAAGTTAATGGAATTGATGCGCCTAAGACAGACTGCATCTATGATGGAGTATGCCCAATGATTTGAAACATTGACTCGTTATGCTCCTCAATTTGTGTCAACAGAAGAGCATAAAGTCCACCATTTTGTGCAAGGATTGAAGATTGAAATACAAGAAGGAGTCGTTGGAGCCAGAACTGAGGATGCCACTTATTCAAAAATTGTAGCAAGAGCTCGAGCAGTGGAAGGGGTAAAACTCATGACTATTAAGCAGAAGGAAGCTAATCAGAGGATGTGGAAGGCAAACTCTAGTCAACAACCTCTAGGTGGTCCATCACTGGGCCAGGGTGTTAAATGAACATCTGAATTTGAGATACAACAAAGATCTGATAAGAAACCCTTGACTCAGACAACTGCGTTCCCCCACCTACTGCCTGTCCGAAATGCAAAAAGATGCATCATGGTGAATGTTTGGTTGGTTCTCAGAGGTGCTTTGCTTGTGGAAAGCCAAGTCATGTAGTCAGAACTTGCCCAAATCGACCTAGTGGACAAGAAGGGGTGGCCCCTCGAATATTTGCAATGTATGGCCCCGAACCGGAAGATGAACAAGCAGCCATTGTGGCAGGTATGCTTAAAATTTATACTTTAATTATTTAAATAATGTTGATTTCCCTTAGTTTAATTAAGAGGTCTTACCTTAGGATAAATAAGTTATTGAACTCTGACAGGAACAATTTATGTTAATAAGTGTTCTGCTTATGTCTTATTCAATTCGGGTGCCACACACTCTTTTATTTCCATGAATTTCTGTAAAAGGGCGAATTGCCTCTCCAGCAGTATAAATTATGCATGTCGTGTGTTATTGCCCTCGGGTGACAATCTAATTGCCGATGGAATGCTTAGAGCCTATGAATTGGAAATAAGTGTTCGTTTATTTTGGGCTTACTTAATTATCATGGACATGAAAGGGTACAACGTCATCATTGGCATGGACTGGCTATCTTCAAACCATGCAATGATTTATTGTAAGAAGAGAAAAGTTTGTTTTTGCCCTCCATGTAGTGCGATGCATACTTTCCAGGGAGTCAAGGAAACAAGTAAGTTGGCCGTTATTTTTGCGCTTAAGGCAGATAAGATGATGAGGAACAAGTGACGGATTTCTAGTGAACGTGTTGGATACCACCACAAATTCTGAAACTAATATGGAGGATGTTGCTATAGTTCGAGACTTTCTAAATGTGTTTCTTGACAATCTTCTCGGCCTACCCTAAGATCGTGAGATTGAATTCGAGGTCAATCTACAACCTAATACTGAACCCATCTTCAAACACCCATATCGTATGGCACCAGCCAAATTGCGAGAATTAAAAATTCAAATTGAGGAATTGATTTCCAAGGGATTTATTTGCTCGAGTTTTTCCCCTTGGGGTGTACCGTATTATTTGTCAAAAAGAAAGACAGGACAATGAGAATGAGCATTGACTACAGAGAACTAAACAAAGTGACGATCAAGAATAAATATCCCCTGCCAAGGATTAACGATCTGTTTGACCAATTATGTGGTGCCAAGGTATTCTAAAAAATAGATCTCCGCTCAGGCTATTACTAGTTGAAAGTCAAACCTGAGGATGTACCCAAGACTACTTTTCGTACCAGATACGTACACTATGAGTTCTTAGTGATGTCTTTTAGGTTAACCAATGCCCCAGTAGCCTTTATGTATCTTATGAACTTAGTCTTCAATGAGTACCTGGACAAATTTATTATCGTAGTCATTGATGGTATCCTTGTTTATTCCAGATCTGAGGCAGAACATTGTGAGCATATACGGAAAACCTTGTCAATTCTTAGCCAGCATCGACTGTTTGCAAAATTTTCTGAGTGTGAGTTCTGGCTGAGCTGAGTTGGTTTTCTCGGCCACGTAATTTCCAAGGATGTTATCTCTATTGACCTAACAAAAGTACATGTAGTTGTGAACTAGACATAACCGAAGAATGTTGGAGAAGTAAGGAGTGTTCTAAGCCTTGCCGGATATTACAGACACTATATTGAGGGATTCTCTAAGATTGCTCTACCTCTTACTAGCCTAACAAAGAAAAATGCCCGATTTCGGTGGTCTGGCGATTGCGAAAATAGTTTCCAAGAATTGAAGCGCAGATTAACTACGACCCCTATTTTGACGTTGCCAACCGAAAAGGGAAACTTTAGTATTTACTATGATGCATCGAAGAAAGGTCTCAGAGGAGTTTTGATGCAGCACAGAAGAGTTATTGCTTATGCTTCTCGACAACTTAAGATCCATGAACAAAATTATCCTACTCACGACCTAGAGCTTGCAGCGGTTGTCTTCACACTCAAAGTATGGAGACATTATTTGTATGGGCAGCGATGTGAAATCTACTCTGACCACTAGAGCCTTAAGTATATTTTCACATAGAAGGAACTAAATATGAGACAACAATGAGTGCTCAAATTTGTTAAAGATTACGATCTCGAAATCAAGTATCGTCCTGGAAAAGCAAATGTGGTTGCTGATGCACTTAGCCGCAAAGTTGTCATGATGAGCATGTTATGTGAAGAGATGCCTTTGGGACTTAAGCCGGAATTAGAAGAATTTGAATTACAAATGGTTCCCTCACAACTAGATATGGTCTTATCTAAATTGACTCTGTCACCATCCATCTTGGACCAGATAAAAGAAGCTCAGCAAAGTGATAGTAATTGTGAGAAGTTCAGATTGAACCCCAACCTACAAGAATTTTGAGAATATTCTATGTCTATGGAGGGTATTGGTAAATTTAAAAACTGATGGTTCGTACCAAGCTGTGCCTTTTTGTAGACCAAGATGCTTCGGGAAGCTCATTCATCTAGTTTCTCAATTCATCCTGGTAGTACCAAGATGTATCGTGATCTCAAGGTGCTTTATTACTGGCCAAAGATGAAGTACAACATCACTATATATGTAGCCTTATGCGAGATATGTCACCATGTTAAAGCTGAGCACTAGAGACCAGGTGGTTTCCTTCAACTGTTACCAATTCCTGAGTGGAAATGGAAACACATTCTAATGGATTTTGTTACCAACTTGCCTAGAACAGCTAGAGGCCATGACGCAATATGGGTAATTATGGATCGATTGATGAAGACCTCACACTTCGTGCCCCCCGCCTTGCACGTGCAAGGCGCGTGAGAATCAAAAGGGGAAATGGACGAATTGGATGATCATCGAATGAAGGAGCAAACGCGGTTAAGACCATAGGATGTGAGCAGGAGATGTTCATCATTATAAAAGACACATGACGCTGAAATAAGAAGGGCCACGTGCAAGGCATGCATGTATCTAATGGAAAAAGACACGCAAGGATTGTCATTGGATGAGGGAGTGTATGTGGTTAAGATTGTAGGATGTGAGTAGGAGATGTTCGTTGCCCATAGGGGACATCTGACGCTGAAATAATGGAAGGTGCCACGTGCAAGGCACGCGAGGAAAATCTAGATGGAAATGGACGCGTGTGGATGACCGTCGGATGAGGGAGCAAACACGGTTAACACCATAAGATGTACAAGAGGGATGTTCGTTGTTTAAGAGGGACGTCCGTTATAGAGGAACATCACATGCAACGCATGTGACAATCTATAGAGTGATTCACTTTTCCTCAGAATGTTCGCTATTTATACCCTCTGTTAGGGTGTAGAATTGCCACTCGTGGGTTTCTACCTCTGAGACGACGTCGTATCGAGGAATCCGAGCTTGCTTTTTTCTACTGGACGTCCCCCAACCTTTGAAGGATGTCCCTCAGGCGTATCCCACTATCCTAACTTCATTCGTCCCCTCATCTGATAGTCATCAAACGCGTCTCATTTCCTTTAGATTCTCATGTACGTTTGGTCATCAAACGCGTCTAATTTCCTTTAGATTCTCACGTGCGTTGCATGTGATGTTCCTCTATAACGGACGTCCCTCTTAAACAACGAACATCCCTCTTGTACATCTTATGGTGTTAACCGTGTTTGCTCCCTCATCCAACGGTCATCCACACGCGTCCATTTCCATCTAGATTTTCCTCGCGTGCCTTGCACGTGGCACCTTCCATTATTTCAGCGTCAGACGTCCCCTATGGGCAACGAACATCTCCTACTCACATCCTACAATCTTAACCACATACACTCCCTCATCCAATGACAATCCTTGCGTGTCTTTTTCCATTAGATACATGCCTGCCTTGCACGTGGCCCTTCTTATTTCAGCGTCATGTGTCTTTTATAATGATGAACATCTCCTGCTCACATCCTATGGTCTTAACCGCGTTTGCTCCTTCATTCGACGATCATCCAATTCGTCCATTTCTTCATTCGACGATCATCCAATTCGTCCATTTCCTCCCCCCCTCTAGAATGGACGTCCCTCTTGCTGATCTAGCAGTCAACATTTCGTTCGATATTTCACAAGCCTCATCCAGCAGTCTATTTTTATTTCCCTCATATTGCCCTACGCCGCTCTCTAGCAGACCACGGAGGTCCCTCCTAGCCCACAGACGTCCCTCCTAAACCACTTGCATACTTATGCTACAATAACTCTTTCCCTGTTGCAAGCTTAAAACGTGTATATATATAAACAAAATCCCTATCAGACCAAGCATTCCTAGAACTGAATCATAAGCCACAAAATCCAACAGTTAACCTCTACACACGCACGCATGCACGCACGCACGCATCCACACACACACACACACACACATAACGCTCAATAGATAACAAGAAATAAAACATGATATGCATTTATCATAAAAATATGAGTCTTTCGTTTTCATTTTCAGTCAGCATAATTTTCTCTTTTTTTCTTTTACTAGTTTGATCGTTGGAGTACAGTCTAGACAATCCCAGCCCCAAACAATCCTAGATCATTAGGGCACTATCTAGGGAAGGGTACAGTCCAGTTAATCCTACCTCCAAATGATTCTATTCTTTCTTTCTTTGTTAGTTACATATTTTCTTTTTGTTTATTCATCTTCGAGCCCAATCTATACAAGGCTATTTACGTATTTTATTTGTATTTATCTTTATTAATTGAAGTATAAACATATAAATCATTTTCATTCTTTTGTATAAACCATAATGCATGAATGAACACAAACATATCCTAGATGAACGTCAATATAATTCTACTCCCTTGCATCCTAGATCAACATAATATTAAAACTCATCTCACATTCCCAATTAATACCCCTCACATCCACAATCAACATAATATCTAACTCATCTCACACCCTTAACAATAACATCCAAATAGCAACAATATCAAAACATGCAATACATCTTTGAACAACATATAATAAAAATCATTAATACTATCAATCATAACTACTTAAATCCTAGCATATTGTTATGTAGGTCATTAAGCACAACACATGCAGTCATTACTTACCTTGGGATATTATGAATTATCTAGTGTATCTCCTTGAGTTGAGAGACCTAAAATGTATCACAATAAGTCAGTATCCATCTTAGCCATCAATTACTTTTGTTGATCCCTAAACTCCTAATATCCATAATTAATCATGTTAATTCCATTTAAAAATTAAACCACTTAGATCATACTTATCGTCCAAAAACAGGGCATAATACTATTGGCCAAAGATTCCACTTAATCGTCCAAAAGAGTATCAATATCAATATCCAAATTTCCATTTAATTATTCATAACAATATATCAAAACTGATCATCAAGCTCGGTTGATGCACAGAACCTTCTCTGTTCCAACCTTACTTTCTTCATAACTTGTCCAAATTGCCAATATATCAAAACAACTTAATGAATAAAACCATTTACCAACATACTTTGTTTCCAATTTATAGTAATCCAATATAACATCACCTAAACTTAAACAATTTTACTAACCTTCAAAGACTACTTTACACTTCAAAGGTAATCTGGAACCACAACTTTTGTTTACCTATAAACATTAGGCTTAATTGTTTTGATGATGAATGTTTTAATTTGATTATAATTTTTTTATCATTTGGATATAATTATTATTATAATCATTTAATTTATATTTGATGTTCATTGAAAATACCCCTTAATAAGGGTATTTATATGTTCTAAAGTATTTGTTTAAGTCCATGTAGCTAATGGTTAAGTTTTGGGACTTAAAATATAACGTCCCGAAAACTCTTTTATTTTCTTTTTCTGAAAGCCTTTTAAAAGAAAAATCACATGTTTTTTTATCTTAAAAGTGTATACTTTTTTTCTGAAAACCATTTGTACAGCAAAAGACTTTTCTCTTTAAAAGGAAATAAATAAAAAATTAACTTTAAACTAATTTCCATAACATATATTACATGATGAAATCTCTTTTCTCTTTACATAGTTTCTTACTGTAACAACGCCAAGTCATGTTCATCATCATGGAGAATACTTCTTCAACTAGTTCCTTCCTCTTATCCTTTGATCCAAAGTTATTAATCTTCCTATTACCTACACCACAGAATTCATCTATAAACCTAATTCTTAGCAAGAAATATAAATATTCATGAATGATAAAATCACCGTAAAAACTATTTCTTTCTTTTCTTCCTTGTTCTTGGGACACGATACCAAAGTTGTTTGTTCTTCATTGGAAGGCACCAACCACCCAAAGCTCCATTGGTACTGTATCACCAAAGCTGTTATGTATTTTCTTTATGTTCTTTATCTTTCTTACATGAAAACTTAATCCCTGAGAAAACACTTTCGTTCATTTTCCTGAAAACATGACGCATGGACATGCAACCCTCAAACAACTTGAAGCATTTCTATCTAACTCATCACAAAATCCTCAAAGTCTATAACATAAGAAATAGGTCATCAAATCCTCAAGAAAACATAACATCGACTAATAGAAACTGTAATAATGCTCATCAACATCAAGACATGCATTTTATCATACAATAGAAACTGTAAGACATCACTAACTTAACTTAACATTCTGTTGTGCAATCACCAAAGGGAAAAACGCATGCAACATTTCAACCGGACTTCTTTACCCGATGATTGATTCTCTATATTTCTCCCATACACAGACCTCTCCTCTAAAACAAAGAGTACGTTATTAAAAAGGATAACTTTAACATTACTTGCTACCAACATAACCTCAAAATGACAGAGGAGAACTCACCTTGACAAATGCTGGAGAAGGATCTATCCGAGGGTGTGAGAGATGGGTCACTCTCTCCCCGCGGCTTCTAGGTATCGATTCAAGACTCATATATATATAATTTGTTAGAACTTTCTAAAGTATTTTTCTTATATATGCAATTACTATAATACCCCAAATTTTTATATCAAAAAATTAACAAGGATAATTGGAAAGTAATTAGGGGTATTTGGATTAATTGGATAACTATCGAGGTATTACCAAGGATGTATTCGTAAGATTATAATTTGAGGAATTTATTGGATAAATTAGGATTAAACTAGAAAATGTATTTTGGAGTTTTCAGAAGCACATGGACGACACGAGGATTGAGTGTCACGTCCGAAATACATCTCCAGTCGTCCCTTGCGTTTTGGTACGAGCGAGGACGACGCTTCTCGTCCTAATTCGTCTGTAACAAGAGATTTTAGTGAGGCAAGATGCGGCGGATGATAGTGGATGGAGAGAATTCCAATCTGTCCAAATTATCAGACGAATACGGACGAGGCACAGATGCCTTTCCTTGACTAAAAAATAAAGATTTAGCAAGAAATGAGAATTTAATGGATTGAACCGGTTTATCTTGAACTGGTTCAGTCTAGGATTAAAGCCAAATGGCCCACGTTCATATGTAAAGGGAGAAGGAAATAGACAGAGCGAGGGAGACGCGAGGAGGAAGAAGGAGCTTGAGCTCGGGGCACCGTTCAGCAGACAAAGGTGCGACGAACGGCTGGGTTGAGCGGCGAGCGATTGCAAGCTAGGGCTCAAGTGGTCGAGCTGTGGGCACGGGATTGGATGAACTCCCGTGTGCTGTGCTTTCCGATTGCTACAAAATGTCGGCTGTGGTACGTTGCAGTAAGTTGATGGTATGGGTTTCGTGTTCTTCTCCTTAGTGCTCTATCGATTTTTGTGGTAGTCAGCAAAAGGGATTGGCGATTGCAAGGCCAAGAGTCGATGAATCGTGCTGGACCGACCAAAGGCTTCTGGTCCAGCTTGTGGTTCGATTCGAACCGATCCATCTGTGGCTAGTTTTTGCTGTGATGAAATTGACAACTCAGACGTTAAAAAGGGATGGCATGATGACAGGTCATGGCTGGTGGTAGGGCATGGTGAGGAGTGTTCACTGGTGAGTGAAATGCAGTGGATGAGGGGAAGGTTGGCTGTGATACTCTCGGGTGCTGAGCTTAGAGAGAATTGGTGGTACAGAGAAGAGAAATGGGAGAAAAAGAGGTGAGCTGCTATCACAAAGAAAGAAGGGCAGTGCTGAGGATGAATGAACGGAGGGTCCTCTCGGGTCTCGTCATTTCTTCAGGTAAGGAGATTTCCTCCTTTGTTTTATGGATTAAGGATGAAGATAAAATGGATGATGTGATTAAAGCTCTCTATTTTAAGTGTTAAGATTCATGTTCTTTGGGTAGATACTACTCTCTATTGCTACTGCTTTTGGTTGTGTGAGGAACGTTGAGGGATTGTTATCTGTTGTTTGGTTGTGGGGGATTAAACTCTGCTTATGAATGGTTTAATACCCTGTTGTGGTACTGCTTCTAGATTTTGTGAAATATTATGCTTGGATTAATATTCTGTAATGTTTAGTTGATAAATATAAGCACTCTGTTGGTTATTGTTAAGTGATTTCTAGCTGCAGTTATAAAATGAAACTGTGAAGTTGTTAGTAGAAATGAAATATTGCTTCGATGTTTAGATTTTGTTAGGTTAAGTTTCTAGTGATTATTGCAAGTGGATTAAGCTATTAAGTTGGGATAGATGTGGATAGTTAGGGTGATTTAGGAATTCTAAGAATATGTTTGGGTTATATTAAAATAATTGTTAAAGGGTTGTTATTAATAAATAAATATTTTTAATTATGAAGGTATTGAAAAGGAAAATAAGGATAAAGATTAAATACGAATACACGATAAAGCTTCGAGGTAAGAAATTGAGTAGAGTCGTTGGCTTGTGGAGGCCCTACACCATTAGCAATGTCTTTCCTTTCATTGTTTGTTTGCATTTATTCTATGCTACCATATTATGTCTATGTTGTTCACACATTATTAATTTAATCTCTAAGCATGTTTAGGACGTTAGCATATGGTTATTGTTTCCTTTGAATTGTCAAGCATGTCTATATTGTTATTACTTCCTTTAAACTGCTAAGTATGTCTATATCATTATCGCTTTTTAAAATTGCCAAGCATGCCTATGATATTATCGTTTCCTTTAAATCGTAAGCATGTCTATATTGTTATCGCTTCTTTTAAATTACCAAGCATGCCTATATAGTATGTTAGTAGGCTTCTATATCTCATGCTTTTATATTGTTGTGATTACTACTTTATGTCTCATACTGTTATATTGTTATGATAATATTTCTCATTGACATGCATCATGATAATAGAAACAAGTAGAAAGTGTCATCTCTAGGGTGGTACTCTTATGCATTTGAGTGAGGAAAAAGATTAAAGAGAATGTATGGGGAGTTGGGGGACGGATGGGTAGTTTGGATCTAATCAAATAGCTAGGCTTACGCCCCTCCCTCATCGGAAATGGGACTAGCTACACACATGTGGTTAGAAGCTGACCAAAACTATTCCCTCACACATGGGTTTCTTCAATCTCTAGCTCAATGTACGAGTTATGTGAGAAAGAGAGTTAACCAGAATATATGGGGTGTTGGGGGACAAACAGGGAGTTCTGATCTAATCAGGTAGCTAGGCTTACGCCCCTCCCTCATCGAGAACGGGACTAGCTACACACATGTAGTTAGAAGCCGACCAAAACTATTCCGTCACACATGGGTTCCTTAAATCTCCCGCTCGACGTACGAGTTATGT
Organism: Begonia loranthoides; assembly: GCA_022433065.1. NCBI lineage: Eukaryota > Viridiplantae > Streptophyta > Magnoliopsida > Cucurbitales > Begoniaceae > Begonia > Begonia loranthoides. Next base: position 8,554,892 of record CM039480.1, on the reverse strand, counting down.
AAAAACTTAAAGAAAAGAATGGTTGGGACGGACCCATTCCGACATAAAGAAAAGAACGGTTTGGGCAGACCCATCCTGACATAATGAGTTAGAGGCATACATACTGTATATCTCATTTCTTACTGGGCCATGGTTCACAGTTTGCTAATGGTGTAGGTACTTGCGAAAAAACAAATGAGAAAGCAGTTGATGAGGAATTTACATGCACGAGACTTGTGGTTGGCTGGGCTAAAGGAAGTAAAAGAGAAAAATGTTTTGTAACTAACCTGTAATAATCTGTTTAGTATTCCTTATCTAAATTATTTACGCGTCCACTATGTTTTAAGAAACAATTTTATAACTTTGGTTTTCCACTGCTTATAACGATTTTCATAATGGGTCTAAAGAAAGGATTTTTAATGATTTGACTTTTTAGAAAAGAACTCTGATTATATTTTAAAAAGGTTTTTCGTTGTTTACAAAAGAAAAGAAAAATTTTTAAATTTAACGCATTTTTAAAGTAATAAAAAAAACCGGGTCGTTACAATTATCATTTAAATCTAAGTCTCTATTTCTTTGCATTATTCACGTCTACATTCATGCCTAACTAACCCGTAAATCTTGCCTCATAATCACCACTTTTGATCCATAATTGGCTGAAATAAATATTTGGTAACTTATCATTCACGTTACATTATTTCTGTAGTTAAAAGGCAGTCTAACATCCTTGATATCAACAGAACGACATCACCTAATCAGTTGTGTGTTTCTTCAAGTTGTCCAAAAGCTGCTATAGAAAGAAGATCTACAGTTACAGAAGCATACGCTTCTGCAGCGGCTACGTATCCTTTCGCTAAGAATATTCCTAGTGAATATTCCATCATTGTAGTGCCAACAACCAAATAATAGCTGCCACGTCTTTTTGCATAGGCAAGGGCCATCCCACGCTATTTCCTTGAAACATCGTCGTCTAACTTAAAGACCTCTCATGAAATGATGATGTCTATCTTAAATTACAAATGCAAAGCAAATCGCAAACACATTTCCTACCACACCATTTGCATCCAATGGTTAACACCCTTTTGATCTCTAACCCAACTGCCCAACACCCTTTTGCAATGAATCTTTCATCCCTCATGGAAGCCTCTCAATCGATGATCTAACAGCCCTTGCTCTATCTCTCTCCTTAATCTAAAGGTCAAACACGCTCCCGCTAAGGAATTTTCCACTATCCTAAATGATCCCAGTCGTTTCTAAACTTCATCCTACGACTCCAAACACATCCGATCAATCCGACACTTAATTTTCCTTAAATCCTCCACACTCGACACACCAAAACGACGCCATCTATCCAAATCTTCAAGGTAACAATCCCCCTCTACAGACGACTAAGCTCCCTCGATGGCAATGTACACACAAATCCTTTATCAAATGATGACGTTTCCTTCCTTAAATCCATTCATTACGGACGCCAACACAACCATAGACACAAACACATCTACAAATCCACTGTTCACAGTGTGTCCTTTTCTCCAATTGATGTCATTTAAACATTTTATTGCATAAAATCCTACAATTTATATCACTTAACCCTAAAATGGAAATCATGGGTATTACATAAAAGCATCAAGATATGCAAAACTCAGAGTATAGGTCAACTAAGACTGAAAGGGGAGATACGGTCGACCGGAGAAATGGCAGATTGCTTGACATATGCTAAAGTGTAGAATAACGGTAGACCAAGAAATAATGGCGGTCGACCAAAAATTAGACAAAGTCGATCCATTTTTTGCGATGCATAGAAGCGGTCAGCCAGAGACAAAGTGCGGAAGAGCAAATAGACATAATTCACAATGGTAACATTTCAATGGTCGAGAAGTTGTCGACCGAACAACAGGGTGGTTGACCAGTCGAGCAAATTTTATAAATAGATGCAACTTCAAGTTGCAAAGTAGAAGAGAGGAGAATCCATAACGAAGTGCTGTCAAATTCACACAAGACTTCTCTTCAACAAATAAGTGCATAGCCCTAACTCTCACTATCCCTTCACTTGGGATTTATATCTTTGAGAGTTAGGCTTCTTTATTGTAATATTTCAATTCCGCAATTGTAATCTTCAACATCAAGAGTGAGGCCCCGTTACAGTCAAAAGGAATGGGTGACGCCCTGTGAATAGTCGTGTAAAGGTTTTATTGGCACCCATAAAGCTCAATCATCACTAACCAGGGAGGTTAGTGATTCTCTCCACAAATCACCATCGGCCACCACATCACTTAATTAATTGCAATCACTATAGTCATCCTAATCCATTGTGATTAAGTGGATCATAGGTGTCTATTTAATGTCCAAATAGCTGTGACAACCAATTCTTTAGAAATCCTTCGTTGTGAATTCTGCACATTTGTGAGCGCCTATGCGTTCGCGGACACATTTGTTTCCACTGAGCATCCATCTGCAAAAGCATATTCCACCTTCCTAATCCAACGGCTATAATTCTTCCATTACTTAATCCAATAGTATCCTAATCACCAGCGGGTCATTCATCATATTTCAACCTTCAGTGTCTTAATTTATCTTTAATCTCAACTTCCCATCAATTTCTTTCCCTTTCTAAAATATTTATTTTCATCCATCTGCCATCCTTCTAGACATCCTTTTCATAAAAATAATTTATTTTCCTAATAAAATGTTATATCTATTACTTAAAGGCTGTAAGTATTTTTTTCAACTTCTTAAATATTTATAATTTTTATTTTATTTATTCTTAATATTCCAACTTTTTCAACTAAAAATACTTTTTTTTTTGGGTATTATAGTATATTACATAGTCATTAGTATATGCACAAAGCTAGATGAGATATTATTCCATCTAGGAGGCAGTGCAATTGGAGTGAGTAATTGCACTAGGTATAATCTAATTTTTATTGTTATCTAGTAATACTGTAACGACCAAGTTTTTTGTAAATCCGTTAAAATGCGTAAAATTTGAAATTTCATTCTTTTTAAAATAAAACATATCACAGTGCGTTTAACCGGATCGCTACTGACTCTTTCTTTAAACTCATTATGAAAACCACTTGATAAAATGTGTGGAAGCGTCATAAAATAAATCTTTGTAAAACATGGCGGAAGCATAAATGAATTGTTTAAAGAAGAAACTAAGCAATGAAATACAAAATAATAAAACTTAATGTGATTACAACCGTTTCTCATTTTTCTCTTTAGCTTGGCCAGCCGCGATCTCACCCGTGCAAATCCTTAATCTCTGCTTTAGATTATCTCTTTGTTATTTGTTCGTTGTTTGTACCTACACCACAAGTAATACGTGAGCCTAATGACTCAGTAAGAAAAGGGTTAACACAATTATGCTTATGACTCTCTTTAGTTCTTTTGGAATGGGAGCCACCCAAACCAATCTTTTCATCACATTCATTCTTCGTTCATTACTTGTACTTCAAGCTGCAGATTGGAGGTTGTCCTTTGAGATGGCCTAGTTTGATCTGTTTCTAACCTCCTATGTGCATACTAGTCCCTTTCCCGACCAGATGAGAGTGTATCCTAACTGCCAAGCTAGATCTAAACTACCCATCTACCCCAACTCCTTACCCCTTTCTGGTGCATCCCGCCTTCAAGGTTTCTTCTCTTCTGGCATATACCGCCTTTAGGGTTTCGTCCAGTGATAGGCATATCCCGCCCATCCTGAAACATTCTTTTTCCCTTCGGGTGTATCCCACCCTCAAGGCTTTATTCCAGTGATAGACGTATCCTGCCCATCCTGAAGGTTTTCTATTTCCTTATTCCTTAACATTTTTCCTCACTCATGCATGTGTGAATAACAATAACTGAACAAGCACCAAAGACAAGTAATAACAACGGATCACCCAATGAAGTACCACATATAAAAGAAGCAATTATAGAACTAATTAAACAACGGGGAACATGCTTGAATATGTAATTCACAATAATAAAAGAAATATAACGGATCGACAAGCAACATGCATATGAAAGTAAAGCATAATTTAATTGACATGTTCAAGAACTTGTTATTATTTACAACTAAATAATTAAAATGCTCAAGGAAGGATTATAATTATCATCTAGTTAATTATCCTAATTAATTTTCATGTTCAAGGGTTGATTTCATGCTTTTATCCTAGTTAACTAATCATGCTTGGGTTTAATAATAAACAACATGCTAAGGACAATCAGTTAACATGCTACTTAAATATCCAAGTAAATTAACATACTCCAGTAGAATCATAATTATTATTCTAATTAGTTATCCTAGTTAATTTACCTGCTCAGGATAGTTTACATCTCTAGTTAGGTTAATTAGCATACTTGAGTCTAGTTCATTAATCTAGTTTAGTCAGATGCTCTAGTAAATTGACATGCATCAAGAATTAATCAAGGAAATGAAACACACTCAACTAGTTAATTAACATGCTCATTTTATTAGTTATTTACTCTACTTAATTAGCATGCTTAAGATTGATTACCACTTTGAATTCTAAGTGATTAGTCAATTAGACGGGACATACATCGATAAGTTAACAAGCTAATGAGTTAATTAACGTGCTAGTTATTCTATCTAGTTATTAGTCAATTAGCATGCTCAGGTATTAACTACAATTAAGATTCTAATTGGTTAACAATTTAACATGCTTAAGGCCTAGTTAATTTAACATGCTAGTTGATTAATCAAGTGTGCTAATTATTCTAGTTATTAACGTGCTCCACTTACTCAGTCTTATAAGTCTAGCAAATTAAACATGCTTAAGTAAGTGAACATGCTAATGGTTTGAATATGCTAATTACATGCTACTTAGTTACCCTAGTTAATCACATGCTCATCCTAATCAATTACATGTTCAGATTACATGCTTAGTTAATTTTATGCTCAGATGGTTAGTTAATTACTCTAATCAATTGACATGTATACGGAAATAATCAAGTGAATTAAATGTGCTCAACAATTTATTAACATTCTAATCTAATTATTAACATGCTCAAGTGGTCATTCTACGACTAGTTAATCGATTAGTGGTTGACTAACATGCTTATTAATTTAACATGGATACCATACAAAGGAAATTACAACAGAACCAATGGTAGAACAACGAAGGAATTATGGCACAAATAAATAACAGTAAGTAAGGTAGACATTAAGCATTCATCCTTTCACGCGTTAACCATTCGTCACCCTTTTAACATTTATCATTTCTTTATCACTCAAGGCATTTGTATCACGTAATAGACAATAAAACAGAGCACAACAACAAAAGGGGAATGTCACGAAACTTAACCAAATCTACAGGGTACTAACAAATCTATGCTATCGATCAACACAGGAAATACCTAGACCAAATAAAACAACAGGGGAAATAACTACGGCACAACCAATCACAAAACTCACGCACCCCCACGTGTGGTGTGGGGCCTCCAAATGGCCAAGACACCCCATTTTCCTTACCTCAAACTTTATTGCGTGTCGACGTTTAACCATTATCCCTTTTTCTTCTCCTTTCGATACCTAAACGAAACATAATCCATCCCAATAATTATGGGCCCATAGACACCAACGTCCAATATTAATATCCGAATAAAGCACGAAGCAATAACGTTTAACAGTCAACTAATGAACAATAACTTAATCCAATTATCAGCATATATTTATCCGCTATTGGACCAAACCCAAACCGACAGAGTATAATCCAATAGAGGGCAGTATCCATACGCTTAATGACCAACAAAATCCATTCAATAATAGCCCAAAGAATGCAACAATAAACATTGACACAAAAATGTATTTCATTATCTTTTGTCCCAACCAAATAGCGGTTAGATCATTTATCGATACAAACAACATATAACCCAATAAATCACAGCTTTCACAAAGCATAGCTGAACCAACAACCGACAATCATAGTTTTCGAAATAACACAACAGCAGTTAGTCATAAGTACCAAGTATGAAACTTTACTATGATTATCCTTAATCATCAACAGAGGTGTTAAATATCAACCAGAGCTGCAAACTTCACATAGAACAATAAAGACAGTACCTCAACCAACACAAATGATCAATATTTTCCTTCATAGAGAGTTTATTGAACTGAAATCCAACCAAAATATTTATCCTTAATTCATAAAACCAACTAAACAAAAGTGGGATACCTGAAGAATAAGGGAGACCCGAGCATGAAGAACCAAGAAGACCTGAGAGGAGCAGTTCTTCTCCTCTTTCCATTAGTTTTCTCTTGGCCATCTACTTTCATCAAGAGTCTCCTCCCATACTCTGCCTTAATTTTCTCCTGAGAAGCACTTTGCTCTTTCTCCAGAGAAGCTCTCAATACTCGATGCCTCCTCTCTCCTCCTCGTAGCTTATACCTCCAACCAACAACACTCTACCATTCCAAGAGGCAGAGTGTTGCACTCCACATGCCAGACAATCCCTGCATCCAACCTGTAAAATTGTTGGCTTCATCAGAACAAAACCAGAGAAGAAGTACCTATTCAGTCCAAACCACAAGCTGGACCATCAACCAATCGTGAACCGAGTCCTAGCGAACTGAAGCCATTCATCACCGTTGATTACTGCCTCCTCGCCGCAGCCCATGAACTAGCGCCCCCCAAATTTCTGGCTGCACGTTCGTCGGACACCACTGTACCACCGATGACCTGAAGCCATGGCTGTCAAACCATCCCGCGCCCAAAAACCGAGCCCTAGCTCACAACCCATGACACACAGCAAGCCAGAACAAACCCGTCCGTCGAAGTCGTCCCCTCACGCAAAAAAGCTCGCTCGCTATCGTGCTCGCCACTCTCGGCTCCTCCCTCTCCTGCTTCTCTCATCTCTCTCATTCGGTTCTCCATCACGAAGAATGGCTGAAGAACATTCTTTGGTCTTCAGTGCATATGGCCTACGGGCCAATTAAAATCCCCCTGAACCGGTTTACAGCGTGAACCGATTTACTCTCCCCTAATTATTTTATTTAATTTAATTAATCCTCTTTTACTAATTCTATTTTAAATCCCCAATAATCCAATTTAAGCCTTAATATTCCCCTTTCTCATTTCATCAAATGGCCGAAGGCCAAACGAAATGAGAAGTGTTGAACTAGTCCCTTAATAAAACTGGTTCAGTTAATCAAAAATACATCCTCATTTATAAATATTAATCCCAGTGATTCACATACATTATAACTTAATTTAATTAACCTCAATTAATCACATATATTATTATTTAATTAATTGAATTAATATTTATTTTAATTACATTAATTTCCATAAATTTTAATCTATCGAATACGTCCTTAGTAATACTCCGATAATTAGCCAATGAATCCAATATCTCCAATTACCTACCTATTATCTTTATTAAATTCTGATATGAAAAGTCAGGATATTACAAATATTGTTTGACATTAGGAGATAAATGCAAGAACTTAGTTGCACTTGTTAATGGCAATTAATTGCATAAGATTATTTACGCTCAAAGTTAAGTGTCAATGAGGCTACTTGCATATCACGTTAGAGTTGTTATACATGACATTATATGTATGATGATCGTGCATTCATTACATACATTTACATAGTTCTAGCACATGAGAGAAGTGTATGGTATCATTAACACATAGATCATGGAAAAGTGTGAACATGAGTGCTAGATTGACTAGTAACATGTATTGAGGTGTTGAGAACTAATCATGTAGGATGATATACATGATCGGCTGCATATTTGGGACTTCAAACATTAGATAGAATGTCTACTACTAGGTACAATGACATGTGAGTGCTAAGTGACAAACAAATGTCACATGTAGGAAAAAAAAGAATGATATATGATTAATAATATATCTTATAGGAAATGTTAAGGTTAATAGCATTATTTTTCAAGTGAAAGAGCTTTAGAAGACTTGAAGGAGCTACCTAGCACAATATATCAAAGCCAACTAAAACACCTACTCAATTGCATCCAAGATCAAACTTTATTTGAAGTCAATTCAAGTAAGCATCAAGATGTTTTGTTGAAGAAGACCACGATTATCTCCTAGAGGTTTGATCAACTCTTTGAAGACTTTGAAGCACTTTGATTTTCTTTAGATGTTTTGATTGTTGTTCTGTTCTTTGTGTCACTTGGGTTAGTGTTTAGTCCTAGCTAAGTTTTGTTTTAAATTGTAAGGACATTTTGGAGATTTCCTTATGTTGGTGAATACACTAGTTTGTAACGGCTACTTAGGGGACTTGTTCAGGACTTTTTTGATAGCCTTGTTTATAAGAGAAGTTTTGGCAACCATCAAGTTTATGCAACTTCTAGTTTGATTGTTGATCATTCATCCGCTAGTTTTTGTTTGTGATCTTTGTTGGTTTGTGAGAATTTTTTTCAAAGTGTTCTTACAAGGAAGCTTCATCAAAACTATTGAAACGAAGATGTGTCAACTAGCATCCCTTAGGAAACTTGTGTTCTTTTGGTGGTATCTTTCTTTCCCTATCAAATTTGAACCCCTTACTCAACGACTCTTTTTATCACTCCCTTACCATTGTTTTGTCCAAAAATAGCCATATAACTGCACCATCTCTTTTCCTTTTTCTCATTCCAAAGTTAGCCCTAACTCGGCCAACAAACTCGCACCAAGCCATCCAAAAAACCTCACACTATTTGATTTTGTATCACATTCCAAATTCAAGCCAATCGAGCTTGATTTTTATTTTACCTTTGAAGCATAAAACAAGATTTTTTTCATGCACTTTACTCCCTTCATCTCACAACTAGCAAATGAACTGAAAAAAAAAAAAAAAAAAAAAAAACCTTCTCCCAATCACTTGGTTTAATGATTTTAGAACTAAGCTTCATGTCCAAGGGACTTGAGGTTGGTTGTAGGGGAATGTAAAAGTATGTTTGTATTTGCACTTTGTGTGTCCTCTCTGCTCTCTCATTGATGTCACGTAGGCAATTTTGTTAAGATATTTTTTCAAATATTTTTAAGTTTGTCCTTTAATTTCACACTCTAATTTTAGCTCTCAATATGCACTTAAGTATGAAATCATTAATTAGTGTACTAATTAAGATAAATTGTAAATTAGTGAATAAGATATTAATTATACCAACTAATGAGTGTTAGATCATAATGTAAAATTATAGTATAAAATTAGAAAATTAATCTAATATTACTTCTTTCTTTATTCTTTACTGTGATTGTACAAAACCTAATGCATTTCCTTATAAAGGTTTTTATGCTTTGAATATATAAATTACTGTTAAGTGGATTTTGATGCTCTATTTTATTCACCTCTTGAATGCATAATGATGGGGATGACAAGTTGTTAGATTGGGTTTGGTTCAGTTTTGCTATTGGTTCTCCTAATTGAAATTTTAATAAATTTTGTTGGTCATATAGGAACGAAATGGTGAGGGAAACAAGGTGGAACGGAGATCCAAGAGATGAAATGGGCAGTAGATTAATGGGGGTATTGGAGCGCCAGACTCAAATCATGGAACGGAATAGGAAGTTGGAAGAACAGAGAAACCAGCAGCTAGTAGTTCCTAAGGAGTTAGGATGCGAAAGGTTTAGACGACTAAAGCTACCATACTTTAATGGAGATATTTGTGATCTAGCCGGTGTAAAGGAATGGATTTATATGATAGAGAGTATGTTTGAGTACGCCATGGTCAAGGAGCTAGAAAAGGTTACTTGCGACGTGTTCATGTTGACGAAGGACACTCGATTTTGATGGGACTCCATGAAGGTGGTGCATGATGTGAAGAGCATGGAGTGGGAAAAGTTCAAGGAAATCTTATATGACAAATATTTTAATTGCACTATTAGGACAAGCAAGTGGATTGAGTTTACTAAGCTCTGTTAGGAAGGCACAGTTACGGAGTAGATCCGCAAGTTTGAAGTGTTGTTGGGGTTTGCCCGCATCTAATGAGCAGTAATGAGCATAAGGTACAACACTTTGTGCAATGGCTTAATATAGAAATTCATGAGGGTGTTGTGATATCGAGAACTCAAGATGTGCCTTACTCAAAAATAGTATCAAAGGCTCTTGACATTGACGAAGTGAAGAATTGAATCTCAAAATGAAATGACCTTGCCATAGGAGTTCAGCCGTAGTTATAGGAAGAAAGGAACACATCTGGAGGTGTGAAGCGGTTCTTTGAAGAAGATGGCCGACAAGGGAACAAAAAGATTGCTAAAAGGAAATCTGTAGTTATTCAATGCCCAAGGTGTAGGAAGAGTCATAAAGGAGAATGCATGGCAGGATCTGGGAAGTGTTATAAATGCAATAAAGTTGGACATGTTGAGAGGATCTACCACATACTGTCTCATGAAAGGAAAGAAATGTTGGGAAAGGCTTCTCTCTCGCAGCAAATGTAGATGACAATTAGATGGCCTTGAAGTAAATTATTGTTTTGCTAAACTGTTGTAATTTTTGTAGATGTAGCAGCAAAGTAATCTCTTGTTAGTTTTGTGTAATTTCATGATACAAGAAGTTGTTTTAGTACTTTTATGCTATGTATGTTAACGAGATTTTGAAAATGTTGAATGATTGTGGTTATTAATTTCCCCACTGTATACCAATAATCCAATAAAAGAATGAGGAGTGATATAATTTTAGGTTTGGGAATCTGAATATTGTCATAATTGATACTTGAGAAATTGAGTACATTACTTTGTTGAATTATGTCGGGAATGTAAATGAAAGGATCTGTATATGTTTTGAGTTAACTATTACCTTTAAAATTTAGACGTTATCCTATTTTCTACGCGTATTTGGATTTGGAGACGACTTAAATCTAGAAGCTGGGAGTTGAGTCAAGAATTTTTGAGGGACTGCGATTTTGGAATCCGTATAAATTACTGAATTGCATATTGTCTCTAAATTTGGATTCATGAATTCTGTGCTATGATGAGGTGGTGGTTTCCACATGGAAAATAAAATTTTCAAGATTTTGTTATGAATTGGACGATGAATATTCTATGAATAAGTTGAAGAAAATGGTTGCGCCACAGGTATTTTCTATCTTGGAAGAGTGGTAGCCCTTACATCACAAGGATGTTGGGTACTCAATTTGGTTGAGGATTTGGTTACGGTAATGGTTCTGCTGTGAGGATATACTTTGAGGTAAAAAGGGATAGACCAAAGGACCTGTGTTCTAAACCGATAGGCTATAGAAATGGTATGGAACTTAAAAAGGAGATAGGATGTGATTTTTTAGACATGGAAAGTTGAATGATTAGGGGAAAGTTTTACATGGGTTATGAGATATCTGGAAAACTTAATAGAAGGAACTTAATTTATTGTAGCCTATAATTGAAGATTTTGAAAACTGTTTAGGCTGAAAGTTGGGTTTTAGGTTAGGACTCCTATCCAAGATAAAAATTTGTTGATATGTGTAGTTGAGCACTGCCGCATTGTTTTGGATATTGTTATTGATGAATTTTTTCCTTAAGGTTTGGAGCTTTACGATCTGTTTAATGAATTGCAGTTGGAACCTGTTTAAAAGTTGGAATTGATGGTTGTTGTGCAGACCTCAAGTTGTTCTCTATTAGTGGAAATTGTAGCTGTAAATGTAGGATATTGGGTTCTTGGAAGTTAAGTGAATTAAAAGTGTTATGTAAGCTTGACCTTGAAGGTTGTTTTGAGTACCGTTATGATATGAAGGCCAATGGTTGTTTTGGATTGTTGGAACGAATGAGTGATTATGTTAAGCTAAATTTTGAGAAAGAAAATTTTATTAAAGAGGGAATGATGTAATACCCAGAACATCTAGGTCATGATAAACTTAGAATAAGAATATATTATTTATGATTTTGGAAAGATAATTCAGGAAACAGATTCGGAGAATTTAAAATTGGATTTGTAATCATCGTCAAGCGATGTTTAGAATAAGTTGAGGATTGGAATTGGGCCGATCAATATACGATACTCATATTGATGAGTCCCAAAACTACAATAAGACAACACTAGGGCAATCTAACAATCGGCTGGCTTAATTCTGTCCACTCTCAATGAAACAATGAGAACTCCCAATGCCTATAGTCAATAAGTCCCAAATTTGGAGGAGAGTGAAACAATGACAACTCCAAATGCCTATAGCCAATAACTCCCAAATTTTGAGGAGATTTCAATAACCAATAAAAACAGGAGACCTCCAAATTTCACGTGCAAAATCGAAATACAAATGGAGTTATGCCTGAAACAAGAGACTAGGCCAAACTGTAATCTGCTAGGGTTAATCCGACCAATCCAAATAAAATGACATTAACTTTCAACGCATACAGCCAAATGGTACCGAAATCGGAGGATATTAAACCATCATTCAAAAATAAGGATCCTCCAAAAATCAAGTACAAATTCGTTATACAATCGGAGATATGGCCTAAACACAGAGCTGCTCAGAAATCACAATCAGAAAATAGATTACAACCCACCTGAATGATAAATCAATAACTCACGAATCTGAAGTCCAATTGACGTCAAATTTTGAGGGGACGTCAAATGAATAGGGGCTAAAACACACACTAAATTTTGCACTCAAATTCATTCTACACGCTGAGTTATGTTTGGAAGAAAAACCTACTCGGAATTAGCATCTAAGAAAACAGATTGCGGTTCTTCAATAACAACAAGCACAACTCATATTATCCGATTCCAATTCAAGAGCTAACTCCAATATTCAACAAGTAACCAAATGCCAACAATTCCAGATTATCACAGCAACAAAATTCGCAGATTAAAGAAAGAAAAAATAGAGCACCAAGTTGGTCCGCAAGCCCTCAATCTATCGAGAAATGCGACTGGTTCGGATCATTCAAGGAAAGACTTCTCCACCCTGGCTTTGACTCGATCTTCTAGCTCCTCATGCCAATAACACCTCCAATGGAAGATGCTGGAAGAGGTAGTACTAATCTTCCTCTCCAAGATTGATCAAGAAGCAAAGAGGAAGATGTTTTTGGTGTTGGATTTACGGTGAAGCAAGAACCAAACACCGGGGATGGTTTGGAGAGAACTCCACTCCGATTTGCAACAGCTATGCTAGCGTTTCCAAATTGATTATGGTTCTTCATTATGGAAAGTTAAATACTTCCCTAATGAAAATAAAAAGATAAATTACAAAATTGCCATTTTGCTAGAGTTTTGAGCATTAATGCTCGGCTAACATGCTAGCCTAGCATTCCAACAAAATGCAAACAAATTAATGTTAAAATTCAACCAAAAATACCCTAGCAATTTTATTTTAGTCAAATATAAATCTATCTAATAAATTAGGAAATAAAACAAGCATATCTCGTTCTATGACGCTTCATTGAACTCGATCTATAAATACTCTAAGTGGTCGCGGGTGGTTGCTCCAAGCCAAGGGGTAGCTTCTTGGTTCCAAATGGGCACATGTTTAGGTGCCCCTTTATACTCATGCTTTGGTTCATCTTCAAAGTCCTTTAGCTTAGTTTTCACCTGCAAAATAAACATTGGTCAGATAAACAATGCGTACCTTGGCTCGGACTCAAGTGATAGGGTTTACACACACACACACACAGACACACACACACACACACATGCTCAGACTAAGGTGATAGGGTACACACACACATAAGTATGTATGTATGTATGTATGTATGTATAATTATAGATTAATTAAATAAGTTAAAGTAAAGTAAATGAAAGATTTAAAACAAAACAAAATTGAAATAAAAGAAGGGAGATGTGGGATTGAACTTGATCAGTTTTTTTTAAGAATAAAATGGAGGAAAGGAAATTAGAAACCCGTGGCTGAATTTAAAGAACAAAAAGGGAGAGAAGAGACAAGACTCGAGAGACAGGGGGATCTTCTCCCGCGACGAGACGAAGGGTGCGACGATCGGTTCTGCGTCACCGGGCTTGGGCATACGTGGGAACATTGTCACCTGGCTCGCTGAACCACAGGGATGGCTCAGAGCGTTTGCGTTCGTGGTGCAGAGCCCACGTACGATGATCTCTACAGCACTATGACTATTGAAATGAAGTTCCCATGTTCTACAATGTTCGCAGCGCCAAACCAAGGTAAGTGTTGCAAAATGTTGACAGAATTCTACAGCAGCGTAGTAATGATTGGCGATGAAGGATTGACCATGGTGTTGGCATGGTAGAAAATGGCAAGCGCAAACACAGACGATCGATTCATGGGTTCCACATGGGTTTTTGTTCCACTTGGTTTGCCCAGCCCATGGGGAAATGTGGATCCTGATGGCTTATCCTCTGTAAAATCTCCACATGGCTGTTAGTGAGATTGTGTTGGGGATGGGTGAAACTTGTGGGGGACGTTGCTGGGAGGATAAAATGAAAGGCGGAGAAAGAGAGACAGAAGGGAGTGAAGATAGAGTGCTATTTGGAGAGCTAAAGCTCGAGTGAGAAACTGTGAGAAGAAGAAGAAGCAGAGAAGAGCGTGAGGAAGAGGCTCCTGGTTTGGGTCCTTCTTGGATTCTTCAGGTAAGAATCTCCTTCTTGTTTCCTTCACGAATTATGTTACAATTTATGCTTTTAATTTTATGGAGAATATTGATGGATTGTTTTGCTGTCATTAAGGGATAGGCCATGAGTGAAGTTGAGAAGCCAAGAAGTTGAGACTAGAAAATAGTGAAAGGGAAGGCTCCGGAGGTGGAGTTCTCTATTTTCTTGGACTCTATAGGTATTTAGTGTTTTCTTTATGGGCTTTATGGGAATGATAGAAGAAGATGAAAGAGAAGTGGATGTTTATGATGCGATTTACAAATTTAGTATATATGCTCAGTTGTTGGATAATGCCCCTTTGTGGTTGATGCTTCTAGGTTTTATTTTATAATTATTGATGGGTTGTTCTCTGCCATCGGTTATGATTAGTTATGCCCTGTTGGTTTGAATTGTCTGAGTTTGGATGACTGTTAATTGCTAAGTTTAACTGTTGTTATTTAGGTAGTTGCTATTTAGGTTTTGGCTGTTAGAAATTGCTAAAGGGTTGAGGCTTATACCTATTAATTGGATTTTATGATTGGCCGTAGATTTGTTTTATGTATGGTTGTGTTTTGTTATCAGTTATGTTTGACTATAACAAACAGCGAAGTGAAGAAAAATGTGGGAAATGAGGTTTAGTTGGTTGATCTAATGGATTGTGTTTGGTTGTTAGAAATTGTTAAGTAATTTAGTTGAACACTAGAAGTGTCAAGTGCCAATGTTTTTGGAGTTCGGTGAATAGTTATTAATGGTTAAATATTATTGATTTTGAAGGTATTAAAAAGAAAGAAGGATAACTTTATGTGCTAAACTCGCTAGTTGATATTGTCTGCGCTTTGGTCTTTGGTCCCTTCATCCCAATAATTAGAAAATTGTATGCTGACTGTTTACTATATTTAGGTTCTTTACGTTATAGATTTGATACATGTTGTGCCCCAAAAATGTACATAGACAAAACAAGGCTATTGGGCAATCGGTTATCTTCAATCGATGTGTTTCCAAATGGAGGTTTGAAAGAGTGCGGAAGTGAACAAATGAACAAGGGAGACCCTTGGGGGTGCTCAGAGTTATTCTTGATGAAATGCACTTAGCTCGCCTTGCTAAGTTGATAGAGAGAGAATTAACTTGAGGGATCAAGTTAATTAATGTACAATCACACTTCACTTGGATATGACTCACCAAGAAAAATAGAGGTTAGCTTGGATATGACTCACTAAGCTACAGTTTGGATATGACTCACCAAACCTACTAACACTCAATTTGGATATGACTCACCAAAATAAATTATAGTAAAAAAAGAGTGAAAGAATTTCACAGACTAAACACAAGAGTTTTTTATTCAAAGTTGATTGCCTTTTTTAATTGCAAAGGGGGGTATATATAACCCATCTTGGACACAAGTTACAAATCAAGTAATAAAGTAGATGCTAATAACTAACCACCTAGTAAGAGGAAAGGTTATTAGCAAATCAAGACAAACATTAATTACTTAGAAGAAGGGGGGTGAGAAAGAGGGAAGATTCATCACCTAGGGAGATGAAAAGATCCTAGAAAACAATAAGAGCATCTTGGAATATGAATTGTCATCTCTAGATCCTTCTTTGGTGAGAAAAAGCTTACCTAGGAAGATGTAAAGTCTTTTAGTAATTTCAAGGCTACCTAATACATTTAAGGAGAGCAATTGGGTCAAGGATATGGACTTCAAATTCAGACTTCAAGTGTGAGCTTTCTCTTCTTCTCCAATTGGACATGGTCCCACCCATTTGATTAAGTGTGTGAGCTTATCTAAGTCCATGGTTGTTGGGTCGTTCTCCAAGCTTTCATGGAAGTGAATTCCTAACTGTCCTCAGTCAAAAATGTGATTAAATGTCTAGGAGACTTCTTGTCATCATGCGTTGGTTCATGTTCATGTTCTTCTAGTTTATTCAATCCTGTAAAATAATAACTAATTATATAAGCAATGAGCCTATTGGCTCGGATCCGGTTGATAGGATCTTGAGGTGCATCATACTCCAAGGGTTGAAAAGGATTTGTCCTCAAATCCAGGGAGTCATCCACCTCTATCTTCTCTTGATGTTCCTCCTCCTAGATCAAATGGATAATTTAGCTTGACACCATGCGTTCCTTCTTTCATATTGTGCAAGCCCTATCTTTTTAGTATAGGTTGGATTGGAAGGTTTGGCTTATACAAGAAAACAATGAAATGGAGCATTGGTAGTAAAGTGGAATCAACATAATCTTCAATCAAAACATTAAAATTGACCATCTAATGATCCAAGTCAGCATCTTTATCCATAACACTTCCATCCAATAGTGTGGTAACAGACTCAGTAACAATATCTTTCATCCATCAAATTTTTAAATCCCAATCAATAAAGGAGCTTGACAAAAAGTACCTTGCTTGTTGGTCTTGGAAGCTTTGCTCATTTGGAAATCCAATTCTGTGATATTAGAGAGTTGGACGGACCGAACAACTTAAGAGAACAGGCTCCTCTTGTTTGTAACATTCTTCCATGAGCACTTTTTTTTCTTTCAAGATAAGTACTGAGGAAACATTCTTGTCAACAAGGTCTTCCAACTCAGAGCATTCCTCTTCAGATAACTATGCTTTCATTCTAGGGAGATCCAAAGATAGCAGTGGCCCTTCTTCAGGTAACACCTCTGCAAGCTTTTCTTCTTGATTAGTCCCTGTCAAGGAGTTATCTTTACAATTCCCTTCATGAAGCAGCCCTTCTTTCGAAATTATAATCTCTTATAGGATATTCTCCTATTTCCTTTCGGGATCTTCTACAACCTCATATGACTCTCGGCTTGTAATGTGGAAGAACAATTAGACTTTTGCATCAATGCTAGATTATTACTCATGTTGTCCAATATTTGACTGACCTTACTGAAAATGGCTTTCAACTCCTGGCTCACAGATTGTTAACTCTTAGAAAATCTCTTTGCGGATGGCGCAAATTTTCTCCTTAAGTATTTCTTCATCAAATGCCACGTGTTGATGTCTTTTTCTCTGTTTTCTTTTCGGTAGGAAATTAGTTTGTCCCACCATCTTGAAGCTCTTCCTCGAAGCTTTGAAGAAATAAATTTTACCGTGCTCCTTTCCAAAAAACACAGCCGTAGAGCAATTTTGTCAACCTCGCCTTACGTATCCAAATAGTATTTGGCAAGGACTGAACCGTCAAAAGTTGGGATAGACGCCAATAACTCATTTTCTTCTTCACTATAATATCTCGCATACTGGTAGCCTCATTTCATCATAAGGGAAGACCAAATTCTCCAAATAACATAGTAATAAAATAGGAGCAAAGGAACCTAGAAATTAGCAAGCTCTGATACCAAATGATGTGCCCTGAAATTACAAGGAGACAAAACAAGGTTGTTGGGCAATCTATTATCTTCAATCGATGTGTTTCGAAACAGAGGTTTGGAAGAGTGCGCAAGTGAACAAAGGAACAAGGGAGACCCGTGGGGGTGCTCAGAGTTATTCTTGATGGAATGAACTTAGTTCGCCTTGCTAAGTTGATGGAGAGAGGATTAACTTGAGGAAGGACACATGTTACAATGCAAGTAATAAAGTAGATGCTAATAATCAACCACCTAGGAAGAGGAAAAGTCATTAGCAAACCAAGACAAACATTAATTACGTGAAAGAAGGGGGATGAGAAAGAGGGAATATTCATCACCTAGGGAGATGAAAAGAGCCTAGAAAACCACAAGAGCATCTTGGAATATGAATTGCCATCTCTAGATCATTCTTTGGTGAGACAAGGCTTATCTAGGAAGATGTAAAGTCTTTTAGTAATTTCAAGGCCAACTAATACATTTAAGGAGAGCAATTGGGCCAAGGATATGGACTTGGAATTCGGACTTCAAGTGTGGGCTTTCTCTTCTTCTCCAATTGGACTTGGTCCCACCCATTTGATTAAGTGTGTGGGCTTATCTAAGTCCATGGTTGTTGGGCCATTCTCCAAGCTTTCATGAAAGTGAATTCCTAATTGTCCTCGATAAAAAATGTGATTAAATGTCTAGAAGCCTCCTTGTCATCATGCGTTGGTTCGTGCTCAAGTTCTTCTAGTTAATTCAATCCTGCAAAATACCAACTAATTATATAAGCAATGAGTCTATTGGCTCACATCCAGTTGATAAGATCTTAGGGTGCATCAATACGGTCAATGCTTCGAGGATTATAGGATTTGATATTGATATGCTTTAAGGATGTATTGTTGCATGATGTTGTGTTTATTAGAATTAGTTTCTTTTAATGATTTGTTTATTAGACTTTAAAGAAATTGATATGGATATGTTTGAGGATTATATGATGTTTATAATGATCCTATTTCGAGGATTTTACTGAGGATATAGTATTGTATGCATTCACGAGCATCATGCATCATGGTTTTTAAAAAGATACGAAAATGTGTTTTCATGCATAGTTTTGAAATGAAATATGAATAAACGTAAAGAAAATGAGAAAGATAAGAGTAAAGAGAAGTGTGTAAAGAAAATGAAATGGGTGTAAGTTCATCATGATGGCCTAAGTTCACCATCATGATTCCGCTAGCAGAAAGGAAATGGTAAAAGTGCATTATGATGGCCTAAGTTCACCATCATAATGTAAGTTCACCGTTTGCAGTATAAGTTCACTATGCTGGCCTAAGTTTACAAACATAGTACAAGTTCACCACAATGGCCTAAGTTCACAAACATAGTACAAGTTCACCGTAATGGCCTAAGTTTACCTATACAACCTAAGTTCACTGTCAAAAATAAAGTTTATTAAAGTTCAGTAAAGTTCATTAAAGTTCAAGATAATGGTAAAGGAAAAGGAAAAGAAAAATAGAAAATGAGAACAGAAACTGCATTGTATAGTTATTTTTATATCACTTACTTATCGTTATGCTCATTAGTTTAAGTCGTGTTGATGTAGATATGCGAGAAAGCAGGTTAAGGGCAAGTTGATGAAGGATTTGCACATGCGAATCTTGTGGCTACCTAGGCTAAAGGCAATTAAAGGAAAATTAAAATAAAAGGTTTTCTAAAGATAAAGTAAAAAGTTTATTTATTTTATTTTAAATTATTTCTTTTTTGCTTCTGCTATGTTTTCCAAAAGGTTTTAAGAAATATCATTTTTATAACGAAAAGTCTTCCGCTATATTTATAAAAAGTTTATAAATTTTTACATGTTTTCAAAGGAAAAAAGTTACGGGTCATTACACTAAAATACTCAAACTTTTTTTTACAATCAAATTAAAAATATGCACAAAACAATAAATATGAAAATGTAATCCTAATTGTTAAGTAATGTAATGACGCAAAAATCTTGTGAGAAAATCATTGTTAGAAGCAGTATCTAAATAGACTTCATAACATTAACATCTTCAATTTCATCACTAAAATTAATTATAATGAAAAGGACAAATCAACCATCTTCCTTTACTGTTAGTGACAAGTCAACCATCATCCTTTTTTATTTTTTTTAATATTCATGGAGAATGACTTTAGAATGTAACACCCCAACCTTTTCAGTTAGACGATTATCAGGGTATTACCAAGGATGTTCTAGAGCCTTAAGTCTAGGGGCATTTCCATTATGTTTTCTCCCTATACGTGATGAAATCAAGTGTTGGGGATGTTGGGATATTACATTGTGTATCTTACGTGTCATTTTATGACATGTAATTGTGGGGGAAAATATTATAGGGGTTAAGTGAGAAAACATGAAGAATAGCTGTGCTGGGTGTTTTTTGGACGCTTGCGGACGACACTGCAAATGAGTTGTAATGTCCGCAAATGCATTACCCAGTGCCCCTTAGCCTTGGGATGACCCGTGACAAGATTTCACGTCCTGACTTCACTATGCAGTGGAGTTGCGGACAAGGTCCCAGACGATGCGGACACGAGTTGCTTCCTCCGCATCGAATATGTCCAAATCCTAGGTATTTTCGGACACTATGTAGACGACTGCAGACAAAGAGAGACCTCATCCAATTTTTCTCTATCCTATTTTGGGACACCTTCGAACGCCTGCGGATGCCACGTCCAGACGCCACTTCACGTCCGAATGTTGCCTGCAAACGGTACAGACATGATGGGGATGCCTTTTCCTGTCCAAAGTCACCATTTAGCCTGTGAGATTTTAGCCTTGCGGACGAATGCGGACGAGCCCTATGCATCCGCACTAGTTTGAAATATCCCAGACCTACGATTTAAGTAAGGATAAGATGATGAAATCTTGTTGTGTAGTCAATTACTCCGCAATTTCCAAACACAAAAATCCCCTCCCTATAGGCCGCTGACCTCCCCAGACTGGAGTCACCTCCCTCCCTCTCCATTAGGCATCCAATTTGTTCCCCTTCAGGTATAGGCTGTCTCCTTGCCTTCTAGTATAAGTCATTCTCTTTTCCCCATTTTCTTCAGCTATGTCCCTTTTGCGAGAGGGAGAGACCCGTGACATTGAATGAGAGTTGGGTGAAAGTGTGAGTTAGCTAGTGGGTGTCTTAAAGGGGTGAACGTGAGTGAGGGCTAGAGAGTGAGCTGAAGGCTTGAGGAGCTGGAGCTGCCATCCGTGTGAGCTGCTGCCGTGAAGACTGGAGTGTTGTCCCTGTTTAGTTCATCAATAGAAAGTAAGGAATTAGGGGTGTCTTTGCCAGTGGAGGCCCTACACCACAAGTGGGGGGTGTGTGAGTTTAATGTTGAGTTCCCTGCTTTTATATTGTGATTGTTAGTTAGGAAAGTTGATAATGGTAATGTTGGTTTTGTTGCTTGGATGGTTCTTGCCGTGTTTTCCCTTGTTGCTTTTTTGTTAGCTCTCTATTGCTTTGTTGTTAACTGTAACACTCTCTTATTGTTAGCTTTGTATGAATGCTTTACCTTGATAGACGATTGATGAATGATTAAAGGAGTTAATGACTTAGAGAGTATGAACAAACGATGTTGAGAACGGGGCCTTATTGTTAGTTTCTTCATTCATGCATGAATATTGTTCTGTTATGTATATTTTTGTCTACTTAATCGCTAATAACCCCTGAGCATGTTAATCATCAACTAGTTAATTAAGGCATGTGAATCAATTTGTTAATCAAAGTATGTAAACTAATCGGTGTTGATAACCTTTCGAGCATGTTAATGAATAAGAATAACTAAATAGAGAACCATAACTGAAACCTTAGTAATTGTAATTCCTTCCTCGGACATGAAATTGAGTTCGCAGAGCATGTCAATAATTATTGATCATGTCTAATCAATTTGAGAAGCATGTTTAATCAACTAGGAGTAACCCACTAATTTACTTGAGCATGAAATTGATTAACATAATATAAGCATGTTAGTTGAATTGTAAATCATCTAGGATAATAATTGTAATTCTTCCTTGAGCCTGTAATTAATTAACTAGTTTAATTAATGTAATTGGTAATCGTTGAATTAAGCACGTAATTAGTTACAATAACTAACTGGCTTCATAGTCAAAACTATGTTGAGCATGTAGCTTACCTAGGATCACTTAGAATAATAACTATAAGAAGCATGTAAGATATCTAATTAGAATAATAAATGTAATTGATCCTTGAACATGTGAATTAATTAACTAGTCAAGCATGTAATTAACCAGTCAAGCATGTAAATTATCTAAGATCACGAATTAGGATAATAATGGTATCTTCTGAGTATGCTAAGTAATTAGAATAACTAGTTAGGAAAAAAAAGGTAACTCATTCTGGAGCATGATAGTCTATTTCTTTTTCGTTGTTTAAATTCAGTATTGTACTTGTTTTCTATTCTGCGCAGTTATTTCCTTCTATTATATGCTTTACCTCCTTTGTATGTGCTTTCAATTACTTAAATACGCACTTCAATTCCTATTCACGTTATGTTATAAAGCATTATGCATCATGCTAGGTTGAGAATGTATGATCATGCATCACGTTAATAGAAACTAATAGGGAGTGTCATCTGGTGGTACTCACACATGCATAAGTGAGGTAAAATGTTAAGAAAATGAAAGAAACGGAGAGTTGAAAGGCGGATGGGTAGCATATCTAGCCTGCGGTTAGGCTAAGCCCCATACTGTGTTGGGAATGAGGACCTAATCGCAAGTAAAATGTTGGATATGGTCAACTATTCCATCCCTTATGAACCCTTCAATCTTCCACTCGATGTACGAGTAATGAAAGAACGAATGCATGAATGAAAAGTAATGAACGAACAAATGACGTAATGAAAAGGATTGGTTTGGGTGGCCCCCATTCCAAAAAGATCTAAAGAGAGGCATTCATGTTGCATTAAACCATTTTTCCTTACTAAGTCTTTGGGCTTACAGTTACTTGTGGTGTAGGTGTATGTCAAAATAATGAATAGATAACGAACATGGCTGGCAAGGCTTAAACGAAAAGAGAAAAATGGTTGTATTAAGTTGTAATTTAATTAAGTCGTATTTAATTGTTTTAGTTTTTTCAATAAATTATTTACGCTTCCGCAATGCCTTAAACAAACAATTTTATTAACGCTTTCGCATTTCATTATTTTCATAACGGTTTGAATGAAAGGTTAGTAGCGGTCCAATTTAGCATCACACTCTGATATCGTTTTTAAAGAGTTTTACAAAAGTCTAAATTTTCACACATTTTATGGGATTTATGAAAAACCGGGTCTTTACAGTTGGTATCAGAGCAGTGGTCTTAAAAAAAATTCTTGCACGCTGCTCTGATAATCATTTTTAAAAGTAAGTTTGTAGTTCTCTCTAACACGTTTTGCTAAGTAAAGCAATTTTGTAAAAGTTAAACTGATAATGTAGCCTATCTGCCAGCACAAGCCTCGACGTGGAAAGTCCTTCATTGCTGTAAGTGACTTCCTAATGCTTTACCGATACAAGATTTCCTTATTTTATTTTGATATTGCATTGTTAGGATATAACATTGATAGAGGAATGAGAAATGGGAACGAGATAGTTATGCAGCTAAAGGAATACATGGAGGAGCAATACCAACTCATCGAATCTTTGATAGGAGGATTTAGAGAATTCAACAATAAATTCATGGAAGATATGCTGACACAGCTGCAAGTGGAGGAAGGAGAATCAAGTGCTTGGAGGGAAAAGAGGCCGTTGGAGGATGAGGAGCCGAGGGAAGATGAGAGACACCTCCGAGTGGACGCTACTATTGAGGAGGTTGAGGTCGCAACCCCATGAAGGACCCATGTAAGTGGTGTAACAGGAGTTATTTTGGTCCTTGCTTGGCAGGGTCGGGCCAATGTTACCGATGAAATAGGACTGGACACATTGGCCGTATGTGCCCCAATCATGTTGTTGATGTGAGGAAAGAGTTCTTTAACCTTCATTACGGGGATTCGAGCCAATAGATATTGTAATCATAAGTAAATTGTGTCGTATTTTGGATAGGTGCCCTCTACCTTTTGGGAATAGTAATGCTAGCTGGTGTGCCTTACATTTTGTGAATCATGTAACTTGCATTCGTAATATGGATGATGAATATTCTGGAACTACTTGGGATTTTTATGCAGAATTATAGCTTTGGGGGAGTGTAAAAACAGGGGAAACTCTGCCCAAATTTTTGGAAGACAATGAATTTTTTTTATTTGCAGATGAACATCGGCGACTTGATGACACCGCCGCGGTTCCTGGTTTATGGAACCAGAACCATAATTTTGACCTCTTCCACTTCAAATGATCATAACTTTGGCTATAGACGTCAGAATTGGCTCCAAAAGATATCAAATTGAAGCTCTCTCAGAGATTTAAGACTTGTTCTTGGGTTTAAAATGTGACCCACACATCTCATGCACAAAATGGAGCATCTAAGCCCTCAAATTTGTGATAAAAAATTTTAGACAAATCGCGAGTCATGAGACCACGGGGGTTTCATGACAAACCGCAGTGGTTCATCATCAAACCGCTGCGATTTGTAGTCAAAGTGTTAACGGTAAACGTGACAGCAATGGTAGCGGCATCAATTTCTCATAGTTTAGTGGTTAATTTGTTAGCAAAAAAAGGATGATGGTTTGTTTGTAAAAAATAGTAAAGGATGATAGTTGATTTGTCATTTTGCTTAATTATATTATCCATCACAATAGTAAATATATCAAAAATAATTCAATTAAACATCACAACCCAAAACAATAAAATAACAAAAACAAATTCAATATCACTTAGGATTTTGTAAATGACACTTGGAGAAAATTTCACACGTTAGAGTTGAGACTAGAGAGTTGAATAGAGGGATAGAAGAGAGTTGAATTGAGATAGTTGAGAGAGCGGGGAGAGTTGAGAGAGTTTTGGTTAGATGAAATTGAGAGAATGATATTTTTAATATCCCAAAGAAATTAAGGAATATTTTAAGGATAATTAAGTAGAATTTTATAAGAATTAAATTGAAGAAAATTTAATGTATTAGAGGAAATGTATAAATTGCCATGATTTTGAAGAAAAGAGAAACAACCGTGAAAAAAATAGAAGCAGAATGCGGATATCTGGGGTGAACAGTGTGTGGAAATATGGGTGTCTGCAAATGGCTGAATTAAGGGAAATAAGTGAAGGAAAATGCAGTCGTATAGGTAAGAATACTCCGAAGAAAAGCTAGTCGTGGAGGGGAATTATGAGGATGAACGATGGAGATTAATTGGATAAGATAGTGGATGAAAGAGGAGCCATTGGATTAAGAAAAGGGCAGAAGGGACGATAATGTCTCCACAAAAAAAGAAAGATGTCACATGGGAGAAGTATTGATTGTTGGATCAAAATGATATAAGAATGTTAGCCGTTGGATTTGAGGAAGAAAATGCTTCTATGGATTGGAAAATTCCTTTTGGAAGGAAGATTACTGTTGGATTAAAAATGGAAGGCACGGAGGAAATGGTGACAGTTAGAGGATGACTGCAGTAAGAAATGTGACCGTGAAAAGGTTTGGGATGAGCGGTGAAATGTTGACCATAGGATCAAGTCATCAGATTAAATAATAACTGTCAGATTAGGAAAAGATGCTCCTGTAGACAAGGAAAGGTTCCTTATGGGAGGGGAAATAGCCTCGTTTGTTGAGAAACGTCATCATAGCGAGAGCATTGGCGTTCGCAGAAGAGAACCCATCCACTATGAACAATGCAAAAGTAGTTGCAGGTAACGTGGTGTTGAACGAAGGACTAATAGAGTGAGTATTCCTTGATTGATGCTCTTACGGAGGCAAATATGTCAACCAAATGGACACTTTGGCATTCGCAATTGATTAATTCGGCAGTGAAGATTATTTAAGAATTTGCCTTTGAGATCAAGTAGGGATTTAAGTTGACTAATGTGATGGACGAAGAACTCGCGATTGTAGCTTACACAAACAACTTTGATGGCCGATGGTGATTGGTTGAGGATGGCGGTTCTCAAGTATAGATAGGTGGCTGAATAGGATTGGTTTCTCCACCGCCTTGAAATCCCTATAAATAGGGGGTTTGGTTATGGGAAGAAGCAAGGATGGCTCGAGTTTTGAAAGTCCTGGATGAGTTGATTGGTGGGGTGCTCCTCAGTGGTTTTGGATGAAAGTGCTCTATAAAGGTCTCTAACTAGATGATTGGGAGGATTCCTCTTCGAAGGATTTAAAAGCAGGGGAACCAATTCTTGGGCACTGTAATCCCAAGCAAGCAATGATTGTGTGTGTTTGGCCTCTCGACCTACAACATAAGATAGTAGGGAAATAAGTAGAATAGCGAATTACTTTAAATTTATGATTATGTATGGTATTTATGAATGTGCAATTCTGACTCGGGACTAATTGATGGATTGTCTATGATTAACTGTTGGACTATGGATTAACTTGATAATAAATGGATTATTGAAGATATATCATTAAAGGTATGCTTTGTTGTTTTATAACCTGTGGTTACATTAATTTATGGAATTGTTAAGGATACAGATGAAATATTGATAGTTGTTGTATTGGATTATTGGGAAAATTTTGTTATGGATGATGGTGGTACTGACCTATTCCGGATATAGTTAGAAGAGATGAAATAATGGTTGAAAATATGTTTATAAGATATTTTGATGTTCTTTGATAGGTTAGTATGACCCTTAAGGTTATATGGCTTTCATAATATTGTTAAATGCAAAGGTTTCATTAAGAAAGAATTGACAAAATAAATGTATGTAAATAGCCTTGCGTGCGGGGCTCCAAGACAAATAGAAAAAGAAAAGATGAACAGACAAAAAATGGAAAAGATACGAAAATGGTTGCTGCGGCTGGGAAAGGATCGGCTGTCCTACAAGAGGTGGACTAGAGATTGCCTAAATCCTTCTCCCTAGATGGTGCCACACAATAAGACTGGAAATGAAAGAATAAAAGAAAATAACGCTGACTGAAACCAAAAAAGACAAAGGAAAAAAGGAAAAAACAAAAATACATGTTTTGAGCAGCATATTGCACGATTTCTTGAAGTTTAGGTTCAGTTTAAGTTTTATTTTTACATTGCTTATTGAGCTAGGCTCATAGATTAATCTTATGCTATAGGTAAAATGATGAGACGGATATTGGAGAACTAAGCAGTTGATGGCGCATACTAATGAGGAGTGTTTGGACTTGTTATAGCAACTTTGATTGTTCAAAAGGCTCATGATAAAAGAAAGAAAAATATTGTTATAATAAATGGATTTTTTGTTAAATTATTTTATGATGACTGATTTATATATTGTTGTCCACACTGTTAATATTATTATTTAAAATAAAAAAGTCTTCTACTATGCAAAGTTTTTTTAAAAGCTCAAAAAGTCATGTTAAAATGCTTCTGTATTTAGATAAAAATGAATATGAAAATTAGGGTGTTACAATATTATAGATTAAAAATATATTATTATAAAAAAAATGGAAAATGACAAATCAACCATCATCCTTTACTATTACTGACAAATCAACCATCATCCTTTTTTCGCTAACAAATTAACCATTGAACTATGAAAAAATGATGTCACTAACATCGCCGTCACGTTTGCTGTAAAATGCTTTGACGATGAACCGTGGCGGTTTCATGACGAATCTTAGTGGTTTGTCATGATATCGCGGCGGTTTGACGATGAACTGCAATAGTTTATCATGAGATCGTGGTGGGTTGACGATGAACCATAGCGGTTTGTCATGAAACCACGGCTGTTTGACGATGAACTGTAGAGGCTTGTCGTAAAACCGCCGCGATGTCATAACTCGCAGTTTGTCTAAAATCTTTGATCACAAATTTGAGGGTTTAACAAGTGATTTTGGCCCCGAGAAATATGAGTCACGAGCATAACAGGTGACGTGTTGTAGATCTCTAAGAGAGCTTCGATTTGATATCTTATGGAGCCAATTCTGACACCCGTAGCCAAAGTTATGGTCCTTTGAAGTTAAAAGATCAAAAGACTCTAGTTTCACCAATTCTGACACCGCAGCGGTTTGTCATGAGACCGCTGCGGCTTGACGATGAACCACGACAAACCGTGGTGGTTTTACGATGAACTGTGGCGGTCTCACGACGAATCGCAGTGGTCTCATGACAAACCGCAGCAGCCTCATGACAAACCCCCACGGTTCATCTGCAAATAAAAAAAATTCATTGTCTTCTTCTTCGTAAAAAAATCCAAACAAACTGTGATTCTCCCATGGATTGTAAAACAATTATAAATTATCCGAAAACTACAAACATTAACATTCTTGTATAAAATTTTCTAAATTATAAAACCCGAAATCTTCTAAATCCATTCTTTTACAAAATCCAATCCAAAATCTTCCAAATCCATTCTTCATGGATATTAACTATTTTACATTGAAAATCTATTCTAAAATCACGAATTCTTTCAGTTTTTTCCATGGGTATTTGTTCTTTGCACTGCGACTTTCAAAAAGTTAATGGTGATGTTTGTGGCGGCAATTTTTCAAAGTTCAGTGGTTAAATTGTAAGTAAAAAAAAGGATGATGGTTGATTTGTCACTAAGAGTAAAGGTTGATACTTGATTTGTCATTTTTCCTAAAAAAAAATCAAAAGAACTATTTGATAGTGAATCTTTTTGTACAATGGTTTATATGGGCAGCGAAGCAGTGATGTAACACAGTGTAACAACTAATAAAATAGTCATTCCCAATAACTTTTTAACAATTCAACTATTCTTCACTCAATGTCGTGACACTTTCTTCTAAAGGTTGCAGCGCCCATCGCAAAAACATTAGCTTCGCAACATCATAATCCGTAACAATGGCACTCACTTCTTCAACTCAAGGTCACCCTACAATGTACTAGCTGCCTGCTGGGCAACCCAACTATATAAAACAAGTATGAGCTCAGCCCAAGATGGCTCAGGCCGAACCCAAATTAAAATAAATAAATACATAAAATTGAACCCGACCTTGAGCCTGCTTACAAGTTTGTTGATGATCCAGAATCATATTCTCCACGATGGTCAAGAAAAATTAACTTCTAACTTATCATTTTTCCTCCAAAAATTTAGTACAAATATCTCTTAGAACGATGCTCTAATAAAGAACAATAAACTTTGGTTGCACGCCAAGTGATTATGCTTTAAAATCTTCTTTCTCAGTAACACCTAGATTTTTTGTACAATAATTTTAGCTATGTAATGTGATGTTTGTAATTTAATAGAAAGTATCTTGTGTCACAATTTGGAGAATTTTACATTTTGAGCATTTTAGGGTTTTATTATAAATTATAAAGCAAATAAATAAATAAAATAAGTAAATAAATAAATTAGGAATTGGAATTTTAAGGCAAATATCTAAGGAAGAAAACTTAGTCACGACGACTGTATTAGAGAAGGAACATGACCCCATTTAGTGAGGTTTACTCATGCAACAAGCAGAGGGAAGAACAGACAAATCGGCAACTATTGGATAAAGTCATGGAATGGCTGAGAATAAGTTGGACTAGAAAAGATGCTCTTATAGAAGTGTTGGATGCCGCAAGGATGTAGGAGGACAGGGGATCGTTGGATTGGATTTAAGGAAGGAACGCGAAGCGTTAGATTTGGGAAAAGATTTATAACCCCGATTTCTCATCATATTAACCATATGGTGAAGTGATTATGATGTTTGAATGATTGTTGTGAATAAAGATTGTTGGAATTGTATTGGATGAAGTTGTATTGGGAGTTATAATTTGTGGTCTTTGGAGATTAAGAATTTTCATGTTTTAGTGAAGTGTGCAGAGGAGTAGTCAACCACTCCTAGATAGTGGCTGACCACAAATGTGGCAGATTGTAGATTTTAGTGAAATGTGCAGTGGAGTGGTTGACCACTAGCAGTGGTCGACCAGTTTGAAGGCGACTGGAAAATTGGAGCTCTCGGGTCGAAAAGTGGTCGATCAGTGAAGGAGTGGTTGACCAAAAATCCTACAGATTGTAAAAATAAAGCCTCGTGAAAGTTTTTGGTCGACCACTTTCTCAAAGTTGGTCAACCAAAATGCGAAAAGTCACCAGAATTAAGAAAAAATGTCATGTTTTTATTGGAGGAAATGGTGGTGACTCACCACTTAATTGTGGTAGGGATGCCACTTCCTACTTAGGATGGCTGGAGAAGGAAGGTTAAGCTCTATTAAAGAGGGAGAGTTGGGAAAAATGGAAGGAAAACCGTGAGAGGAATGAGAGAAGAGAAACTTGGGAGAAGAGAAAGAAGAGAAGGATTGTGAAAGAAAAGAGAAGAGGAAACGTGAGGTTAAGAAGAAGAATAATAATAATGATAAGAATAAGAAGAAGAAGAAGAAGAGACTTTAACTTAGAGGAAGAGGCAAGTTGGAGAAGGAGAAACCCTAGTAGATTTGTTCTTTCTTTTCATCTTCTTCAAGGAATTGAGGTAAGAAATGATTGTGTGTGTTTTCTCTTTTTGGGCTACGTCACAAGAGTAGGTTATTGTTTATTGATTATGTTTGATAGGTGTTAGTTCTTGATCACATTGTTGCTCAAGGATGTATTGTTCTTGATATATTGTTTGATAGAGGTTAAGTTATTGATATGTTGTTTGATGTTTTGTTTAATAGATTTTAAGTTAAATGATTAAGTCGATGTTTTGAGGAAATGTTGTATTGGTGATATGCTAGAATATTTTAAGTTGTGTGGAATCATGCTCATGCATCATAGTTTTCATAAAACGTTACGAAAATGATTTATCATGCATATAGTTTTTCAAGTAAAGATAAAGAATAAGAATTCCAATGATAGAGATTTGGTGGACAAGTCCCAATGAAATGATAGAGGCTTGGTAGACCAGTCCCCAATGATAGAAACTTGGATAATTGATTAGAGGCTTAGATACTTGACTCATATGATAGAGGCTTGGGTACTTGACCAAATGGGAAAAGCTACGAGTGAAGTGTTCAATGATAAAACAAAAGAGAAGAAAAATGCAAAGAGAGGAAACTAAAATGGAAACCTTTTTATGAAAACTGCATTTCATGATTTATAATGCATCTTATTTCTTATTAAGCATTAGGCTTATAGTTTAAGCCTTGTAATGTAGGTAAGCATGGTAACAAGGAAAGGAGCAGCTAATTGAGGATTTACGCGTTGCGGATGTAACATCCCGTAACCTTTTTCCGTATAAAATTTTTGATCTTTTAAAATACTTACGTGAGGGAAAACCAAAGTAAAACAAAGTGGAAGTCTTTTACATTTAAATACCACAAACTAGCAATTTAAAAGCCATTTAAATAAACACGGGTACAACATTAACGTTGTAACGACCCGATTTTTTGTAAATCCGTTAAAATGCGTAAATTTTGAAAATTTTCTTTTTAAAACAAATCATATCAGAGTGCGTCTAACCGGATCGCTACTAACTCTTTCTGTAAACTCGTTATGAAAACCAGTTGATAAAATGTGCGGAAGTGTTATAAATAAAACCCTTGTAAAATATGGCAGAAGCATATTTAAATCGTTTAAAAGGAATCTAAACAATGGAGTATAGTATAATAAACTTAATGTGATCACAATCGTTTACTCATTTTTCTCTTTGTCTGGCCAGCCTTGAGTCTTGCGCATGCAAATCATTCATCACAGCTTCATCATGTGTTTATCATCTACTTATTATCTGTTCCTCATTTGTACCTACACCACAAGTAATACGTGAGCCTAATGGCTCAGTAAGGAAAAAGGGTTAATGCAATTCTGAAATGCCCCTCTTTAGTCATTGTTGAGGTGGGGGCCACCCAAACCAATCTTTTCATTACGTCATTCATTCGTTTTATTACTTTACTTTACTTCGTTCGTTCATTACTTGTTACATCGAGCTAGAGGTTGGAGGACCTATATGGAATGGTATAGTTGACCGGACCTATCCTCTTCTTGCAATCCAGAACTCCCATACCCGGTAAGGGAGGGGCTTCGGTTAGATTGCAAGCAAGACCCGACTACCCATTTGCCCCCAACTCCCTTTTCTTTTCTTTGTTTCTGTGCTAGGCTAAGCTACCAGACCACAGAAGCCTTTATTATCTTACCATTTTACTTATTTTCATCATTTATCCTCACTCATGTATGTGTGTGTACCACCCCATGGCACTCCCTATTAGTTTCTATTAACATGATGCATGACCATACATTATCAACCTAACATGATGCATGATGCTTCACAATATAACATTCATAGAAATTGAAGTACGAATAACAAAAGTAACTGAAATTAAAAGCGCATATAGAAGAATAATAGGAATTGAAAACGCATAGCAATGGAGACAACCAATAATACAAAGAACATTCATAATATTGAATACAGGGATTAACATGCCAATTATCTAGTTAACCTCCTAGTCCATTTACATGCTTCCTATATTTATTATTCTAGGTGATTTAAATATGTTTTTGTTCTAGTTCATTGGTTAAACATACCAATCACAAGCTTATTACATGGTATATCTTAATTAATTGTCACGCTAATATTAATTTAATCTAATTACATGCTCTACTAATTCGTTATCGTGCTCAAGATTTAACGACTAGTTGATTATCATGCTTACTAATTATGATTAACATGCTCGACAAAAAAATAACTTAGCCTAATTAATAAGTAAACATGCTCAAGTGAAGTCCAATTAAGTCATCTACCATCAATGTCTAAGTAAATTAACATGCTTGAGTACAATTAATAAATTCTAGTTTAGTTATCTAACATGCTCAAGTGATAATTACAATCAGGATTCTAATTGATTAATAAGTAAACATACTACCAATTGATTTACACTTGCTATTTCAACATACTAGTTAGTTAATTTAAACATGTTGGTCAATTAGTTAAATGTGCTATTGGTTACTCAAGGAATACATGCCAGTATATTCTAATTAACTTAAACGGGTTGGTCACATGTTTAGACTAATCGAGTTGTTTACATACTTAGATTGACTAAATTGATTAACATGCTCAATTGATTAACGATTAACTAAATTTATTAACATTCTAATGCTCATCCTAATTTATTATCATAGTCAATTAAGCATGTTACGATTAAGGGTGCATAACAACAAATGATGGCAAAACGACAACGAAAGAAAAAACAACATTATAATTAAACCGCGGGTCAACATTACGACATAGGACTCTTAGCTCATTTTTGGACTTCACATAATCATCTATCATTCACTTATTCCACTCTCATCTCGACCATGATTTCAAAACTCATATGCAGTTAAGGATTTAATTACAAGATATTATAGCAGCCTACATCAAATTTGCCGGAAACTAACCAACAAGGAAAGCAACGCCCATATCAAGGACAACCAATCAATAGGCAATCTACAGAGTATCACAAATAAAGCATTTGACGCACAGAGCCATCAAGGAATATCACACAACTACAATCAGCTAAACGCTAACAATTCTATACTATCATCAACACTATCATCCAAGGAAACTATCTACATGGAATCGATCACAATATAGAAACAGGGAACTAAACATAATCAAGAACAACACATAAAACTCACACACACACTTGCGGTGTAGGGCCTCCAAATGGCCAAGACACCCCCATTCTCTTCACCTCAAACTTTATCACACGTCGACGCTTAACCGTTATCTTTTTCTTCTCCTTCCGATACCTTCACAAATTAGTAATCATTAATTACGACTTACGAATTTCCCTACCCTTAATTACTAGACAAGTTCACCAATCATTAAAAAGAATACATCTATGTCTTAACGGAGCATTGATCCAAGCCTTATCATTATAACATGCTTAACTCTCCTTATAATTTGTCCAACAACAACATATAACTAAACCCTCCTGACTATTACAGGTCATATATTCTAGACACAGGATCAAACCAAACAGTAACTTATTATCCATCAACTAAAAATTTCAGACTATAATTTCGAGCAACAAAGTATTGATCCAGATATGAATCCAATGTACTTAAATCTTTCTTCATAAAATCAAACAGTATTCTAGAACTTAAAATCAAATCCAATAGAATATTCCATCCAACTATTGATTTGAATCTAACTGGCGAAACAACTCAACTACTTACTTTTTTATCCAAATAATAGGACAGCAAATAAATCCTTCTAACCTGCAGATTAACCACGTGCTTTGCAAAACAATTCACATTATTATAATAGTCCGCCCCACACAGCATATTTACAATAAAAATGCATTTAATTTCTTTTTGTCCCATCAAAATAGTAAACAGCCAAAAACATCCCAAAACCAACTATGCGGAATCAACAATAGAGAATTACATATGCCATGGAAATGCATAAACTGTTACATGAAGGCAGTAGACGATTTATCCAAAATCTCCAGAATTTAGCTCAGGTATCACATGAAAACAACAGACTCAGGAAGGAAACCTTACCCTTCACGGCTCCCAGCAAAAACGCCCGAGAGCTCCAGCTCTTGTCTCCAAAGAATTCCTTCCTCCTTCCTCATCTCCTGCACTCGGCTTCACCAGGAAGGAAGGAAGGAATCGACAGAGCCCCTTGGTTTATATCTCTTGCCCAGTGCCCTCTACACCCTCTAGAGTATAGCACTCCAAATTCTACTCACTGCTTATAGGATGTAGCACCACAAAGAGGGTTCCTCTCGCACGCCTGACAGCCTCTCCAGCTTTTTCAGAGTGTGTTCCCCATGCCAACGCTGTCGATTTCACCTGGAGAAGCACCGGTTCAGCCAAACCGCGACTCAGACCCAGCAGCTCCACTCGACTCGTTCATTTGCCCATCAACCCAAGGTGTCAGACGCCTCTGTCCGTCGCTCGCCAACCCCTCGCTGCTGTTGCTCCTTCGTTGTCGCCAGCCAGCCATCGCCATTCCTTCCACACTGGCATCCCAGACCTACTAGTGAAACCTGACATCGTACGACTCCGAGCCCTAGTTCAGCACCTCGCGACCCGCAGCTGCTCGTCACTCACACCACGCCTCCCATCCGTCGCACCCTCATCACGAGCCAGTTTGCGATCGATCGCTCCCCCTCTCGACTTCGGTCTCCTATTCTCCCTCTTTCACTATCTATTCTCTCTCGTTCGGTTCTCCATTGCAAAGAATGGCTGAAGACCATTCTTTGGTCTTCAACGCATAATGGCCTACGAGCCAATTAAAATCCCCCCTGAACTGATTCACAGCGTGAACGATTTACTCTCCCCTAACTCTTTTATTCAATTTAATTTATCTTCTTTTACTAATTCCATTTTAAATCTCCAATAATCCAATTTAAGCCTTAATATTCTCCTTTCTCATTTTTTCAAATGACTGAAGGCCAGACGAAATGAGAAGTGTTGAACCGATCCCTTAATAGAACCGATTCAGTTAATCGAAAATACATCCCCATTTATAAATATTAATCCCAGTAATTCACGTATATCATAATTTAATTTAATTAACCCCAATTAATCACATATATTATAATTTAATTAATTGAATTAATATTTATTTTAATTACATTAATTTCCATAAATCATAATCTAACGAACACGTCCCTGGTAATACCCCGATAATTATCCAATTGATCTAATACCTTCCTATTATCTTTATTAAATTTGGATATGAAAAGTTGAGGTATTACAAACTTAAAATAGTTTGCAGTCAATAAACACTTGAAATATTTAAATATGTTTATTCCATTTCCGTGAGCCATAACCTCTTAGGTCAATCCGCCAACAGCACAAACGTCCAACATTGCAATACTCCATCAACTACGATCTTTATATGCTTTATCAAGTCATTGACTCCTTACCTACATCACTTGGCCTAACTATGAGCTTAAAGCTCAGTAAGCGGTATAAACATAAAATAAGACATAAACATGCAGCTTTTAAAGTTTGTATAAAGTTTTCTATTTTCCATTACGTTTTCGTTTACGTATTAGTTGCTTTTGCCTTTTATTATGATTTCTTTTGTTTCTGTTCCGAGCATAACCAACTGGACCACATGATGCACCACGGGAGTGTAAAAAGCTCACAATAAGAAAATGGTGTTAATTGGGTACTCCAAAACAGAACACTCAAATTCAAACTTTAATAGCTTTACATGTACAAAGCCAATCAATCTCAAATTTGCAGGGAGAAAGAAATCACAATGGCCAAGATTTTCACCAAAAATTATGCTCAAAATCGCAATGGAAAGAAAGTTATGCAGACAGCAAAGCCCTACCCAGAAAGAGACCCAACAAAACAGATTCAGAAACCAAATTTGAAAATGCTACATCTTTAACTTCCAACGTCTAATTGCTACCAAATTTGGAGGGTGTGTAAAATTAACAGAGACAAAGGTTCCCACCAAAAATCTCAGTTCAAATCGCTATAAAGATGGAGTTAAACCAACAAGTAGCCACCCAAAAATTGGCCAAATAAAATAGTTCTGGCCGCCCAGATTAAAGAGTCAACAACTTTCGATACTGAAGACCAATTGATGTCAAAATTGAAGGTGTTTCCAAAACACAGAGCCAAAAACCTCTACCAAAATCAGATGTCAATTCGTTATGAAGACAGAGTTATGCAATTAACAAAAAACCTGTAAGGATATTGATCAACAAAATAGTTTCAGGCCTCATCACCATTAGTTGCAAAAATCGTAAATTCAATCCCCAAATCCACTCCAATACTCAAACACTTCAATATACATTAAGAGAACCATCAATTTTCAGAATCCAAGAACAGAACCTCCATCAAAAAATTAAAAAGAAAAATGGAACACTTCAAGCTGATCCGCTAACCTCCAAGCAACCAGAAATAGCGACTTTGATGGATCCCTTCAAAGAGATCACTCCACCTTGTTTCTTTCGGTCTTCTAACTCTCCATGCACAATGAATACCTCAAACAAGAGATGCTAGAAGACTTAGCATAAGGTCCTCTCTCCAAGACTGAACAAGAACTATGAGAGAATAGATTTTTGGTGTTAACTCACGGATTAGACCTAGACTTGACCACCGATTGGGATTGAGAGAGAGAACCCTTCAACGTGCTTAGCTACAGCTTAATCAAATTCAAATTAGGGTTTTAGGATGCCCTAAGGAAGAATAAATACCCCCTTAACTCAACCCTAAAGCAAAATTATAATAATACCCCTTTTATCAAAAATTAGCCATGAGGACTCTACTAACATGCTAGCTACGTACTCCCAAAAATTCAACAATTTAACCAACTTAAATCTATAAAAAAAAAAAATCCTAAATCCAGTAGTTCAATTAAACTTAAGTTCATAAAGGATGTCAAAGCATAAAAAAAACATATATGAAACTAAGGATCCTCTTTAGTCTCGATGATGTGGGCACCAATGTGGCCTCAGGTCAATTGTGCTAGCCAAAGGTTGTAATGGGCTTCCAAATGAGCATGAGTTTTGGCCTTCCCTTATCTTCTTGCAAAGGCTCTCCTTCCAGTCCATCAAGTGTGTTTTCCCTTGCAAAATAAAAGCTCATTAGTTGATTACTATTCCTCTTGGCTCGGGCCTAAGTGATCGTGCTTTGAGGTGCATCACCACACAAACAGCTATTTACTTATCTTTGGTTTATGTGCTGAGCCTAATCAACCGGACCACCAAAATGACTATTTACGTTTATTCTATTTAATTTTCTTACAGTTCCATTTTCATTTAGTTTCAGATATCCATACAAGTGTTAGAGATGTCAACTTGACTAGGTAGAGAGGTTTATGCACGAGGCGGTAATCTCGTGGCACACACCTAAGCAACCAACTCAAGAACCCACATCTTTAAACACTTATTTACGTTTATCCATTTTTTGTATACTTTAGGTTCAATTAAGTTTATTCATTTTAAATTCAGTTACACTTCATTTTTGTGTACATTAGGAACAATGGTGCATAAATGCGAGCATACAATTCTATCTAACGTGTAACGTGTTCATCTACTGTATCCTCAAAACGTATTGATTCCTAACGAAGGAACTAAAGTTAAATCTAATAAACATACAATTCAAACAATCAATCAATAGTACATCTCCCAAATAATAACATAACCTATTCATCTAGTAAATACAGGCATCAAACAAACCTTAATTCCCATGATGTAGGTTCTTTCGGACAAAAGACATGCAGTACCAATTTTCTAGAGTCCTTAGCTTTAAAGAGTTAGCACTTAAAGTCTCTTCTCTCAATACCTATTTATCAATCAATAATAGTTTACTTATCAATAATAATTCTCCAAAAGCTATCATCTATCCACGTTACAAATCCAACACTTCAAGGATTATTATAACCACAAAACTTCTACTTAGACAAGGCATAGATCTCACCATAGTGTTATCCTCAACAAAATATAGTTTCCCTTCATATTCAACAATCCAATTAACCACAAATATTGAACTCATGCATATGACAGTAATATATAGATTCCATCAATAATAATCATACAGTGACTATAAATAGATTTCCAACTTATGAACAATAGATTCTAGGTCATGTTCTCAAAACTTCCATAAGCATGATTTAACAGAGTCTAAATCCTTAAACCCACAACATAAATATCAAACAGAATAACATTTTAACCAACATAGTATAGTTTCTCAATATGTCCAATAGAATAACACTCAATCATATGAAGTAATCAAATTCCATGCTACCCATAGAGAACAAAACATCAGGTAGCAAATCGATTTCAACTCCAAATAAATCCCAATTGACATCTAATGTACCACAATGACCTATCACTAGAGCCTGAGCCAAGAGGATCATCGCTTTCCTAACAAGCTATTATTTTGCAGGTGAAACTACCCTTGATAGCATTAAGGATGAGTCTAAACATGAAGGGAAGGAGGCACCAAAACACTTGCTCACTTGGAAGTCCATTGCATCCCCTCGACTTGCTCCAATAACCTGAGAACACATTAAAGTCCAAATTGCCAAGGCTAAGGTGGACCGTTAGTTTGAGATATGTCCTTTTTATGTTTTGGCGTGTTCTTTAGATTTATTTTTTGTTGGAATTACTGGATATTGGCTGGTTTTTGATAGTTTTAGGTACGTTTTGAATTTTATTTTTCTAGGAGTGCTGGACTAGCATGTTAGCCGACCATTCATGGCTAAATTTTGACTACAAGGCTATATTTGTAATTTTGCTTTAGGGAAACCTTAAGGGGGTATTTAACCTTCCTTAACGGTGTCCTAAACCCTTATTAAAATTTGAATTAAGCAACAGCTATCATGTTTTAGAGGTTTCCCTCTCTAGACCCCTCTGTGTTCTTGTCTTGCTTTGCCACAGACTCATCACCAAAGATTTCGTCTCTAGTAGTTCTTGCTCGGTCTTGGAGAAAAGACCTTATGATAAGCCTTCCAGCATCTCTTGATTGAGGTGTCCTATGTGCATGGAGGTTTAGAAGACCGAAAGAAACAAGGTGGAGTGGTCTCCTTGAGGGGATCCATAGAAATTGCTATTTTCGGTTGCTTGGAGGTTAGCGGACCAACTTAAGGTGTTTTGAGTTTTCCTTTTATTTTTTTATTGTGGTTCTATTCTAGGATTCTAGAAATTGATTGTTGTCTGGATTATATTGAAGTTTCAAAGTTTTGGTGTGGATTAGAATTGAACTTACGATTTTGTGCAACTAATGGTGTTTTGTTTGATCAATATCCGAGCAGGGTTTTGGCAATTCCATAACTCTGTCTTCATAACAAATTTAATGGTAATTTTGGTGGAGACCTTAGCCTTTGTGTATTTGACGTCCCCTCCAATTTTGAGGTAAATTGGATTTCTGAATCGGAAGTTATTTACACTTTAATTTGGCTGGCCAAAAACTGTTTTACTTGGTGAACTTTCGAGTAGCTCCTTGTAAATGGTATAACTGCCGTGTGCGTTGTGATTCTAAGTGTGATTTTTGGAGGTGACCTGTTTCCTTGCGTTTCCTAAATTTCCTCCAAATTTGAAATGAATTGGTTGTATGTATCAGGAGTTATCGTCGTTTTCCTTAGAGTGTTCTGTTCTGGAAATAATCGACTCCATCACCAATTTGTGAGACTTTGCACCCCGTGGTGCATCAATATCAAACCAATGTATTTTCCAAAAATATTAACAATAACCGTGAATACTACTTATCAACAGAAAACAAATTGGGAGAAACCAATACCTGAAGCATCTGATAACCTAAAACCCAAAAAAGAATTCTAATAAACAACTTTCCTCCTTATCGTCTCCTTCAACACATCGAACTTCAGGAAAAACCCGAGAGACAGAGAGCATAATTCCAAATGATTCCTCACATAACAGTTTCACCACCTCAAAACTCTAGAACTTCCTCACAGTTTCTTCCTCAAAATCGCAGAATATCCTCATAGCCTCTCTCTCAAAAACACATAAGCATTTCTCGCAAAACCTCACAATTCTTTTCCTCAACCTGATCTTCACTCAAACTGCAGAAGTTCCTCATAGTTTCTTTCTCAAAATCATAGAAGCATCTCACTCAGCAAAAGCTCCAGAACCTCACTGCCATTTCTCTCAAAATTTCTTCAGAGTTTCCTTATGGTTTTCTTCTCTATGATATCCTCGCAACCCTCACCACTATATTTATAGGCCACGACATAAAACCCTTCAGCATCCAATGAAGGTGAAGAGCCAAGGAAGGCAACCCTTCATCATCCAGACACGTCAAACGTCTAATTCAGAAGCTTCCAGGTGATGGCGTTTCCATTTCTGGCGACTTTCTGGATTTTCGGTCGATCGATTCCTTGACCACGATCGACCGCCAAATTCATTCGATCAGCTGCTAACTTTTTCTTCAAATTTATTGATCGACCAATAATCCATGGGTGATCAACCGCCACATTCCTTTGATCATCCGTCATTCTAAATCAATAAATATGTATATATATTTATATATAAAGTCCTAATGCAATTTCTCCCTCATATATATATATATATATATAATCACTTTTCCAAATTATCCAAAACTCAATCCTTCTATACTTTCGAGTATAATTCACATTTCCCCCATCACTTTATTCTAAACCTAATATATCAATGAATATTTTCCCTTGACCAATACCTTAAATTATCCAAGTTAATTTCCAATAAATCCTTAATCATCCTCCTAAACTTAATATGAACATAATTCGAGGTATCATAATTCACTTCTTATATTTCTCTTGATCAATACCTTAATTGTCCATTACAGCTCCTAATACCCCCAGAATTATCACTTAAGTCATATGCTTAGCATAACAAAAATTCAAGATATTATAGTGGATCTTGTGTTGGCTGGGCTAAATGGAAAGGAAATGTTTTTGTAAGATGTCCCTTATTTTCAATGTATGGCACATTTTGAAAAAGTTTAAAGATTTAATGAAAGGAATTTTATTTATGGTGTTCATTTCATTATTCTTCTCAAATGTTTTTAATTTAAGAAAAGTCTTCTGCTACACCATGTTTTATGAAATAAAAGAGTGTTTCGATTTCATACATTTTAACTAAAGGAAAAATGGGTCGCTACAAAAGAAGCTCCCATGGAAGCGTTGAACGCAAGCAAGGATGCAAGAGTATGAGGGACCGTTAGATTTAGATTTAAAGATAGAATGTGAACCATTAGATTAGGAAAAGATTTGTCCATGGGAGGGAAAGAGGTCATGCGGAAGGAAGTTGTTTAAGTTGAACGTCATTGTTTAGGTTATGGAGCAACTTTCCAAGGCAGTAAATGCGTCCACAACAACATATTAAATGAAGGAATGCCGTCATTTTATGGGGTAACGTGTTCCCATGGTAGCGAATGTGTCTGCGACAGTGAAATTTAGCGATGGAACGACATCGTTTGGAAGTAAAGATTTAACGAAAATGTTGGGAATCCACGACAGCATAGGCTTCCACAGAAGGATAGTTGTCTATGGTAACGTTGGCGACCATGAATTAAAGACTTAGAGTTATCATCGCTTACTGTCATTGGTTGAATTGGATGAAGCGAACATCCCCTGTGGCAGTTTACACATCTGCTGCCCAACAAAAATATTTTGTTCGAGAGAGAAATGTATGAGTGGTGTGACAGATATTAAGGGTATGAATTATTAGGTAGTATGAATTGAGGCCAATATAGATGGATCAAAAGATAAGGAGTGTTTAGTATAAAAATGTAACCTTAGGATAGGGTGCGGATAACCGCATGTGAAAACAAGGTTCTAGTCTAGATGATCAGGTTAGGAACAGATTGTAAAGATTTACCCTTGAGAAGATTTGTGGTCGCCCAGAATTAGATTTGCTGTCAACCAGATGAAAAACAGATTTTAATTTGTTACTCTCCGGTTGGCTTGTGATCACCCAACATTGAGGATGCGGTCAACCAAAATTGTGACAGGATGAGATAGTTGAGTCTCGGGTAGGTTTGCGGTAGACCAGAATTGGAGGTGCAATTGATCGGGAAGGTAAGAAGTCACATGAAAACAGATTACATGTCACGATTTAAAATAAAGGAAAATATGGTGACTCAGCATTTGAATGCTAAAAGGGCAGACATTTCATGCTCCTGAGGATAGAGGTATGTTGAGGAATATAAGAACTTTTGAACACTCTCTTTTGTTAAGAAGAAACAAGAGAAATGGTGAGGGAGAAAATTAGTAAGAATCATGGGAGATAAAGGGAGGAGAAGAAAACGAAACTTTGGAGAGGAAGAAATTCTTAAAGGCTACGGTTGTCTCCCAAGGTAGGTTGAGCTTTCTTTATGGTTTTATGGAAGTAGTTGAAGTTATAGATGCTTTATGTTTAGCATTCACTCATACTAATATGGAGATTGGTATGTTTAAGGTGTTAAAGATTAAGGGGATAGTTAAGGACACTTGTAGGATATTATACTAATATGGAGATTGGTAAGAGATATTGTGTGTTCTTGGCCTATTGGCCTACATCACAAGAAAATAGGAAAAATCTTTGATATGTTCTGGTCGACCGTAAACCTACTTGAGACTCAACTCTCACATTCTGTCACAATTCCAGTCAACTGCAAATCCATGTCTGGGCAACTGCAAATCAACTCGAGGCTCACTAATTCTAACTTATCACAAATTTGGTCGACCACAAATCTACCTAAGAGCAACATATTACAATATGTTCTAAATCCAGTAGACCATCTTTCTAATTCTAGTCGACCGTGAGTCTACCCGAGAGCAACTCAACTAAATCATTCACATTTAACCTCAATCTCAATCTCTATCTCTATCTCATCCTCAATTCATCCTAGATATCAAATAATTCATATTTTTCAACCTTTATTTTTAAACTCCAATTAAACATAATCCTGGGAATAATTTTGGGATATTACACTATTACCTATTTTATGGGAAGAAATAATGGGGCGTTACACCATGAATTGAAGAATTGATTTTTATGACTATGCTAAAAAACTATAGGTAAGAGATGCTTTTGTTGTGTGGCCTTTGGGTTACATCAAAAAGTGCTAGGGTAAGGTAAAAACTATGTGATTATATTGAGATATTTATGGACTGTTTGCTTTCGGAAAATATACTCATAAATGTTACTTGGTAGTCTAGGTTAAACTATAATGCACCAACGGAAAGGGTAAAGAAATAACTTGTTGAGTGGTCGATCAATTGAAGATGATGAAGGACTAGATGTATGAAATAAAGGTGTGGCGGGTGATGCACCAACGACAGAGAACGACCACAAATGATCATCCAAAGGTTTGCAATTGGAAGAGCGGTCAGTCAGCAATGTCACAGATTTGATCATCCACAAGTGCCCGATCAGATGAGCGGTCGAACGGCTAAAGGAGAGGGTGATCGACCGGTTGAAGAATTTCCCAATATTGTCGCAAATCACCTTATGGAAAGTCTGACTTTGGAAACCAATAACTCCCTTATTTTAGAAGCTTTTCCTCTAAAA
Source organism: Begonia loranthoides (assembly GCA_022433065.1). NCBI lineage: Eukaryota > Viridiplantae > Streptophyta > Magnoliopsida > Cucurbitales > Begoniaceae > Begonia > Begonia loranthoides. The sequence continues at coordinate 8,511,159 of CM039480.1, read as the reverse complement.
TTTGGAACACGACTTCCTTGATGAACAAAGAAAAAACTCCTTCAAGAATAATGGAAATAAACACCAAAGATTTGGAAATATGCTTGAGAGAAATAGATTGGCCAGAAATAGCAAGTAGTTATAACTAGCACTCTCGTATAGATGACTTTACCAATGAAACTCCTCTTGAAAATTGGACAACTCTTCACACACTCTTCTTTCAAGAAGTAAGAGTACGGATATCAATAAGAAAATCCACTCAACTCACAAAGTAAGCTCCATTTGTGATGCAACACACAAAAACTTTGGATATAACTCACCAAAGGATTGAAAGATGAATCATTCCAATTTCAAAAAAAAGCAAAAATTTTTTAATAATGAAACTTCAATGTCTAAAACATACATACTAGGTGACTTTATATAGTCAATTACAAGCTATAGAATTGGAAATAACATAATAAGAAATAACCTAGATACTTGGTCATACTTGGCCAATTACTATACTAGTAATTAGGTAACTTTCTAACGTATTTATTTAATCATTCTTTGTTGGTTTTGTCTCCACGTTTTTGTGGCTTTTGGAAGCTATTCTCTTCAAGTTTTGCCACTTGGATGGTTGCCATGTTTAAGCAACAATTGGCCTCCCTTTGTCCACTTGCTTGGCCGATTAGGGAAGGTTTCCATATCTCTATTTCTTTTAGTCTTTCTTACCCTTCAAGCTTATCTTCTTAGGCTCCTTTCCATAGTGGGTCTCTATAATACCCAGATAAATCCTATATGTACGATGTAAAAGATTTTACAGAATGAAAAATTTGATACATTTCAAAATTTTCTATTGTACACTTTATATAATGTGGTGGGAAGGATATAATGGAAATGAAAAATTAGAGAAGAAATATTATTGGATTAATTAAAGTGTAATTGACATTTTCGGTTGACTGGCGTCTTGGTCGCGGTCTTGGAACACGACTGAAATGCATTATAAATTGCATTTCTGGTTTTTGGTCGGCTGGCGGTCTTGGTCGCAGTCACATATCGCGATCAATTACATTTTGGTTTTCAGTCAGATCATTGGGTCAAATTCCTCAACCGAAATGTAAAACAAAGGCGAAATTGGAATAATCGGTCGATGTTGTAGTTGATGGTTTGGTCAACTTCCTCGACCGAAAAGTCTAGTTTTAACAAAAAAAAAAACTAGTTCTATTGCAGCCATATCTTTTGTCTTCACCCAATAACTTTCCTTTTTCCTGAGAAGATATGGAGATTTCCACATGGCATCTTCGTGTTGGACCACCTCCATTAAAATGGGTGACTATCTATCACCAGGCATAACCCTTGAAAGTTTCACTCTCTCTTCTGTCTATAAGATGGAGGGTCATCCGTGTGAAGCTGCTGCTTCTGGGGTGCTACATTTTACTGAGAGTTGTATTTTTTTCTGAGAGCAGAGTGCGTGTGTGTGTGAGGTTGAAGTAAACTATTGGCTTGGATTTATTGGGGGAAACTGTGAGCTTGTTGTAGTGTGAAATTCTGCAGCTTGAAATCTCTAGTGAGGTAAGAAATGGGTTAAGTCGTGGCCAGAGGAGGCTCTACACCACAATGCAATCTGTTTGATTTATTGGTTTTATTCTCTGCTATATAACATCTCTATGAATTTGGTTTTCTTCTCTGCTATATAACATCTCTATGAATTTGGTTTTATTCTTTGCTATATATTACCTCTGTGATTTTGGAATATGCGAATTTGGAATTCGTCTCTGCTATACTCTCTACTATATGATAATGGCTTTGTAATTTTGGAAACCAAACTACTGACCGTCAATTTAATTCTGCATAGTAATTGCCTATTTCACTTGTTGTTGTTAAATGTACAGTGAACTTGGATTGCCTATTTCTTGGTTTAGTTGTGGAACATTAATAATCTCAAGTGTTAATTGCTAATACTCTCAGTGTTATTCGTTACCTGTTAATTGTGAGTTGTTAATCGTAAATTGTAGATTGATAAGGGTAAATTGTTAATGGTTAGCTGTTAATTGGTAATTCTCTGCTATATGTAACTGTTGTTAGCTATTAATGAGACTCTTAGTATGAATTGCATGTTGGACCTCTGCTGTTAATAATTCCTTTGTTCCATAATCTGCCCTATATTACTTTGCTTATCTTAACTTGTATTATAATTGGATTGTGTTGGATTTGATTACCTCTTAGTATAGCTTAATATGTTGATAAATGCTCCTGCCAATTTTATTGTTCGGCATTTAATCCATGATTTAAATAAATAGCTTGTTAGTTTTCTACTTGGGAATGTTGGAAATGACTTTGTCGATAACTACTAATATTCCCTGCCTAGTTTTACTTTCTGGCATTTAAATTATCACTATGTTAAATATTGCTTTATATCACATTGCTCTTGTTGCTTTTCTTTCATATTACCTTCCTAATAATTATTATGATATTGTTGTGATTAATATTTCAAAGCATTGTCATGCATCATATTAATAGACATAAGGGTAATGCCATATTTGGATTGGTATTCACATTTGCATGAGAGAGACATTGCATGAGAGAAACTGGAATTAATAAATGTAATGGAAATTGGGCTTTGGGGAGGTAGTTTGGATTCTAACAGGAGACTCGAGATTAAACCATTTCCTCGTCAGGACGCGAGAGTCTGTCTCTAGAGAGTTAGTTTCCGACTAAAAGCTATTCTCCCCGTTCGGATTCTACCCAGGAGACTCGAAATTAAACCCTTCCCCTTTGGGATGCGAGAGCCTGTCTCTGGAGTGAAAGTTCACTCCCAATGTCCCAGCTCAATGTATGAGTTTGATGATATATGAGTAAAAGATAAATTGAGTGGATTCCTTCTAACATAATCAAACATATGCATGCATCATACTACATTCTTACTTCTTGCTGAGCGTTAGGTTCACAGTTTGCTTGTGGTGTAGGCGATTGTCTTGACGTCAGAATTCTTGATGTGGCGGAGGAGGTGTTGCCAGTTGAGCACTTGGGTTACCTTGCGGATTTGGCCAGATGGGGTTATGGCTCGCGGGGAGTAAAACTAATGTTCTGGAAATGGTTTGAAAATGATAACTATTTTTGTTGGAACTATGGATTCATGTTAAATGTTCAAACCATACTTTGGGTTTGTTAATAATTTTCGCTTACTCACTCTGATTTATTTCTTCTCGTGTGTTTTAAATAAATAAAAAGAGAAATTTTTACAAGCTAAAGAAACTATAAGTAAATAAAAACGCAGGGCGTTACAGTCTCCCTTGTTCTTCATAGGTTAGAAACTCCTCTATTTGAGCCATAATTGAGTCACCTTCCAAATAGTTAGAAAGATAGGTGTTAATAAGTCTTTGAGCCCTTACTCTTGTGATTGGACCTTGTAGTCCATCAAACTGTGAATTGAGGATGCATGTTGATGGTTGTTTGATAATTACGTTGAGATACTGATGAATAAACTGTCATGTCTATTATTTGGTTTCTATTCATATTTAATTATGTCGATCGAGGATTTGTTTGCTATTGTTGTTTAGTATTTTATGCATATTATATTGATACTTCAAGTCATACGTACGTTTCATGCATTCATTTAAGAAAGATAAGAAATCTAATAAACATAAATGGTCGTTGTGGGTAGAGTTAGAGTTGACTATCCCGCATGAGGTGAACCAAATGATGTCACTCTCTCCCCTAGACTAAATCATCCACAACGATTGGACTGCAAAGTGAAAGAAAAAGGAAGACCGTTGAGTAAAAATGACATGATTTACCTTTATGAACTGCATTTCATGCTTATATACTTTTATGCATCTCTTACTGAACGTTAGATTCATAGTTTGAACTTTGTAATTTAGATGAAGATAGTCTTTGAAGAACTTAATGAAACAAATGAATAATTGTAGCATTTGAAAAGGTATACTCATGAAAAAGCTAGAGCATTGTTTGAAGTGAATTGACCATGGATGATGAAAAGAAAGATAATAAAGTTTCAAAATGAAAGATTTTTATTATTTATGACTATATGTTTTAACATTTAATATTATTAACAGATATTGATACTTATTTCATTATATTTTTACTACGTTTTAAATAGGTTATAAATTTTACAAACTTTTGCTGTAAATAATTTTTTAAAACATGAATTTTATAAATAACGTGTGACACTATTATTATTATTTTTTTTTTTAAATGACAAGAACAAAGTTTTAACGTTGCAAACCGTTACTTTTTCAATAACCTTTAAGGCAATTCATTTTTAATGACCAACTTGGCAAGCAAATCTTGACAAATTTATATACTAAATGATGACACATCAAAACTTTCTCACACCCTCTTTGTAGCCGTCACAATAGAGTATTAGCTAAAGAAAGACCCAATAAATTTGATGAAAATATTGAATACATGTATAAAAGTTAAAGAGTTAAAATACAAAAAGGGTAGTTTTAGACGATCAATACACTTGGAATGTTTCAACCTCGAAAGATACCATTAATTCATTGGATTTGAGAACAGCCAAGTATATATATTACAACATTAAATCTTTTTAGATGCAAATCATGGTTACCAAATAGGTTCATTTTGGGTTATTTTGAACAAATTGCCTTGTTGTTATAAGAAGAAAGCTTTTGTACCATTTACAAAGGAACCGTTACAGCCATTGGCACTCAACATGTAGGATGGAAATGAAGCATCGACAAGTTACATCAACGATTGAACCCCATTCCATTTATCCGTCTAAGCTTCCATCCTGCTCCCAATTTTGAAGCAAGGGATTGTTAGCCAACTGCTCTTTCTGTCACATCCTGCACATAGTTCGGTCCAAGGATTTAGAACAGTTAAATTAAACAAAAGAATATACAGATGTCCACTTTAATCTTACATTTTAATTTTATAATTTGACGTATTATTCATTCATCTGTAAATTAATTTATTAATAAATTATAAATAATTAAAATAATATATCACTTTTACCAATAGACAGATATCGTCTCAGAATACAAATTAGAATAGAAATCTAATATTACCTTTGTACAAAATCCATGTATCTCGAGCTCACTACTTTTCATCCAATAATTATGCTTTTTTCAAAATAGGACCTGATCTCTCTTTGTTTGTTGTACAAGATTGCTCTTTAAGAACAATGGATTTACTTCCAAAAAAAAATATAAATGGGAGACGGATTTATCTTTAAGATAGTTCAACTTAAGATGCTAGTGCATGTGACATTTGCTTTAAATTATTTTAGCAAACTAGTTTTAAGAGGCTTAATCCCATTGAATCAGTTCAATTAATACCAAAACACAAGCTCACGAAATATATTGAAAATATAGCATGCCAAAAATATTGGAAAAACAGAGGAAAGAAAATTAGAAGACATACCACGGAAGCTTAAAAGTGTCCTTCCACCATCCTTGTTTTGAGCAGTTGGACACTATTTTATCCAAACGAACGATGATCTCAGAAAAAGTTGGCCTCACAACAGGTTCTGGATCCCAGCATTCCTCAATTAACCTAATTATGTAACACAAAAGTTCGAAAAAATCCATTCTGCCCATCGACTTGGCAAAGAAGAATCTTCACAAATAAAATTGTTGAAGAGGTCTACCCAAAGAAATGTTTTTGTGAAAGAATAAAATCATAACTAAGATTATTTATCTTGCAGTTGTGAATGAACTATATAATCGAACATACTCTATTAAATCTGGTGGATAATTTTTCAATTTGTTCTTGAGTTGAGGTCTTTGTCCTTCCAAACATATGACTTTGGTAGCCTCTTCCGGAGGTTTAGGAAGGAAAGGTTGTATGCCCTCAATCATCTGTGTTGTACAAAATACAACTTAATAAGCTAGCCAGACACAAAATAATGAGCAGGCGGGTACAGTTCAAATATTCACCCAACTTGGAAACAAAATGAAAAGTAATGATAAAGAATGTTTTATTTAGATATCACGATGAAGTAACATTTTTCAGGTAGACAAAGATTAATATTGTTAATGTAAGTGGCGTAAATAAGCAATGGAAGGATAAAACACCTGATTTAACTGGTTTTAGACAGCAAAAATCTGAGGGTTCAAATCCCAATTGTACATGACAAGAACAAGATGGATACCTCATATACAATTAGACCAAAAGAAAACGAGTCCACACTTCTGTCAAATATTTCGTTCTTGTAAACCTCAGGCGCCAAATATATGCCTGCCGTAAATAACGCAATAAGAATTGATAAAGGATATGACAAGTCTACTGCCGGATTCTAGAGACCAGTGATCATGGCCCACTGCCCACTTAACAAATAAGCAGAACCTTTAAAAATAAAAGAATTTATACTTCTCAATTTAGTTACATGTGAACAATATAGAGTCAGATTAATGCAGTTCCACATATGGTCTTCAAGCAAAAAGAGTTAAATATACAGCGTAAACGTAAAAGAAGTTACAAACTTTTCACCATCATCAAGAACAGAGTAGAAAAGGCCCTTCTTAATTAATACATCTCATGAAGCTGTATGTATGAAAACCCAGCTAAATTACTTCCAGTATGTTATTCCACGGAAATAGGAAAAAAGATGCACTGCTACATCTTCCTCAACATGGAAAACTTCAAAATAAGCACAATCCTCTGACTCCTTTTCAAACGGTAAACCAGGTCCACAAAAACTACCTTATTCTTTTTCTCCCAGTAAATTTTCAGTGCCAAAACCATCCAAGTATTTTCAGGCTACAAAAGCTTTTTATCAACAAAATAACTGCAGTATCTAGAGCTAATTAAGCCAGCCACAACACAGCATCTAGACTGCCTTACATCACAAAGAACAAGCAAGCAGGTGAGGCCAAGGACGTCAAAAGCCAGAATAGGCAAACAATGGATTTGACAAAGTGAATTGGCTTAGCTTTTTATGCTAATTTACATATCATTGCTATAGTAAATTGCTAAATGATTGATATTACAAAAAGCATCAAACTCATCAAAATTTGTACTCAAAACCAAACAAACAATATATATTTTCTTGAGATGTGAATTCAGGAGGGTAATTTATGAAATTGTACCATGCTGATATGGCCAAGTTAGTTATGCAGAGCGAGTGAGAGTTGTGTGCTGAAATAGAGATGAAATATAAATTACAAAGGGGAGAAAGAGAAGGAGACTTTTTTGGATGAACAACTCAATATTGCATTTCTGCTAGTTCTTCCAAGTCTGTGGCTATACTTGTGGTAGGTTTAAGAAAGTCAAATTGGTGGATTTCGAGATTTGTGGTTTCTTTTACATACTCTTCATTGGATAAATATTTGCTAAAATTTCCCACTGATTTTTATAGATTGCCGGTCCATCACACATTCACACACCCCAGCAACATGCCTATAAGGGACTGCCATAAGCCCAAAATCTGAAGCACTTCTAAAAGTGCCACGTTCCTTCTCTACCAAGCAAAATGAGGAAAAGAATACAAGTCTTTTCTTTTTTGCATCCTCGGACATTCAATAGAGATGGATAAAAGATAATCAACTGATGAGAAAAATTAAAATCCCAGTTATGAAGCTAATATGTCCTACCAGTATGCCTCAGGTCTTATAGTTAAAAACATATAATTTTAGTCCAATATTTTTGTCAAATAAGAACAAATAAAACCTTTTGCAGAACTAACACGATCGTAGACTAAATGCAAAATTTATCTCATACGGTGTAACTTACTTGAAAGGTCAACGTTAGCGTCAGGGAGTGCTAGTTTTGCTTTGTCTGGTGAAATTTTTGACAACCTTATCAAACCAAATCCAGCTACCTTCAATTGACCTCCAACGTCGAGCAAAATATTTCTGGCATCTTACCAAAATTTCAAATATTAAAGAAAAGAACACATCATAGCGAACAAACAGCTAATTGCTAATAATCTCGGAGACTTTTGCATTTTGTTGCCGTACTTTGGCTTTAGATCACAGTGGATAATAGGGTCTGGCTTAACTTCATGGAGATAGTTCATACCCCTGGTAACCAAAAAATTTACCAAAATAATCACAAATATGTAAAACTCAAACTAGAGACAGAAGTATTTACTTTAACATATATCAAACTTTCATTTATTAATATCAAGCAACTACACTAACTCTCAAATTATCAGCATGCAAAAAGTAAATAGACAACATTTACATTATGAGTTAATGATATCGAGTTAAATAAGTGTTCTGGCAGAAGCAGCAGAACAAAGAAATAATCACAAAGTTCTCAGAATAACATCAAGTAAAACAAGACATGCCTAGCAATGTCAAGAGCAAATCTGAGAGCTTTAGATGGAGACAAGCGCCCTTTCTTTTGAAGATAGCCAGCCAAGTCTCCCTGAACATCATTAACAGAATTGATGTCAGGATGAAAATGTAACTTTCCACAATCTTTACTCACACTTAAGCTACACCATTAGAAGATACTTTTATGCCTTCATTTTGAAAATAAAAAACACATATCCCACTTTCAAGTGTTTGATTATGGTGGTAGAAAAGGGAAACAATATTCAAAAGAAAAACAGAAAAAGGCAAAAGCCCACTCAAATCTTTTCACAAAGTGTGGCCAAACAGTTGCAAGTATTAATTTTCTACTTGAGTGTACTAAGCAAGAAAAGCTGAGTCTGAAAACATCTTACTGTAGGGGTAAACATTTTTACCTATCTTCCTTGCTCATAAGCCATATGAAGGATACAAGAAACAATTTGGCATATTTTATGTCAATACACAGATACTCATACTTACCTTCGAATGATACTCTGATATGATCATCATGGGAACATTCTGGGTAACTGCTCCAACAAATTGTACCACGTTTGGATGGCGGACCTTTTCTAATAGAGTTAACTCGTGTCTGAAAGCATTTCTGTTGAAAGAAGATAATAACAAGTTGAATAAGACTATGAACAAGGGTTGTGGCCTTTTCAATCTAAATAATAATAATCCACATCAAGATTATGTGTTCATTCTTTGTGGTCAGAGCAGAAATAGAAACATTTGTCCAATTCATCAACACCACAGTGAACATGCCAACAAGGAAAGTAATTCAAGTTCACAAAACTAAACCTACTTAGTTATGATCATGAATTATTCTGGAAAATAAATAAGGATATGCATGACATTAATAAGATAATACACATTAATTAGCATGTAACCACACATTGGTTTGCAAATTCAATCAGTACCTATATGAGTGTTTCTGCCGACAGATTCAAACTCCTAGGCACTGGTATTTATCCAAATTAATAATAAACAATAAAAGGCCAAAGTCATCCCAAATGTGAAAAAATCGTAACTACCCCTGGTGATTTAGGTCCTATACTTATAACTGAAGTGTTAAGCTCAAGACCGTTAAAGCATGAATTTAAAAGCTAGCCATGAAAGAATAAGCTGAATACATACATAGTATCAGGGTTTGAGTAGCTCTCTTTATCAAGTATTTTTACTGCAACCTTCGTTCCATTCCATTTAGCGACTTGGTACGTGCCCTGACATATGTTAAAAGAACAACGATTACATCCAAACAACTATGTCATCATGATTACTGAAAAGAAACTAAATATGGAAAGTCAAATTGAATAGGGATGACACATTGATCGGCCCAGTCATATTTAGAAGCGCCTAACCAAACCCTCCTAAATATAGAAATCTTAAAACAAAGCTAATGACAATAATCTCAAAAGAGAAACACTTCAAAGTTTTTTTTTAATTAGTAAAGTGTATTAATTCACAAACTGAACACGAGGAGAGAGCTAGCTACCTTTCAAAGTTGTATTACACAAGCTTGGAAAGATAATGCTATAACCCCAGAAACTAAGAACTTCCAAGGTACATAGTCATTCCAATAGATAATTAGCATATATAATTAATAAGAATTAACAATTGCTCGAAAATACTCAAACCAACAGTATATAATAATGAGAGAAATGATGTCATTAATCGCACCTTTGAGATGCCATCAGTCCTACGGATTTGAAGCTCAAGTGGATTAAGCTCATACTCTGGAACTTCACGGGGATTTGCAACCGTCATTGGTGTTTTCTTGTTTTTCTGAAAGGAATAAATAAATGAGTTTCATACAAAATAATCCTAATAGCGAGAAATTTAAAATATGGAAGGGGCAATTTTCATATTTTACAGGAACTATTGCTCCGCGAGCCTTCAAGATGTTGAAAACCTGTGTCTGCCCATAGTATTTGGCATCAGCAGCTGCCTGCCAAGGTAAGGCGGAACTTTATTAAAGAAAACCATTGGAAAATAATCACAGAGAAAGCCGCCGCCAGACTCCAATTTCCATCAAAATACGATCAACACTATGTACAAAATAAGAGAATTTGAAAGGTAAAATACAAACATTTATTCAATTATAGAGAATTGTGTTTTAAAAAGGAAAATAGAATCAAAGAAGAATAAGAGGTAGAAAAAGCACCGTACTGCCCCAGCGATCACGAGCATCCATATTGGCCCTTCGGCTGAGCAAGAGCTTGACAACCTCAACATGGCCTTCGCATGCGGCGATATGCAACGCAGTTCGGCCATCTAAGTCGATGCTATTGACATCGACCCCCTCATCGAGTAAATCATTGACTCCCTTGACGTCGCCCCGGCACGCCAAAAAAAGAAGGTTCATGGTGGAGTCAAGGTTCTCAGGTACGGATAGGTCGTTCTCACGACTAGGGCTGCGCCGGATGGGGTCCAGCGAAGACTGCCTTCCGAAGCTAAATCTCATAGTGTTCCGCTTCGGGTCAAGCGATGACTGCCGCGTAAACTGCCGGCTCAGGTTCCGCCCAAGCGTACCTGTGGAAAACTGCCTCGATATCCCCCTCTTCAATTGCGCCGCAATATTTTCCATTCCTCCCTCCATTAATCTCAAATTTGCAGAGGCGGAAATGACTCAAAGGAGCCAACCGCTACATGTCGGACAAGGATGGCAAGGGTTGGCGGAGAGATCAGAGAATGGAGGACATGGAAAAGAAGCAAGAGGCAGCTAAGCTCGAACGATTAAGGAAGATTAAAGCGTTGGCTTTGAGAGAGAGAGAGAGAGTTGTAAGATCCTAAAGAGAAGGAATGGCCGTGGCTACTTTTCCCACCGGAGGTTGGGGAAGCTTTGTCTTAGATTGTAGCCTTACACTCTTTTCCGTCGTTAATTGGGAAATTAACGAAACAAAGCCTATAATTTAACATAGGGGTGGGCAAGAACTCACCAGAACCGAGAACCGACCCAAAACCGACTCTCGGTTCTCGTTCGGTTCCAGTATTTGGTTCCTAAAAATTATAGTTGGTTCGGTTTTGGTTCTTAACTCTTGGTTTGGTGCGGGTCGCGGTTCTTAGTGTATAGAACCGCCAGGAACCGATAAGTGTATGGTAATTGGACCCTTCTTCGTGTTCTTCCCTCAAATCAGCGTAGTCCCAGTTTCTTGCCCTCTCGCTTCTTGCTCTTCCTGCTTCTGCCTTCTCTGTTCAGAGCAGAGAGGATTTTGTGTAGCTTCTTCCCTATATTTTGTGTAGCTCGTCGACCGTTTCTGCCTTCTCTATCCAGATCTTCCATCTTCGTGTTCTTTCCTCAAATCGGTGCACTCCGAGTTTATTTTCTTCATTATCTCGATCGAAGGCCCAATCGACTGTTCTTGCCCTTCATTTCTCTCCCCTTCTCGTTGATAGGAAGAGGAAGGTGAGCTTCGAATCGAAGCCACGAGGTGCTGTATTTTCTTCTTTCAATTGTTGAGTCTGCTGACTGCTTCGAGGGGTTTTGCCCAAAAAGCCTCCTCTTTTTAGTTCCCAGTTTTTTGGGGCTCTGTTTACAAGGTGTTAACTTGTTGACTTCAATGAAATTGATCGGTTCCTATTCATATATTCTTGTGAATGGTTGCTTTTAAAGTTTTTGATTCTTCACTTAGGTTGATTTATTTTATCTGTCAGGAATAAGAGTTTTGAATTGTGAATTCTGGCAAAAGTTGTTACTAAAATCCATTGAATAAGCCTTGATGAGCTTCTTTAGTTTGGTTTCTAATCAGAACTGCACATTCATTTTACTGATATTGTTGATGGCTTGTGCACAGGGGACACAAAGAGTCTGGAGACTTCTGAGGATAGGATAGAGGAGGGAGTTGTTTTTGAAGATGCAATTAATGCAGTGGAAGATTTTCTGGAACAACGGATGAATTCTGACTCTGCAGACGGGGTTGTTAAGGAAGAAGGAGAGGAGCAACCAGCTGGTGATTCCAAACATAGCATGGTTTATGAGGATCCTAATTCTGTTTATGAGATTGATAAATTTGAAAAGGCATATAAATTTGAAGAGGCTACAAATGGTATAAGTTTGACTGGCCAAAGTAGGGAGGAAGTCAATGATGAAGGGAATCCCACTACAAAGGAGGAAGTCTTTGATGATGGAAGTTCTGTTCCAGAGACCATATCAACTTGTGTCGATGATGAGGAAGGTTCCAAGGAGAAAGTAAAGTCTAAATTCAATGAGTTGCCAAATGGATTAAGTAGTTACAAAGATGGGGGAAAGGAGTTTTCTGAAGTTGGTGCTAGGAATGAGGGCGGAATTTTGAATGAGGATGAGACTGATGATTTTAAATCTAGTGTAACAATTTCTGAGTCAGGAGTTGATGCTGTTACTGAGAATTTAGAGGAGCCAGTGAGTATGGATGAGACTGCCAATAGTATAGGTGCAGGCAAGGAAGGTGAGGATGATCATCACACAGAGAATAACGCAGTTTCTGTATGTATATTTGTCAATGGCATCGTTTCTTCTTTGTCTTCCTTTTCCTCGACTCACTCCATCCTAAAACAGCTCTGGCTTTCAACGAAACAATGCAGCGAGAATCATCTTCAGACATGGGAACCGGAATCGAACCAGAACCGAATTGGAACCGAGCTCAGTTCTGATTCTGGGTCCGGTTCTTTGTGGTTCCAGGTCTGATTCCTTACTTTTGGAACCAAGAACCGAATGGTCGGTTCCAAGAGGTCCGGAACCAGAATCGAAAACCGATTTGCCCACCCCTAATTTAACATTAGCAACAACATAAACCTCGAAGAAAATTTACGGTCAACTAAAACTCTGAACCATGGAAAAAAATCAACACCAACCTCGCAGTCACGTTTCTCATCAAAAGAAGCCGACATTAACGTTGCAGTTTCGTTAACGTCAAGGATCGTCAAATGGAGACATCCAAGGCAGCAATAAGGGATGACCCACATTAACGAGGGACGTCTAAGAATTAAGGGACGTTCATCATGCCCATTGGATCGAGGGACGAACATCTCTCGATTGGTATGGACGGCTAGGATGGAGTTTATCATTAATTGGAATGGATGGCGAGGATAGAGTTTGTCATTTTATAAAGGCGCTCATGGCCATGGCCGTTGGATCAAAGGACGGATGTCCCTCAATCGGAATGGACAGCCAGGATGGAGTTTTCCATTTTCCAAAGGTGATGGCAGACGATGGCTCATGGCCATAGGATCGAGGGACGGATGTCCCTCGATCAAAATGGACGATCATATTGGACTCAAAAGCATTATGTTGAAGGCGGTCACATGCAAGACACAAGCCTTTTTAAACATTGCAGACTCCTCCACTTAAGAAGAACATCCCTCGTTCCACGACGAACGTCCCTTGTTACAAAACAAAAGTCCCTCGTCCTATAACGGAGGTCCCTCAACGTAAGACTACGTTGTTCATACCACAACGGACATCCCTCTTTCCACAAGGGACATCGCTCGTCTTAAGACTACGTCGTTCAACCCATAACGAATGTCCGTCTTTAGTCAAGGGACATCCGTTTTATGTTGATGGGACGTCTCTGAATGTTAAACAATATCGTTTCTCATCTCGAAGGACATTCCTTGTAATACCCTGAAAATGTATTTCCCTTTTTGATGATGTAATAATTCTGGATAATCTTAATATATGAATATTGCGTCGAATTATGCAATGGTGAATGTAAGTTGAGCATGAAAAGTAGAGGGTTAATGTTGGAAAATGATCTAAATAGAAAAACTTAGGAAAAATGCACAATTGTTGGGTTGCGGACGCCTGGGGACGACACGTCTGACGACGTGTCTCTTCCACAACACTGTTGAGCTGTGTCCCTGAACCTTGGGACGCCTAAGAACGACAAATGGCGTCCCAAATTTGTTGCGAACGCCAACGGATCACTGCAGACGACATAGGACAGCGTCCGTTTTGAATTTGTATAAAACTGGGACACATTCGGACGATAGCGGACGACGGCGGACAAGGAAGAATGGCGTCCGATTTGAATCTGTCCTAAATTCTGGACGCTGTGGATGATGCATGCGGACAACAACTGCGTCCACAAGACAATTGCGGACGGTACGGATGCCACTTTGGGACGCGTTCTCCCGTCCCAACCTGAGGTTCGGACGACTGCGGACGGCAGTGCGGATGCCTTGACGCGTCCGAATTGTTGGGAAATTTCGAGAAACCCATTTAAATCCTTTTCTCTTTCTTCCAATTTCTTGTTGAAATCAACAAGGAATCCCCTCCAGCCTACTCCCTGCAGACGTCTAGCCTCTCCCCTGCAGCTTGGAGGAATTTCCACGTGGGATACCTCTATTGGACCAATTCTCCTTGATTTGGGCAACCTACCAGCTTCTCCTCTTCCCTGTGCTGCCAGTCCTTGCCTCTCCATCGTCTATATTAGGTAAATTCTCTCCTCTGTATTTTACTCTGAGTCTGAGAACGTGAATGAGTGAAGTTTGATTGTGTGAAGGAATTTGGTGAAGGTGTGCTGCTCTGTGAATTTGCTACTAGAGGATTTCTTAACGTGAAGGTAAGGATTTTATTCTGAGATTATTGGTTTGAGCATGAATCTCTGATTTAAGTCATCTCTAGGTTAAATCAATTTCGACATAAAAATGGCATTCATCAATTGTATGGCCTTGTATAGGATCTGTTTTGAGTTGGAAGAATAGTGGATATACCTTGGCTGCTGTCTTGTTGCTATACTGCTTGCGTTGAGTTGCTATAAATTGTTGCTAGAAAACTAAGGTAAGGATTAGAATTTGTTTGGCCAAAGGATGGCCCTACACTACAGGTCCTTGTTTGCTTGTTGTTGATTTATTGTTCAGTGTTGGAGTGTGAAGTGTAGATCATAGTTTAACATTGAACATTTAGAAAAGATTTGATGAAAAACATGAAGTTGATATTGGATTTTGAGTTAAAGATATGATCAGTAGAAGTTAGTGATTTATGATATGAACTGAGCTTGGTAGAATGCTTAAAAGATTGTGCTATTAAATTTGGAGATCATTGTCAGTACTCTTTATTTCTGGATAAGGAATATGCATTGATAAGGATATATTAAACACCAATGATTGACACTATAAATTGTGAATTTCATCTCATATATTATCTTAGGACTTTTATGCTTGGACGAAACTGTGAAATGAACTAACTACTATCATTGGATAGATCAAGTATAGTAAACTACTCTTGTACCCGTTATTGATATCGTTTGAGTTCCATATACCCTTACATGTCATCTTGCTTCAAGTTAAATCTAAAACATGCCAATATGGATAATTGAATAGAGTTGAAGTAGATTCCATGTCTTGCTAGATTTGAATGTGATTTACCCTGCTTGCATCATTAATGATCAACTCTAAGACAATAATGTCTTGCCTCTCTCACGCTAAAACTAGTTACTCAAATATGGTGATGATACTCATGATATTTTTCCTTGAGATTTACTTGTGACATAAAATTGTAGGATTACTTCTCTTCTGTTATTCCTGTGTTTGATTTTTGGCATTCATGCATTCATCCTAGGACTTATGAAATTGTTCACATGTTGCATCATAAAATTTATGTAAATAGGCATGTGGGGATTTGGGGGAATTAGGAATGGTTGTTGTGGTGACACCCCTATTAGAGTGCCTACTCCCACTTAGGGGGCACGAAGGCATAGGTTAAGCCACGAGAATCGTAAGATTCTCGATTCTCTTGTACTGAAATCCCCAATGTCTTCAACAAAACGACTGGGTATGGCTCGTGGTGACACCCCTATTGGCGTGTTTCCCCGTAGGAAACATAGGTTAAGCTACGAGAGCAATTGACTTATCCATCGTCCCGAATAACCTATGAGATACGGATCTCCTCTGTAATGCATCGTATGATCATGCATCATAAGCATTGCATTTATTATTCTGATTCTTGCTGGGCGTTAGGCTCATTGTTTTCCCCGTAATGTAGGTGATTATGATAATAAAGATTTCATTCCAGTTGAGGAGGAGGCGTTACAGGATGACCCCTCGTGTTATCAGCCAATTTGACATGTTGGGTGCGAATCACATGTTTTGGGACTAGTTGGTATTTTGGGTGAGGGGTATTTTGGTAATTTCTACTATTAGTGTTTTGACTATCTTAAACATTGTAATAGGGACTTTGGGATTTTGTTGAGAATGCTCGGAAAATTATATTTTGAAATCCTAATATTATTCCGCGTATTCACTCTGATTTCGTTTTCCTCCTATGTTCAGTGAACTTCAATAGTTCAACTCTGCCTATATAATCAAGAAGGACATCCGCTAAACTTTAACTATTCCCGAAAGACATTTCAACTTCCTCTGACCAATTATACTTTTTGAAATCTCTTCTTACATTTGTAGAAGCAGAAAATAACGTCGAAGGCTGGACAAGTCACTACTGTAAAATCTGAGATTTTAAATGATTTTAAAATGCCACGTGTAAATTTTTCGCGAATGTTCGGTCAAACATTGAAAAGTTGATCGGTTTTGTCGCATTGTTGCCACGTCAGAATTTTTGGTCAAATGATAAAAAAACAGTCAAATTGAATTTACCAATCGGTAATTAAATTGCGAAAATATTTTTGATAAATTATTTTGACTAAAGAATTATTTTTTGTTAGTGTTTCGAACAAGTTGAAATTTGAATCGGCTTTTAAATTGGGATAACGAATATATAATATATAATTTTAATATACATTATATATTATAATATAAAAATAAAATAAAATATTATTTTATTAAATTATTTTTTAAAGAAAAGAAGTGACGAAACGGAGTAGAAGTTCTTCTTTGTTTCCTCACGACAGAAGAGAGAAGCAGAGAGAGAGGGGAGGAAATCTGTAACGTCCCCCGATGCTCCCAATACAATATTGTCTGCTTTGAGCAGAACCTCGCATGGGTTTGTTCTTGGGGTTAGCCCAAAATGCGTTGTACTAGGTAGGGAGGGGATTCATGCTTATAAACCATGCATTTTCTACTCTCCCAAGCGATGTGGGATTATGCCCCCCTGATATGAGCCGGACCCACACTTGGGCCTTTCCTGGCCTTCACAGGATGAGATGTCACAATCTCCCCCCCTTGGGGACTCGACGTCCTCGTCGGCCACACTTCCGGTTGGGATTTCGCTCTGATACCATTTGTAACGTCCCCCGGTGCTCCCAGTACAATATTGTCCGCTTTGGGTAGAAGCTCGCACTGGTTTGTTCTTGGGGTTAGCCCAAAACGCGTTGTACTAGGTAGGGAGGGGATTCATGCTTATAAACTATGCATTTTCTACTCTCCTAAGCGATGTGGGATTATGCCCTCCTGATACGGGCTGAACCCACACCTGGGCCTTTTTTGGCCTTCACAGGGCGAGATGCCATAAAATCGTTTGAGATGGTTCAAACTTCCGTCAACGAATCTGCGTTCTTGTCGGGCGCGTGAGTAACATTTGTGAAGGCGATTTACAAATCGATAAGTTTTTCTCGTCCGTTTTTAAGTTTAAAGTCTTAAATTTTATGGCCTCATATTCGAGTTTGAAAACTCGAATCCAAGGGAAATTTCTCGTTTATATTGATAGAATAGAAGTCTATGTAGAGGTATTTGTTGTTAGAAATCAAAAATTGGGGTGAAAATGGGTTGTTTTTCGTCGAAAAGTGGTACAGGTACTATTCACCTACGCTGGCACTATTCATGCAGAGTACTGTTCATGTTAGAGTACTATTCACCCAGACTATTCACTAGACTATTCATTTTATACTATTCATGACTGTTCATGCAGAGTTACTGTTCACACTGGTTACTGTTCACATCGGCGTTACTGTTCATGTCTGCCAGAAAATGAGCAAATTGTCCCGATTCTGTCCCTGGTTTGTTTTGGTCAATCACATCGACTGGTTTGTTTCGACCATTGTAAAGTCCTAGTTAACTGTTGACGTGTCTCATTAACAGTGAATAGTCTTGGTTGACTGTTGTTGAGTCTAGTCGAGACTATGAGTTCTCAGTTGACTTTTGTTTTATCTCGACAACTATTGATTGCTCCAGGTTGACTACTATGATGCTTTGTTGACCCTATGTGGTTCGGATGGCTCTGGTTATGTTTCCTCGACTGCCAAGCAGATTGGGTCAAGTGTGTTGTGTTCTGCCTCTCGTTAGCGTGTCTTGTTGACTAGTTGGACTTACAGATGGTTTGTTGAGGTACTGGGTTGACTATGGTTGTGTTTGGTGAACTGCACCATTTATTTCTCGGAGTTGGGTTTAGCGAACTCCGTTCGGCTTCATCAGCCATGCATGTTCCTAATTGTGTAGATTCTCAGTTCGAGATGTAGGGAACCTGCTTTTCCTTGTTTGAACCAGGAAATCTTGAGTTGATCCTTCCAGTTGAGGTTTGGTTTCTAGTTTAGGATCTTTGTTGTACTCCTTGTTTGGGACTCGTGGTTGTACCTGGAAACTGTCTTGAAACGTGAGTCTTGTTTGAGACTTTTCAGTATGATTATCGAGATATTGACATCGTCCTTGTTATAGGTTCTGGAGATGTCATGTGGTGCAATCTTCACTCCCGATAGCGTGTGGAGCTGGCTAGTCGATAAGAGTATCGTGGTTGCCTATGAGGTAAAGATTTTTATACTTCCTGCACTATATTGCATCATAGTTTTCAAAACTGCTATTTTGTGGGATACCACACTCAAAAACCTGACGGGGATTGTTTCGACAGCACGTTAATTTTTATGAATATGTATATTTTCTCACTTTTTTTTTCATACATGGTTTGAGACTATTGTGGATATATTGGGAGGATGAATTCTCTTGATGCTTTAAGACTATTGTGGATATATTGGGAGGATGAATTCTCTTGATGCTTTAAGCACTCTAGCACTAAAGCATCATGAGACAATCTTGTGCAATCTTCTACTACGAGAAGATGGGTTATCTGTTACGTATATTTGGAGGATGAATCCTCTTAATGCTTTAGGCACTCTAGCACTAAAGCATCATGAGACTATCTCGTGCAAACTTCTGCTAGGAGCAGATTGGTTGCTTGCTGCAAAATGGCGATGGGGCATTGATGACATGTCCTCGGGTCTCCAACCCTGGAAGTGAAAAAGGGGGGATAAGGCATTGGTGACATGTCATTGGGTTTAGATCCCTAATAGTTGGAAATAGAGATGGGAAGGTGATGACGCTTCCTTAGGTTTCGAGTCCCTAAACTTGGGCAGGATATTTGTCACACATAGTTAGTGGGTAGTTTATCACTGAGTTTTGCCTATCCTAGTACCGTTTCATTTGACAGGTGTCGTGATGGCTTGAGCTTACTAATTGGCAACCCTTTTCAATTTGGGACCTTGAGGTATTTAGTTGAGAAGCAATTTATCATCGACAACCTCATCCGTTTATTCGATCGTACGAGTTGTGTCGTCGTTAAGCTACTCGCCGACAACTCGGGTGACGTGCTAGATCTTTGAGTCGCCGTCATTGGTATTCTCTTCTGTTTCATGAGGTACTACTATCGAAAAATGACCACCTTTCTATGGTGTGTGCCGCATGAATCCTTGTGTGACCATTCCTTGTCACTAATGACTTTTTTGTATGGAAAATGATGTTGGCATATTTTGCAATATAGCTGACTATGTATACATCAGGTTTTGATGTAGCCACATTGAGGGCGATGGGCCGGTTCAATAAAATGATAAAGAGGTTTTACGATTTTAAAATCTATGTACGGTAAAATGAGAAGCATGAAATGGTTTTTCAAAAGAGATGATAAAAATAGTTTTTATGCATGCATTGCATTTAGTATCAATTTCCCTACTGAGTTTGTCACTCATCCCTTAGACTATATTTTCCCCTAAGTTATGGTGTAGGTTCGGTGCATGGGTTTTGCATGTGATGTCGTGGGGCGATGCTGGTGTCCCCTAGTGGGTGTTTTGATCTCCCTATGGATGAGTGGATGTTCGTCGGTTCAATCCCTTCGTATCAGGTACATTTCGGGTTTTAAATTTTGTTGTTGTTTGATTTCCTTCCTGCACAGTATGTTTCTTTATTTATACTATTATGTCTCTGGTTGATCACTCTTGGGATCTCAGCCCATGTGATTTTGGTTGGGTTTGACATTATTCCCTTCAAGACTTCCGTATCTTTTACGCCTTGGGCTGGGTAACTAGTTTCTCTCTGAGAATCGAGTTGCATGACCCAACGGTTCTGTTAGGCCACCTCCGGGTCACGACAGAATTTTATGATATCATAGCATGGTTCCACTTTTCTTGGGAGCGATCACTTGAGAAATTGATAGTGTGATGTGTTGTTAGTCATGCATCTATTGTGCATGGAATTGTCCAACACCTAGTTAAGTTTTTAAATGAGCCAAGCAGCTGCTAGGAAGTCATCTTGGGATCGTCTATTGGATGACGATCCTATTGTTTCCAATCCATGCTAGTGTTGGCTATGCTCTGTAGATTACCAAGAGAAATTCATTTAGATTACGAGTTATGAACTTGCCTGGATTTTTTCTCATGTTTCTACTTGTGTGGTATGGATTTCAAATCAAAAGCCTGGGTTTACAATCCTTTTGGCTTGTCTCTTCGAGTGGGTCTGTATGAGTTTAAGTTTAAATCTTTTTCCCTAGAAATGTTGTTCAGGTCTCGGTTCTTTTAGATTTATGAGCTTGTACTATTTTTTTTTGAACTTGTTAGTTCGAGTTGGAACTTCGGTTCGTATTCTCTAAATCGATTTCGTGTTTTATCTGTTCTTGATTCAGAGACTCTTGGTTCAAGTCTCTGAGTGTGCCTTATTTCCGTACATTCTCGCGTTAGTGTAGACCTCTGTGTAGGTTGTTAGAAATACTTAGTTTGGGAGCTATAGTCATTCAATGGGTGTTCTAGAGACTGCAGCGGAGGCTTCCTTGACCAAGGCTTGTCTTGTCTTCGCTTAGAAATGAGTCGTGTTGTCGTGATGGTCACGCACTCATTTCCTATGACTGTCACATCTGTTCTGTAAGTTGGAGTCTGACTGATAGGATAACAATGTTTTAGGTTAGTCAAAATCCAAGTGTTTGCTTTGGAATCGTTCCCTAGTTTTCGTTTTACCTTAAGGACCTTATGCCTTGGATATGTCAAGGGATCTTAGCATTTTGATCTTTGTGCCTTGTCATTTTGTTGGAAGACCGTTCGATTTTGATGATCACCTTTTGTCGGTTCCGTTGTTTCGCCTCTAGTGTTGGTTGTATCTGTGGTTTGTGAGAAACCGTGGATTCTCAACGCCGTCACTTTTCGTGTAAAGATCTTCTTGATGCTGTTAGTTTCGACTTGTTTTGGTCCATGTTAGTTTTTCGCGCTCTAAACCATTCCTCTTCTAGGACGATGTGTTTCAAATCCACTTTTGCATGGGCGGTACAGTTGCGTGGGTCACGTGCTCATCTTTTATGAGTGTTGCACTTGTCTTGTTCGAGAAGTCTAATAGATGAGACAGCGATGTTCTTGGTCAGACGTATTCTGAATCGCTTGCCTTGAAAATGTTTTCCTTGGCTCCTTTGTTGTATATTAGGAATTCTGCACCTTGGTACGTTAGGGATCATAGTGGTTTGATCCCGCTCCTTGCTGGTTGTTCAGGGAGACTGCTTGTAATGTCCTAAAAGTAAAATTATCGTGTAATCCATGTAGTATGTTGTAATAAGATTATATTATGTCATAATATGGTTTAGTATATGTGGCAAATGAAATGTAGTGTAAAAGTTTAAAGAAAAATACATAACTTGGAGTTTAGGACGAGTTGGGACAGCATTTGGCATCCCAAACTCCAGGTTGTCAAAGTGCGGACGCTGCGGACGATAGCCAGGCCGTCCGCTTTGAATCTGTACAAATTTTGGGAACATTCGGACGCTTGTGGACGCCTGCGAACGAGGGAAGATAGCATCTGAAATGAATCTGACCTAATTCTGGACACATTCAGACGACTGCAGACGCCTCACATCATCGAAATATGAATTGCAGACGGTACGGATGAGTGATTAAGGACGCGTTTTCTCGTCCTAATGAGACTTCGCACGACTGCGAACAAGACGCGGACGCCGAACCGCATCCGAAGGGTCAAAATTGTCCAAAAAACCCATTTAAGTCTGAAGATTATCTTCTTCATTTTTCAATTTTTCCTTTGAGTTTGCTGCTGGCAACACGATTTTGAAGATGGAGAGGCATCCTGCTTGGCCTAGAACCGTTGGCTCTCTTCCCCTTGGTATAGGAGGTAACCCCACGCAGCTGTTTGATTCTTCTTCTAGCTTTTGTCTTCTGTCTTTATAAGTGCAGCAAAAATTATCTCTGGAATATTGTCTACATGCTGCAAATAGTGAGTGTTTTATTTAAGAGATTAGTACAAAAAGAATTGATAGTTATAATCTTGGAAGTGTCTTGCTCTGGAACGGTGTAGTGAAAAGCTGGAACTTGGATAGTTGCCGTGAAGAAGTATAGAGCTTTGGACTTTTCTACAAAACAGTAAGGTAAGAATTTGGAATGATGTAGTTGTAAGATATTGGCTTTTTACTTGATTAAGTGAAGTAGAAATATTGAACATGACAGTATGCTTGTTTAGCTTTAACTCTCTTTGTGGAGCCTGAAATCTGTCAAGAAAAGAATTGAACTATCTCACATGTTATGGCATGAAATTGAACTAAGAATTACTTATGTGTAAGAATGGTTGTTGCGTAAACTACATGACCACTATCTCGATCGGAAGAATAAATAAGATGATGCTTCCTATGATTAGCTATTTAGTACTATTTGTTTGTATATGAATAGATTAGGTTAGTTGGAGTGTTCACTAATAAACTTTCATGTTATGTGTTGTGTTCTAATTCATTATTGATTTCGTTTCACATGTATGACGAATAGGGTAAAGTTGTACAGAACATATCTAGTTAAGTTATTTGTCTTTCTCTTGCGATGGTTACGATGATTAGTTAATTTATCCATGTTAGAATTAGTTCTACTCATTGGTGTGATAGGAATGAATAATCTGTTCTGTTCCATATTGCAAGCACTAAAATTGTGTAGTTTTGCTCAATGTTAGTAGTAGAATATGTGAATATTATAAGCATGAATATTAGGAGATTATCTTTTGATTATAAGTGTTATGATGTTTTAAATTGTTGGCATACATGCATCATTTTAGGCTGTATGAATTTGTTTCATATTGCATGACATATTGAATCTATGTAAATAGGCGTGTGGGGGTTCAGAAAAACAATGACGTCCCATTGTATGTAGGTTCATGATGGATGGATTAGAGGAAATAGGTTAGTTACATGGGATACCAAGGTTCATTGTCTCCTGTTCTGAAATCTCCAACGTTCTCGTAACAAAAGAGTGAATATGGCATGGAGAAATCCTAGATGTTCGGTTCTCTCTCATGGCCCCATGGTGTTTGTCATGTATGTCACTCCTGGTTTAAATTACATTGTATGGTCATGCATTGCATTACATTACATTTCATTCTAATTCTAGCTAAGCATTAGGCTCATTGTTTTCCCCCGTGATGTAGGTAATGATTTTGCTGATGATAGATAATCTAGTAGTGGAGGAGGTATTCCAGGACGATGCTTTGGGTTATCAGCCATTTTAACCTATTGGTTGTGGGTCATCATAGTTGTATGTTGGTACTTTGAAAACTGAAAACTGGTATTTTGGTAATGTATTAATTAGACTCTCTTTTGGTTGGACAAATGTAAATGGACTATTTTATAAACTTTGGTGAATAACTAAATGGATTTTGGAAACTGTTTTATATTTCGCTCGATTTACTCTGATGAGATGTTTTTAATGATATTAGTATGATATGAAAATGAAAAATTTTATGACAGTTTTGAAAATTAAATAAATAAAGTAGAAAAAGTTCGGGATGTTACAGTTGGTATCATAGCACAATCAGGTCAAAATCGGTTCTGTAGACTGTTGATAACGCAAGGCTTGTCATGGAATACACTCCTCCTTATGTAAGTTTTAATTTTATTATTATGCACAATAATTTATTATTTCTAATTTACTTGTAGACAGTAAAATTTTAAAATGGCACGAAGGACACAATATAACACTTCAGTCCCTAATGAATGAGATGAAACATTTAGCCGAATTCCTGATGTGATCGATCGACAATCCCAATTGATTGAGAGACTTATAGAATGTGGCAATAGTGGGAATGGTGGCAACATTGAGAATGGAAATAACCAGGCAATTGTAGTACCCCCACCTACTGAAGCTGGCTAGGAAAAATTTCAATGTCTCAGACCTCCTAACTTTGATGGGAATATAACTGATATTATTGGAGCTAAAGCCTGGATACGCTCTCTGGAAAAGATGTTTGAGTATGCAGAAATACAAAAGACGGAAAAAGTGAAGTGTGCGACTTATCTTCTGACACATGATGCTCAGTTCTGGTGGGATTCTGTTAAGACAACATTAAATTTAGCGACATTCACTTGGGAGAATTTTAAAGAATTATTCAATGAGAAATATTTCAGTTTTACATTTTAGAACCAGAAGATGATGGAATTTATGAGGGTTTGCCAAACCGGAACAATGTCTGAGTATCACGATTTGCCCCACATGTAGCAAATAATAATGGGTTGAAGGTACAACAGTTTGTACAAGAACTAAAGATAAAGATCCTCCGTGGGGTTAGATTGACAGGCATCTGAGGTGTACCTTATGCACAGATAGTGGCAAGAGCATTAGATGCTGAGGATGTGGAAAGTATTGCAGCCAGACAACGAGAATTTACTCAACGAGTGGGGAGGAATAATCAGACACTTCAATAGCGAGGACAACTAGTAAACAACCGTGGAGTTAGAAGACCACCCATACAGGACATTAAACAAGGGTGAGAGAAACGTCTTGCCAATGAAGTGCTGCCTACTACAACCGTTGTTGCACCAGTTATATGTCCAAAATGTAAAAAGAGTCACACTGGACCGTGTAGAATGGGGATGAATGTAGGCTTTAAATGCGAACAACCTAGACACATTGCAAGGCATTGTCCAACTGGCGGTGTAGCTCCGCAAGTCTTTACATTGCAGGAAGAGGAGAAGGAGGAAGAAGAATTGCTAGCAGTTATATCAAGTACGTTTTATTGTACACCTGTAATTATGTCTTTTCAAGCATGATATAATGTCTCACGTAGTAATATTCTGAGTAACGTAGGTACAAAGTATATTAATAATGTAGCAGCATATACGTTATTTGATACTGAAGCCACTCATTCGTTTATTTCAACTCAATTTTGCTCAAAAGCAAAATGTTCCCCTAAAATTCTGAAAAAAGGGTTATCGAGTCCTTATTCCTTCTGGTGGTTATATGACTGTAAATGGAATTTTTGAAGATTATCCATTTCAAATAAATAATCATATTTTTCAAGCTGCCCTCATTGTGATAGATACAAAGAGATTTGATATTATGTTGGGTATGGATTGGTTAAACAATAATCATGTAATTATTAATTGCGCACGGCGAGAAGTTCAGTTTTATCCTTCTAATGGAGAGCCATGTGTGTTTCAAGGAATGAAAGAGAAGGGCAAGTTACCAATTGTCTCTACTTTCAAAGCATACCAACTATTGAGACATGGATGCGAAGGTTTTCTTGTTCATGTAATGAATACGATGGTAAAAATTGATGCAAAAGTTGAAGATATAAAAGTCATTCGTGAATTCCCTGATGTTTTCTTAGATGATCTTCCAGGATTGCCTCCTACCAGAGAAATTGATTTTATAATAGATTTACAACCTTGCGGAACCAACTGTGAAGAATCCGTATCCGTATCGCATGGCACCTGCAGAATTACGTGAGTTAAAGACTCAACTTGAAGAGTTGGTGCAAAAAGGGTTTATTCGTCTGAGTTTCTCACCCTTGGGAGCTCTAGTATTATTCGTGAAAAAGAAAGACGGATCGTTACTTTTGTGCATGGATTATCGGGAATTAAATAAAGTAACGATCAAGAATAAATACCCTTTGTCTCGTATTGATAATTTATTTGATCAACTCAATAGTGTCTGTGTCTTCTCCAAGATTGATCTTCGATCGGGATATTATCAATTACGAGTAAAACAAGAAGATATACTGAAGACGGCTTTCCGTACTAGATATGGTCATTATGATTCATAGTAATGTCATTTGGCTTAACAAATGCTCCTGCAGCATTTATGGATCTAATGCATCGGATATTCAAGGAGTATCAAGACAAATTCATAGTCGTTTTCATCGATGATATTCTTATTTATTCTCAATCTAAAGAAGAGCATGTCGAGCATTTACGAACCACTTTGACTATTCTCAATCAGCACTAGTTATATGCAAAATTTTCAAAGTGTGATTTCTGGTTAAATGAAGTTTGTTTCCTCGTCGACGTTATATCAAAAGAAGGTATTGCTGTGAATCCTGCAAAGATTCAAGCAATTGTTGATTGGAACAACCAAAAAGTGTAAGAGATGTTCGCAGTTTTCTTGGTTTGGTCGGTTATTACCGACGCTTTATTGAGGGATTTTCGAAGATCGTTGTACCTCTTACCAGTTTAACCAAGAAAAATGTGTGATTCTGGTGGCCCGATGAATGTGAAGCAAGTTTCCAAGAGCTCAAACGTCGTTTAACAACTGCACCTGTGTTAACCTTGTCGGTTGAGACTGAGAAGTTTAGCATATTTTGTGATGCGTCCAGACGAGGGCTTGGTGGAGTGTTGATACAACAAGGAAGAGTAATTGCTTATGCTTCCAAGCAACCAAAACCACTTGAGCTTAATTATCCGGCGAATGATCTTGAGCTTGCTGCTGTAGTCTTTACTCTAAAACTCTGGAGATATTATTTATACGGACAGCGTTGTGAAATATTTACAGATCACAAAAGTTTGAAGTATATTTTTACACAGAAAAAATTAAATAGGAGGCAGAGATGTTGGCTTGAATTTGTAAAGGATTACGATTGTGAAATTAAATATCATCCTGGTAAAGCAAATGTTATGGCAGACGCGTTAAGTCGCAAGCTTGCTGTGATGAGTATAACATGTCAAGAGATGCCAGCTGGGTTATTGAAAGATATGCAAGAATTGGATGTACAGTTAATTCCAGAATACCTAACAGATGTTTTATCTACCTTAACTCTTCAATCCATGATTTTGGAGAGAATAAAAGAAGTTCAAATGAAAGATGCTCATTGTGAAGCTTTTAAGCTAAATCCAACTTTACCAGAGTTTCATCATTATTCTTTATCTGCGGATGGCATTGTGAAGTACAAGGATAGATGGTATGTTCTAGAAATATTATTGCAAATAGCGATGATGAAAGAAGCATCTGGTGTGAATTCCTGTTCGGGAGTTGGCTATTTCTCATTCTGGTCTTACCATTTGGGTTTGACTAGGGTTCGTTTGTTTTCGTGGATGCCAATTCCAGATTCAGACTTATAATGTTTCATTCATAGTTTTGGCTAAATTCACTAGAATTGTGTGCTGAGTATCAGCAGATGTCTAGAGTTGTGATAGAATCTATGGATTTCTGAGCCCTATTGGCCGTCAGGTCCATATTAGGGGCACTTATCTTGTTCAGGTCGTTGTTGTTTGTGTGGGACATGATGCGTGTCAGGTTCATGTTGGATGTTTTGGTCCAGGTGCACTTGTGTCTAAGTGCTGGTTGTTGTGTGGACATATCTGATAGTTTTTGACTAATGTTGCATCAGACGATCTACTTTGAGGTGTCAGACACTGGGTTCTGGTAGTGTTCTGACATGTCAAGGCATAGTGGTTACCCATGAATACACGAGAATTGGTTTTCGTTGGATGTTCAGTTACCCGACTTTGCTTTGATTTTGATTTTGGCGCGAGTAACATTTGTTTAGGCGGTTTATGAATCGGTAATTATTTTCATCCGTTTTCGAGTTTAAAATTTTGAATTTTATTGGCTTCGGATTTGAGTTTGGAAACTCGAATCTGAGAGAAATTTCAAGTTTATATTGATATAATAGAAGTCTATGCATGGGTATTGTCGTTAGAAATTGAAAATCAGACAAAAACATGGTGTTTTTCATCTGAAAGCGATACAGGTACTATTCACCACCACCATCAGTGTTCATGCCGAAGTTACTATTCATGTTGCCTATGAGGTAGGGATCTTTATACTTCCTGCACTGCATTGCATCATAGTTTTCAAAACTGCTTGTTCGGTATCACACTTGAAAACCCGACGGGGACTGTTTCAATAGCACGTTAGTTTTTATATATGTGTATGTTTTCTCATGTTTATTTTCCATATATGGTTTGAGACTATTGTGGATATATTGGGAGGATGAATCATCTTGATGCTTTAGGTACTCTAGCGCTAAAGCATCATGAGGCTATTTCGTGCAATCTTCTATTGAGAGAAGATTGGTTATCTATTACGTACATTTGGAGGATGAATCCTCTTGATGCTTTAGGCACTCTAGCGCAAAAGCATCACGAGGCTATCCCGTGCAATCTTCTGTTGCGAGAAGATTGGTTGCTTGCTGCGAAATGGCAATGGGGCATTCATGACATGTCCTCGGGTGATGCACCCCAGATCTGCATCATTTTTATCTCATTTTATTTTAATTTCATTTAAATACATTAATTTGTAATAGTATAATTGTTGTTGGTGTGTTGTCTTTTGTTTGTGTTGTTTTGTTGTAGGGTTATTTTTGTAATTAGGTGATTAGAGCTTAACTCTAATTAGTTTAGTATTTAAGCTTCATTAAGCGTCATTTGTAAGGGGTCGAATATTGAATAGAAAAATTGAACATTTGTTCAACTTTGGAGTTTCTCCAGTCTGCCGCATCCTCGTCGATGAGTAATATCTTATTAAGTTTGTGTGTATCAAATTGGAATCATCAACTTGTAAGTTTTTGGTGATTTCTCTTAGTGCTTCTCCTTTCTCTTCTTTATGCCATCGAAGAAGAATTTATCCAGTACAGAAGAAGAAAAATTTCAAAGATCCGAGTTGGAGTGCTACTTCTCGCGAAGCAGCCGTTGAAGTCACAGACACTGCCATAGTGTTGTTTGGACCACCTTGTTACGTTTCTGTTTATTCATTCCCGTCATTGTCATCGAAGGAAGTCCATTGCATTTTACAGAGACGGATTCTAGCTTCCAAGCTTCGGCCTTTCTTTAGCATTTCAGCCGTGGGAGTTATATTTTACCTTCAGACATATTTGACTTCCATCCTTCATCATTTCTACGTGCAAAGGATCGATTTCCAGAGCCATTTAGCTTAGATTCATGCTTCACCATTTCGTCATTTGTGGGCAAGTTTGCTTCGCCACGGATGTCCAGCCTTGCAAAGAGACATCTGTTCTCTTTAAATCCATTGTCTATTAAGGGACTCCATTCCCGCCAATGGATGTCCGTCCTCCAGGCGGCGTCAGCCTCCGTTTCTGTTCCATCAATTCCTTAGCCTTCAAGGACGTCTGTTCTCCTAAAAAAGGGCGTCTGCCATTTCTCCACGTTAATGTCGTCCACTCAAAGCTATAAGGGACGTCCGATCCTCAAAAGGGACGTCTGTCCTTCCCCATTTTAAGCGTCTGACGTCTTCCTTCCTTCAAACGACGACGCTTCAGCTATCAGCGACTCTGCCACCTTTATCTGTCGTCCCTTGTTCAAAACAACGTCTTTTTGATACAAGGGACGTCCGATATTACACAAAGGACATATGTTGTTCCTATTTTTAGCGCCAGACTCTTCTTCTCTCCAAACGACACTGCTCCAATTATAAGAGACATCTGTCTTACACAAAGGATGTTCATTGTCCCTATTTTGAGCGTCCAGCTTCTTTCTAAGGGCGTCCATCCTTCTCCCAATGCCTGAGCCCTCCTAGCCTTCACTCCAACACCCAAGTGAGCCTCTACCCCTGCCTCTCTTCATCCTCAATGCTTCTGTGGGTGCATTATCGATTTCGAGCCTTGGAAGTGAAAAAGGGGGGATGGGGCATTAGTGACATGTTCTCAGGGTTAGAGCACCCAAAGTTAGAAATGGAGATAGGAAGGTGATGATGCTTCCTTGGATTTTGAGTCCCTAAACCTAGTCAAGGTATTTGCCACACAAAGTTGGTAGGTTGTTTATCGCTGAGTTTTTCCTATCCTAGTATGGTTTCATTTGATGGGTGGCGTGACGGCTTAAGCTTGCTCGTCGGCAACCTTTGTCAATTTTAGAACTTAAGGTATTTAGTTGAGAAGCAATCTATCACTTGCAACCTCATCCGTTTATTCGATCATACGAGTTGTGTCATCGCTAAGCTACTCGCCTACAACTCGAGTGACGTGTTAGATCTTTGGGTCACCGTCATTGGTATTCTCTTCTGTCTCATAAGGTGTTGCTCTCGACAGATGGTCACTTTTCTGTGGTGTGTGCCTGATGTGTAACAACTCAATCCTAATTTTCCATTAAAACGATGTAACCAACTTTGAAGATAAGAATTAGCATTATATATATATATATATATTTGTTACATCGTCCATATACGGGTTAAGTTGTGATGTATAACTACCTGGAGATCTGATTCGGGTGAAAACTTAGACGAAAACAAAAAAGAAATGGATTGTGAATGATTGGGATGCAAACAAACAACCCCGAGGACAAGATATGTCATCCGCACAAGCCTTGGAACGTCGCCCAGGACTTGGGGACGGCTGGGGACACCATCCGGCGTCCTAACCTCACTGTGCTGAGGAGTTTCGGACGTTGGACGTGAACGATGCGGACGAGACAGGACGCTTCTGCATCGAATCTATCCATGTCTGGGGACATTCGGACTCATCGAGACGACTGTGGACTATTCAATGATTCGTCCATTTTGCCTCTGTCTAGAATTTGGACACATTCGAACGACACATGCGGACGAGAAAGCGCTTGTCCGAATTGAATCTGTTCGATTTAAAATGTATGCGGACGCTGACTGGCATCCGAACCTAGATGGCAGATGGTACAGACATATGTGGGGATGCCAACTCCCGTCCGAGACCTCAGGATTTGCCTACGAAAGTTGGTCTTGCGAACGAGTGCAAACGCGAAGATTTCGTCTGCAACCGTCCAAATCATAGCAGATCAGCGACAGAAAAAGAATTTCAATCAAGGGAAAACAACGTGGAACCAATATAGATGCAGCACGACGACCCTCACACCCACGATCCTGACCTGCAGAGTTTGGTCTCCTGCTCCCCCCTCTGCCATGGTACGATTTGTTCCCCTGGGTGAGTCCTATTTCTCCAGCCTCCACCTTCGTCTCCTTCGTGGTTGTTCTTCATTGTCTTGCTGAAGGGTCACTACTGCAAGAGGAAAGCTAAGAGGAGGGGGAGCTACTGTTTGTAGCGTTCTCGTTTGGTGAGGTAAGGATTTGGGTAGTGATTGGCTTGAGGAAGCCCTACCCACAAGTATATTGTGTTGATTGTGATTGTAAGCTTTGTAGTCATTTCTGTCATTGTGTGAATGCCTTGTTCTGCTGTAGATTTTAGTTATTCTTAGGCCAGATTGTTTGTTGTCCTTGTGTTGCCTCTGATTTCTTATCATCTTTATGGACGAATGTTAGTGTGTTGGGTGCTAAGTTGAGTTTCCTGTAGTTATATTTTTGTGATGAGGAATGTTAAAGCTTAATGGTTTCTACGAAGAAATGAACCGAACAACTATGTAGATATGAACTGAACTAGAAATGGGTATTTCTGTGCTTTCGTTTTGGTATGTACCTCTGTTGCTTTCATTATGTTGCACGTCGTCTTACTCTTATTAATCTTTTCTAGTAGAGGTATGTCTTACTGTTCCCTCCCTCCATTAAACATCATTGTTGTTATCCATAATAGAAGCATGAATGCGTTGTTCCGTTCTAGATATGTTTACCATTTCGGTTATTGTTTCTTAGAGCATGACTCGCTCTTCGTTTCACTATTGTATTTAGACGTATATACTGTTATTTGTGATTTGTTATTGTCATAGTTGATTTAAACCATGTTTAGATGTTCATATATGTTACATGATTCATACTCCTTGCTGATTCATTTGATTCATGAAAAGCATATTTTGTTGCTCGTTTGGTTTATTATTCATTGTAGTAATTGCCTAACAAAAGCATGATCAATCCCGTTTCTGCTGTTTCTATTCAATCATTAAAAGCATATTCTATATCCCTTTTCTTTTACAGATTTGAGGTATGGTATCTATCATTCTCAAAAGTGTGTTTTACTGCTTAAGTTGATAATACCTCACTGCCTTTATTCACTACGAAATATGAACGATAAATGCATGTTCGCTTTCCTGATGTAGATAATTGATAATATGCTCATCCGTTATTCTGCTTCCAATTTTCGTTGCTGTAAATGATTGTTAGATTTCAAGTTCGCTGCTCAGCCTAACATTTTACTGCCGCTCATTCCTCTTTAAGAAGCATGATTCGTCATTTTAAACCAATGGTATTCGCTGTTATACATATGCATGTTCTTGCTGTTCTGGTCTGAATATATATATATATGCTATATTTTCAGTCGGAATAAACACATGAGCGATATCCTAATGTTCACTGCTCTATTTCTTTTAGCACTGCGCTGATTTAATGGTCGATTTACAAGCATGATCTACATTTATTTACTGCCATTTATCATTATTTAAGAACCATGCCTCGTCGTTATTATGCACCGCTACTGTTTCCGATGGTTTGTTTGCTTTCATGAGTTTAACAAGCATGTTTAGTTATTTAAATTTGACGTAATTCACTGCTAGATTTAATCATGTCATAAGCATGTTTCACCGCCCATTTGACTCCTAATAATGTTGTATTAATAACCATTCGACAAGCATGTTTCGCGGTCTCGTTCGTATTCGCTGTTATTTACGTTTCTCTGTTTTATTCAATTTTATTTCGCTGTTGTATTTGATCGATGAATGCAAGTCTGCCATTCTGTTTCGTTATACATCGCTACCGTATTAGATTTATATCTGTAAATTGCTCGCGTCGAATCGTTCCGCGAGATTTTACTATTTATTTCCTCTCTAAGAAGCATGCTTCGTTTGCTTTTATTTTCGATAGTCGTATGCAGTTGATTTTTGCCACTCCTTAAGTATGGTTAAGCCTTGTGTGTCTGGATGATTGGGCTTAGTTAATTTCAATTTAATTGTTGATATGATATCATAGCATTCTATACCCTGTTTTCTGTATGAGTTATGTTCTGCTATTGTAGATTCTTTAAAGTATCGTTTCTCTTGATATCTCTATATATATGGTAGGCAAGGTAGAAGTGTTCTCATGTATGCATGATAATAGACACAATTAGGAGGTACCATCTTGGGATGGTACCCATACGCCTTGAGTGAGGAAAAGACGTAAAAGAAGACAAAGAGGAATGAAGGGAGTTGGGAGATGAGAGATGGGGGGTAAATACGGATTAGTTAGGTAGACATGGATTACAAAAGACTTTACTTTTCCTTTGTCGGGATTGCGAGACTGTCTACCCTAGGTAACTAAAGCCGACAAAGATCTACTCTCCTAGCACGGATTCTTCCAATCTTCAGCTCGATGCACGAACAACGAACGAAAATACGAAAGAAAAGATTGGTCTAGGTGGCCCCCATTCCAAGACAAGCTAAAGAGAGTCATAAGCATTTGTATTCCCCTTTTCTTTACTGAGCGTAAGATCACGTCCTTACTTGTGGTGTAGGTAACTAAGTAATTATGCCAGGAATTTTAGAAGAGGTCATTCCAATGGAGCCTGCGGTAGATCCAATAGAGATGCAAGCGGAGTAGTGGTACGACACTAAGTAATGAAGAAGAAGAAAGTTGTAAAGGCTAACGTCAAATTGTTTTCTTTTACGAACGTTAATTTTCCCTTACTTACCTTTACTTAAATGCTATTCGGAATATTATGTAGGCCTCAATACCGTTTTTCACTAACTGTTAATCATAGTTCCCTATTTTCATGAATGGAATTTCCTATTTAGTTGTGCTTCCGCAATTTTTATAGATTAATTTTAATATCGCTTCTGCAAATCGTAAACAATAGTTCTTCATTATTTAATGAATGGTAAAAATGAGCTTTTGGTAACGATCGAATTTTTGGCACTCTGATAAGCCTTTTTGTAAAACGAGTCATCTTAAAAGGAAGATTTTAAACTTTGAAATTCATTTTTGTGAATATTAACGAACTCTTAAAAATGGTTAAGAATCCGGGTCGTTACATGATGAGTCATTGTATAACTATTCCTTTTCACTGATGACGTTTTCAAACGGAAAAAGATGTTGGCATATTTTGCGATATAGCTAACTATGTATACAACAAGTTTTCCATATTGATGCCGATGGGCCAGTTTAAGAAAATGATAAAGAGGTTTTATGATTTTAAAATCCATCATCGGTAAAATGAGATGCATGAAATGGTTTTTCAAAAGAGATGAAAAAATTAGTTTTTATGCATGCATTGCATTTAGTATCTATTTTCCTACTGATTTTGTCACTCACCCCTTAAATTATATTTTTCCCCAGGTTAGAGTGTTGGTTTGGTGCATGGGATTTGCACGTGATGTCGTGGGGCGATGCTGGTGTCCCTTGGTGAGTGTTTCGATCTCTTTGTGGATAGGTGGATGTTCGTCGGTTCAATCCCTTCGTATCGGATTCATTTGGGGTTTTAAATGTTGATGTTATTTGATTTCATTCCTGCACAGTATGTTTATTTAATTATACTACAATGTCTCTAGTTTATCACTCTGTGGATCTCAGCCCATGTGATTTGGGTTGGACTTGACATTATTCTCGTTAAGACTTTCACATCTTTTACGCCTTAGGCTGGGTAACCAGATTCTCTCAAAAAATTGGGTCTCCTAACCCGGCGGTTCTGTTAGGCCCTCCTCCGGGTCATGACAACGCTGAAGACCAAAGAAGCTCCCTCCGAGGCCGAAGGTCAATCACGGGGTGATTCGACCCATCCCTGCCTGTCTGCACGAGAACAACAACCTGAACCAGCGTTCATCATAACATTGTCTAAGGAAAGGTACGACACTGACATCATACAACATTCTGTAATTATATCTAGGAGGGTAGAGTTCAATGCATTCGCAAACTTTGGAATAGAGGAAATGTTTGAGCATTGGACTAGCTGGGTTGTACAAGCTGGGGGTTATTATTGTGAAAGGGTGGTCAAATTATTTTATGCTAATATGGAGCTAGGCGGTAGCCGACCAACTGTGCTGAGGACTTATCTGTTTGGGCAGCAGATTAGGCTAACTTTAAAGGATTTAAATGAGTTGATTGGATGCTCCACGGAGGAGCCGATAGAGGAGGATTTTCACATATCAAAGGACCCAGACTTTATAAAAGAATGAGAAGGTCTGACATTGCAAAAGCAGTTGCATCACAATCCTGAAGTTGAATCTTTTTACAGGCCCAAAGTGGAAGACCTACATGCCAGAGCCAGAGTCATCCATCACATGATAACCCACGTAGTTCTGCCGTGTGATAGACATAAAGATCATGTCAGCTGCATAGATCTCTATGTGATGGAGAAGCTCTACAACGGAAAGAGATTCATTGTTGCATACATGATTATTAATCTAATGGAGGCAATCCTGAAGAGTCCAAGGAAGAACCTCTCATATAACTGGCTCATTTAGAAGATTGTTGACAGCAACGGGTTGGTTGTCCCTCACAAAGAGCGAAGAACCAATGAAAAGAAACTTGACGTCTACAATCAAGTGACATTGGCACGGATAGGGATGAACAAAGTAGGAGGGGAGTGGGTATTCAAGGGCGCAGACTGTAACTGTAACGACTCGATTTTTCTTATGTTTAAAAATCACATAAAATTTAAAACTTTCTTTTTATATAAATAGCGGAAGACTTTAAAGACAATACTTGAAATCTTTTTCTTAAAACCTTTACAATTTGTAAAACCCTTGTTGTAAAGCTCAAAGGAAAACTTTAAGAAATAAAACCTATAATAAATACAATTATTTTCTTTTACAATTCAAATACAAAACTCTTTCTGTTTTTCCTCTAGCTTTAGCCTAGCCAGCCACAAGATTCACCGTGCAAATCCTTCATCAACTGTATTTGACTTGTTCTTTTGTTTCTCGTACATACCTACATCACAAGACTTAAACTAATGAGCCTAACGCTCAGTAAGTGATAGGATGAAATGTAATGCAGATGTTATGCATGATCATGCGATGCATTACAGAAAAGAACTGTATTTTTTTTTGTTAAGCCGAGAGTTGGATACGTCGTATGGTCATGTAACTTAACCGTAACTATGACGAGGAGTTACACCATTAGGGGTGTCACTACATACCGTCACCGCACTCTTTTGTTGAAGACATTGGAGATTTCTATACAGAAAGGATGAACCCTGGAGTCCATGTGGCTAAATTGTACCTCCACTCCCTACGTGGGAGTAGGTACACCATTGGGGTGCCACCACCGATATACAGTCATCAATTCTCTCAAACCCCCTCATGCCTATTTACATATATTAGGCATGTCATACAATATGCTCCTTGTTTCATAAGTCCTAAGTATGATGCATGAATGTCACGTACAGTTCACTATCATATCTTTATTTAACCTCGGAACATACTCATATATTGAACATATCATTAAAAGAACCTAATTCTAATAAACACCCAACAAACAACATTATAATTCATGGAACATGCTCAATATCTGGTAAAGCTATAAACAACCTAAATATTCTATTAAAGTGGTAAACAGTTAGCAAACAAAGTCCTAATTCTTGCGATGTAGGGTCCGAAGACCAAAACACATACATATCAACTTACCTGGCGTCTGCAACGCGTTTTAGCACTCTATCCTTCTTCTTTAATACCTTAAAATCATTAAATAAATAATTATTAATAATTGCGGGTTATTATCCTATCTCTACAGTTCATTACCTTGTACAACTTTGATACCATAAATCCTTATTTGTAACAGAATCCCATAATCCAATTTGAATCAATCTCGGGGGTTATGGCTTCCTTGGATGAAAGCACTCCTACTTGGGTCTTTGAAATTTTTCTACTCCTTTTCTAGGAATTTCTACTTATGGAAAGAGGTGGAGAAAGGAATAACACTAAGAAGAATCACCTAAAACTCACAAATAAGATTAAAACAATTTTTCACACAAAACTCAATCAAATAACACCACTAAATGAGAATTGGCCGAAATAGAGGGAAACTCCATACTTCAAATTATGTTCTTTTGCTGAAATGTTTTATCCTTAGACAAGCCATAAAGAGGGCTTAAATACCCCTCAAAATTAGAGCAAGCTTTGTAATATCCCAGATTTTCATAGTGCTAAAGTACAAGATCTAAGTGATAATATTTGAGGATTTTGGAGACTTATAGGATGATTTTAATATAGGAATGTAATATCCCGAGTTTTGATGTCATTGAGGATAAGAGTATTTGATAAAATTAGTTTATTACGTTGTAATATGTAGTTTTGGAAATGAAGGATTTTCCATATTTTATGAGAATAAGCTGTTGTGTGTGTGTGGTTGATGGAGAGAACGCATTGACCGACCACTAAGTGTAACACCCCGTTTATTTTAAAACTATGTTTCTCTTTAAAACTCATGGTATAATTTTTTTTTATTCAAAATGTGTTAATTAATTTTCTTTTGACAATATATCAGAGTTTTTAAAACAGAAGTAGATATTAATAATTCAAAACATAGTTTAAGTTTTACAATAAAGACCCATGATTACAAAACACTTATTTAAAATAATCACTATACTGTGAGACATAACAAATCAGGTCGAACCCGACTGATAACCCAAGGGATCCT